>VXBT01002510.1:97235-336452 GCA_013400235.1 Oriolus oriolus | reverse complement strand
TTTAATTCCCCTTTTTTTTCCCCTTTTCTTTTTTTCTCTTTTTATTTTTTTTCCCTTGTAGCAAATGAGATTGTACAAGAAGCTCCTGCTTTGGGAACCAGGTGCTTGTTGTGGCTTAGCTACTGAATGTAGCAATTAAATAAATTCTAAAAACTAATTTGCCTAAATTATTAAACAAGACCCTCAGGTAACTGCATTTTCATCGTCTGTTTACTAAATGACAGTAATCATCAAAATATTGTACAGAAGAGATATTAAAGGAAAGGTTAATGCATGCGGCACCTGGAGAACTCACATTTTTAATGATTTTGCATTGCCTCCTCTTAAGACGTGAGATTAATAAAGGCACATGTTGGGAAAAGGGAGTAAATTCAAAAATATTGTACTATTGCAATGTTAGGTTGATTATTGTGTCTTTTTAAGTATTTAAAACTCACAGCAAAAGTATAGGGATGCACAAATATACATGCAGAGTTATTCTTTGAATGCTAAGTAGCAGCCCAGATATTCTGTAGTAAATGAGGCATGAAACACATTGCCAAATGTATGATGTCCTAAATATAGTGGCACTAAGTATTTAGCTATGTTACAGGAAATATCATAAATCATGATAACTTTAAAATGAATCCAAATCAGTGCTTAAATAATTGCTTTTTCCATAAATGAATATTCTGATCTCTCACCTTTAAGTGGAAAAAAAATCCTATTATTCTAAAGAAAAAAAAGTAAAAAATCTTCTACCACTTGTTGTATTTGTATCTTTTGTTCTGTATCAATTTATTTTTTAATCTTAGGAAACTAATACTTTCTTTAAATGGATAGGAGCCTGATCAAAAATGTATTTACAGTAAATAATGTAATGCGTGTGTTTATTTATGGTCTGCTATCCCTCAAACAAACAAACAAACAAAAATTGTTGCTCAATTTGTTCTCTGGGAAAAAAAAAAGAAGACCAAATAACCAACCACACCAAGCCAAAAAAACAGGAAAAATGAAATATAATCAAACATGGTTTAACTTAATCTAAAAGACATGTAAGATAAGATTTCTAGAACAATCTTGATAAAGAGCTCTGTCATTTTCTTGTGGTTCTTTCACAAGGTTTTAGAGACTCAGGAGATTAAATTCTCGGGACTTAATAAACACCAGTTTTGTGTGGGGATCTGGAGGCTAACCTATTAGTCAAAACATACTTTAGGCCAAAATGAAAGCCTTTGTTCATTCAATTCTTCTCAGAAAACATGGTAGTTCAGATGGAAATATATATAAAAAAATATTCATTGCTATGCAAAGTGACAAAACTGAATTTCAGGTCAGAAAAGAATAATTTAGACAATGGGAATGTCACTTTTGCTTTTGTACGATTACAAAAATGATGAAGGTAACACATAGTAACGTGAATCATGAGGAAAAGGACTATCGATGACGTAAAGTATGCTTATATGTATAATATGTAAAAGTCCTGATTATTTAATGCTATATATAGTCTAGACCAAACTGACACATTGTTGCTAAACTTTTATTACACTGGTTGATTCAGCATGAAAAATACCTGGATTTCCCATATCCAGTTAATCTTACAACGGTGAATTAAAATTCTATGCATTTTTTATTCTTATGTAGAGTACGCTTTATACCTTCAAAGAGTGTATCACTCGCAGATTTCCTGCTCGACCATCTTTAATGGCAGAGTGCCATACTTTTACAAAGTTCTCAGAATTCATAAAGTATGTTATTCTCCAGTGATAATAAAGAATCTATGCTTTATGAATGAAGCAGTAACTTAGAAAATTTACTTAGGTGTCGTACCATTGCTAATTTGGAATATTAGTGCAGAGCACTTTTAAGTAAATGGCCTGTAAAATTTGACATTTTCTTTACCAGAGAAGTCATTTTTTCTGCAGTAATATATGATTAATGAATGTTTTGAAATGGAACTATTTATGAATTGACTGATAAATTATCAGTTTTTCCATGCTCTTATCAAAAATTATCTATCACCAGTATTTTTAAAAACATGGAAGAATTTGGAGATCCAGGTTAAACAAAGTAACAGTTGTAAATAACAGAGCAGTTCTATGATTGTAATTGAGTCATACAGCATTTTTCACACTTCCACATGCTGTCACCCATGGGTTATAACCAGTTTGAAATATAAATAATGAAAATATATGATAAAATTTAAATTATACCTTTTAAATATGCAGTAGAAGAAAGTCACTTTGGAATAAAAAAGAAAGCTATAAGGCCATTTCTTTAAATGAAAAATCTCTTCAATGAAATAAGCATATTGAATAGGTTACAAGAGCTGAAAGCATGACTGTGTGTGAAATCCAGGTGCACAGAATTCATACGCTCCTATCGTTGTGCCATGGGTTTCACATCTGAAGAGACTGGCTTGTCAACTCTCATGCCTGGCACAGACAATAAAGATGCTGTTTGCAGTGATATTTTTTGGCACATTTTAGTTTCACGTTCAAATCACACGGAAAAAGAAAGAAGGAAAGAACAAGAAAATGAAAGAGAAATGACTAATGATTTTCAATAACTATCTGTTTTTCTTTCTGTAACCTAATAGTAATTGATGTATGAATAATGCTGGAAAATCTAACTAGAGGGGATATTTTAGTCCTCAAGCAAAGTGAAACTCAGGTTTATTAGTATATATTTCCCATGAGCCGAAATCATTATTGCATTTAATTGCTTGACAATTATTTCTGTCACATCAATTTAATGGTTAAACCAATTATTTATATTACAAAACATTGTTCTGCACCAAACACTAATTGAAAAACACAAGAGGTTCTTCAGTGTTGCTTAACATATACATTATTAATATTGGAAGGGCTAGGTTTAAAGATTTTTTGGGAAATTAGAATTCAGTCAGGTGATGAGTTTTTAGAGATTGATTGTGTAAGCTCAACATTACAGCTCTCATAATCCTGTATATGAGATGAATGCCAAGTCAGGTAGACTTGATGACTATTACAGATGTTTTTTCCACCTGCATTCAGGCAACATGAGCTTCCAGCTCTTAGGAGATTTTTATCCACAAGATGGCAGCTCTGTTTGTGTGGTCACTCCTTTTTGCAATGTGCAGCTTGAAAATCATAGCATAATAATCTTTTTTTTCATTTTATAGCAGATATGTTTTTGTATCTCCGGAGGAATTTAAAAAAAAAATCCCCAGACAATCCCAAGAGATAAGCATTAATTAACCCCAATATTGAAGAAAATTTGCCAAGTGTTGAGCAAACTATAAGAATATTTAACAGCAAAATCTTTAGTTTTAGAGTTTTGAAAGAATCTCTATCAAGATATATATGTTTTTCATGCTTCAATTTCTAGGCCATCAAATCCAGCATAACCTTTAACAGATTCAATTTAAGAGTACGAAAGGCTTTACTGGTAGAAAAGGAAATGCTTATTTGCCTAAAGGAAACTTAGGTTAATAGGTTTCCTCTCTAGGTAATGGTCTATTTTATTTTGCTTTATACCTAAACTCATCAAGAATGCTCCTTTATGTTACTAAAGTCTAATAGATATCTTTATTTCTAAGCTTAAAAATGCTGAGATGTTTATATGAATGGATCAACCACAGACAATTAATAACTATTTGTGTCTTGTGAAATTAATAAAATTCAGAAAAATGTAAATAGCAGGCTCCAGCTCTTTTCAAGGGGTTCACTTACAGCTGAAATTATTAGCAAGAATAGATGTGAAAGCATTTTCTTTGTCAATGAAACCCAGCAAATTAAAATGAAGCTTTACTAAGACGATGCCTAATTTAACATGGAAACAGTTTGCCCATGGGATAGCCATTTCAAAGGAAATTATTTGGCCTAGCTATCTGTCTGCGTGCAGTCTTTGATGGCACTTCAGGAGTGGAATCACTGATCCCTTAGAGAGGAGAAAGGAATTCTGAGTTACCTAAAATTTATCGTTGACCAACACCCTTTGCACATATGATTATAAATCAGTGGACAGGAGCTTGCAGACTGTAGTAAATGCAGAACTGATTAGTGTGATTTACGTCTTAATGAAAAAGAGATAAACTGTTTTTAAGTAATGTGGGGCAGCAATACCTGTATGAATGGTTATCACGGATCAGCTAATGGGCAGTAACTTGTTAACAAGGCAGCAAGGCCATGATTCATGGCTTAGAGGCACATACCTCCTCTCTCAGCATTTTACACAATGGAAAAAGCACAACTCTGCGATGTGAAATTCCAGAGGACAAGATCATGTTTGGCAACCTAAGTCACATTAGCATTGCCTAGGTTAAGGTGTGCAGCGGAAGAGAAGTAGATTAAAAGGGTGTGAGGAGAAAAGGTGATATGATAGAAGGATAAAGGCAGTCTGAGTTTAGACTTTTGTGAAGACTGGGCAAGCTGCCCAATGCATGACATGAGCCTGAACTCAGTTATCTCAGAGCAGATGATTTGCTACAAATTACAATCCCAGAGTGAGTGGTTCACACAGCCAACTGTAACAGCGCACTACTCGTCAGAGTATTGTCATAACAGAAGTGCTGGTCTTTCGTCAGAGTGTGTCAAAATACATTTATGTCCCAAAGTTATATGTTCATTCCATAAACTAAACTGTGAAAAGTGTCAAGAGAAGACTTTCAACTTTTCTGTGCATGTGTATGTGGGGGCGATGTTCTATGTCAGCATAAGTTGGCTGTTATTTTGGGTCTACTGTGTGAGGGTCTATTTTAATACACTTTTTTTAAAAAACAGGCAATTTTATATGGATTAGAATGATAGAATAAAACTACCTGGGCCAAGAATTTGCAACATTCTCAATAAGAAAGCATGAATGCAAAGACTGAATTTTTACACTGAATACAAAAATTTTCAGAAAAAAGTTTAGGTTTAAGATAAAAGTGTCTGCATAGTTAGGAGGCTAAATCACTTTTGAAAAAGTGACTTAATCCCTAAGTTGCACATATCTGAGACTCAGCTTTCTTACTGCATAAGTTGAGAGATTGCTGAGGTGGCTGTGGATTCCCCAGAATTTTCTCACAGGAAAGGGCAGAGCCATGAGGATGTACTCTGGGCCTCAGAGAGCAAGTGCCTATCACATAGGCTCAGTTAACAACAATACCACGTTTGTTCAAAACAGAGCCTGTTTGAAATGCTGCTGCAAATCAGGAACAGTGTCAGCTGACTGACTTTCATTTGAGCAGGACATAGACATCATCTGGATAGAGTAAAAGAGAGGATGAAAGCTACTGAAATATGGAAATATTTTCTACTGCTCTGGTGATCATGTCACTGCGATACTTCAGCTGGTCACAAGGTGGTCACAAGCATCTCCGTGTTAAATGGCTGTAATTTTTCCATAACTAGAACTTTCAGAGAAATATTTAACAAATCTGATTCCAGAGCTGGATGGTAGTCATACAAAAACTCTGAAGAATTTTAGATCTCAGAATTATTAGATCTCAGGGTAAAAAATCCTAAGACAAAACTGATAAGAACATAGTTGCACAAATTTTCTGCATAAAATAGGATAATTTTGCAAACCATCCCTTTAGCACCTAGTTTCCATAATTGCTTTGGAAATCTTGCATTTATTAATCAATTATACTTTGATAATAAATTACTTCATTATTGATGCCTAGGTAAGGCCTTTAAATTTCAAGGTTGAAATAATATTTGGTAAGGACAAATATAAGAGAAAAAGCTCATAATAACTTCACACACAGGAATCAGAACATAACCTGAATTATAAAATACAAGCTTCACAGCTTTTTTTTAATTTCAAATTTCTGTTTTGATAAGATTATCTGTGAGTGTAACCCCAAATAGAGAGATCAAAAGCACTGCTGGAAACCATGATTGCTGTGTTATATAATTTACTCAAAGTAAGGATCACAGGGGTAAAAGAATGAGTAGAACTTCCTGAAAATAGTGTTTTGAATACTAATGTTCATTTTAACATCTTGACCTGTAAGGTAGTTAACCATTTTGGAGCAGAATTTTCAGACACTACTGCAGTGAGGGGAACTCTGTTAACATTTAAATCAGCAGACAAAAGCAATTTTTGTAGGTCCAAGTCTGAAATACTGGTCTTTGAGAACACCTCTCATGATCACTACAAAATACCACACAGGCATCCATCTCTTGATGTTTTCCAGTGTTGGGCATACCAAATGCCAATTTGCAAGGGATACTAAAGGTACTGGGTATTAATGACAGTCTACAAAAGACATACATTATGTGATAAATGCATCACATGACATAATAATGTAGAAGCTGTACAACCCTTCCTCATTCACACAGGGATTAAACTTGTTCCTGAATGTCATCCTCACATGACAACTTTTTCAGCTGTTCAGTTGGAAGTTTATCAAAGAGGAAATTATTCAGAATAAATGTGTCAGTGTTTGGTGTTTTACCAAGAGATTTTGAGCCAGTATGAAATGAAGAGCTTGTTTCTGCAGCTAGCATGACAGTGTACAAAACCACATCATACTAAAAAGGCAGAGGTGACTGATTGAGGTACAGTTCTGTGCTGATTGACCAAACAACCTTTTTGATGTGTTAAATGTGAAGCTAAATTTGAACTGACAAATAACTACATTTTTGTTATTTGTACACAAAAAAGGTTACTTCCAAAGGCATGTATAGCAATATCTAATAGAGTCATTGCATTATTAAAATAAGCATACTGAAAATACAGGAAAAAATATTTTTAAAGAAAGATACTAAGCAAGGTATTCATCTTCAGTGTTGATTGCTAAGGGAATAATAAATACAAGGCGAAGACCTTGAGGATGATAACATACAAAGTGATTTAGTCTTGAAGACATTTTCTTCATCCTGACATTGCTTTGAGAAACAGAAGTGGAAAAGACAGCTTGCTGTCAGAGGTCTCTGCTAGTGACTGGAGAGATAGATTTTAAAATGATAGTGAATTGCTGTTATATTCATATTAATATACAAAGTTATATATGGTGTCTGAGGCATGTCATAAAGTGCATTTAGACATATTTAAAAGTAGCGTTTCTGAAGGTAGTAAAGGGAAATAACCAAAAAAATATAATTAATACAAGTACTCAGTATTGCTCAATAAAACCAATTCCAGGGAACAGTAGTAGTGATAGGAGAGGAAAAATAATTTTAAACCAAAAACTGGTAGATTTAGATCGCATGCAAGGTAGAAATTCCTTACTATGGGTGTGGTGAGACGCTGAAACACATTTCCCTGAGATGCTGTGGATGCCCAGTCACTGGAAGTATTCAAAGTCAGCTTGGATAGTTTGATCAGCTTGATTTGTTGAAAGTTGCCCCTGCCCATGGCTAGGTGATCTTTGAAGTCCCTTCCAATCCCAAGCATTCTATGATTCTATGACTTCATGACAAAATCGTAATTATCTGCCATCACAGATAATGTTTTGAATGTTACAACGCTGAGATGCAATTTGAATTATTATTCAGTAAAGCACACACACAGTTTCCGCATGATTGAAAAGCATATACAAGATACAACACCAACCACTACTTTATTAAGCACAGTCTATCAAATTGATGACATCTTAGGTTTTAGAACAGTTTTAGTAATTAAAGCTGGTCAAACCATTCTGCACAAGAATTGAATTTTGGGGGGAATTTTCTGTTAGCCTGCTAGATTAAATCTGTCTGCACTATTTAAAATGGTAAATCTCTGCCATATATGGGATTCAGTTTTAAATTAACAGTCAACAAGTTCATGTATCTGCATGTGGGCTAGGTATCTTTTCTCACTTTATAATCTAGGCAGAGCTAATCAATGCAATCATTGGAGCCTAGAAATAAGTTCAGTTTGCTTTAAAGTACATATCTTTGGACAGATATAGCTACCTAAATACAAGAGTTGTTCTAAATAATATGTTTATTATTGTTTGAAATGCTCAAGGGTATCTGAAGAATCAACATGTCAGTGTAGCTGAACTCTCCTTTCTGAGAAGTTACATGTGAACACTGGAGTTACAGGAGACTTGCACTCTCCTCATCCAAGGTGTTCAGGCCAGGCAACTAAACAGCAATTTACAAAAACCCAAAAACCAGCTTTGCAAAGAATGTGTGTTTTACTCGTTTTCCCTTTTGATGTGTACTTAAAAACTAAACTGTGAGGTAAAATAATCCCAGTTATTTTAATTCTATGGAGTGTGAGCATAAATTGCATATAGATCTTGCACTTGGAAATCATAGGAAGAATGATAATCAATATAATATTTTATTGTCTCAATATTACCTAAAATACACCAAGGAAGGAAAACCGAAAATATACAGCTATTTTCATCAGCAGGATTGCACAAGTACGTGTGCTCTCTGAGGTGGGACTTCTCCACAATGTGTTTGTTTTTCAATTGTGAGGCTGAGATTTTAATAGATTTAATTTTGTGAAACAAATATTATTATATATTTTTATTTGCTGAAGTAGACATTAGGATATCTAGAACAGAGTGTTTCTTGATTCATTTTGCAGAAAACTGAAATTCATTTTTCTCAGAAGAAAAATCTGTGAGAAATGCAAACATGAAAATGTGGGAGTCACACCCTATGCTAGACCTTTACAGCAAAGGTCTAGCATAGGATGTGACTGCCACATTTTTCTCTCTTGTTGCTTACTTCTGAAAGGAATATTTGTGCACAGTAGCACCTGTTACCTCAATATCTCACTGCATTTGCAAATTTGTAACACTTTGGTTACATGAAAATACATAATCCTCTATTTCTATATTAATTCTATTGTGTTTCTCTTGCTTGCAATTAATTTCAGGAAGTAGATTTTTTGTTTGTTTGTGTATAGTGGGTTGACCCTGTCTGGATGCTAGGCACCCAAAAAAGCCATTCTATCACTGCTCTCCACAACTAGACAGGGGAGAAAAAATATAAAAAATAGTTCATGACTCAATGTAAGGACAGGGAGAGATCACTCACCAGTTGCTCTCATGGGCAAAACAGACTCAACTTGAGGATATTAAATGAATTTATCACTAACAAAATCAGAGCAGGATAATGAGAAGTAAAATAAATCTTAAAAACACCTTCCTCCCACCCGTTCCTCCTTCTTGGGCTCTGCCTTTCTCCCCCATGGGAGAGACAGGGAATGGGGGTTATGGTCAGTTCATCACAGGTTGTTTCTGTCATTGCTGAGGCAGAGGAGACCTTCCCCTGCTCCGGTGTGGGATCCCTTTCATGGGAGGCAGCTCTCCATGAACTTCCCCAGTGTAAGTCCATCCCATGGGCAACAGTTCTTCACAAACTGCTGCAATCTGGGAACAGTGCAGGCACTGCAATGTGTATCCCCCATGGGGTCACAAGTCCCACCAGGAAACCTGCTCCAGCGTGGGCTCCTCACTCCACAGGTCTGCAGATCCCTTCCAGGAACCTGTTCCAGCATGAGTTTCAGAGCCTCCATTTATGCATCCACCTGCTCCAGCACAGGTCTCCTCCATGGGCTACAGGTGGATCTCTGCCCCCCGTTGACCTCCATGGGCTGCAGGGGCACAGCTGCTTCACCATGGTCTGCACCACAGCTCTGGTGCCTAGAGCCCCTCCTGCCCCTCCTTCTTCACTGACATTGGTGTCTGCAGAGTTTTTCCTCTCACATATTCTCACCCCGCTTCTCTCTGGCCACCATTATGGATGAGCAATAACTCTAAAAAATGTCATCACACAGTCGTTGCTGATTGACTCAGCCTTGGCCAGCAGCAGATCCATCTTGGAGCCACCTGGGATTGGCTCTGCAGGACATGAAGGGAGCTTCTGGCAGCTTCTTACAGAAGCCACCTCTGCATCTCCCCTCCACGGCTGCCCAAACTTGGCCATGCAAACCCAATACACTCTGTAAAGCACATCTTTTTTACACATAAAAATTTTATACAGTCCTCTGTATATATTGCTGGGTCAGTGAATCTTCTGCTTCTTTGAGGACATAATAACTGTGCCACAGTGACATGTTTTCTTCCTTTTTAAGCTACACAACTGAGGAGTTGCTTGAAATGATGTCAAAACAGACCACTGTTTGTGTTGACTTCATGGGTAGAGGCTTTTCCCTCCCACCACTGCTAAACCAAAACACAGATTCACGTTTTCCACATTAACCTTGCTTCAATCTAAATAAATTCCCAAAATGGATTCTAAAGTATAACTTATGATATAACCTTGCTTTGGATTCAGTTAATAATTTGTCCCTTTTTTGATTATTTTCTGCCTTTCTTTAAGTTACAAAATTATATAAATATTATCTATTCTGACTTCCTTATTCAAGTTAATGACTCATATATTCTGCTTCATCTACTTTGGATGAAGTTAATAAAATTTGAATCCTATTTTATCTTTTCTTTTCTGAAATTAATAACCTGTATGACCTTTGCTACCTTTCTTTGACTTAAAATTAATCTTCATACCTATTTTTGCTTCCGTGTCTTGAATTGATTAACCCACCTTTGTCTCCTTCAATAAAATTAACAGTTTTCTTCAATCAGTTTATCTTAATTTTTATTTAGATGAGAGAATTCTTTATTACAATTTTCTTGCCATCATTTCTTCGTTTCCATGAAAGGTCTGAAACAGTAACATGTTAAGAAACACTATTTTAAACAATTAATCTATTGCTTTAGTACAGAGTTCCTTTCACCTCTGCGTCCCCTTCTCATCCCATACATGTTTTCATTTTTTACCAATTTTATGTTTTATTTGTATTTTTGTAATTTTTTTTCTGTTTTGTCTCAGTAAGATGCAAGCTGAGCCTCTAGCTACACAGCTTTCCTCCCACATGCTCTCTGTGCACAAATTTGCAGTGTGGCTGTAATTCATCCCTGTGGCAAAAGGTAAGAACAAAGTCTGTGGATTGTCTAAGTCCAACAGCAGCCTTTAAATAGACTAGTATATAGTATATTATCACTGTGCATACAAATGACACTTGTCATTAGAGTTCCCCCTGTCTATTTGTTTGCAACTGTTAGATATGTACAGCCCAAAAAAAGCCCCCTGGGGAAAAAAAAAAACCAGAAAACCATCAACCCTAACAAAAACCAATCAAAACCATCTGACTTTTATGAACTTTCAAAGTTGATATAAATGATGTCTCTTATAAAACCAAAATCAAAAATTAATCTTCATATTACTTGTCAGTATTCCTATTGACAAGATGGATGTTTGAGGTTTTTTTCCCTTTATGTATTCAATTGGCTTGAAATTATTAACGTGAACTGAACTTGACATTTGAAATAAAATGGCCTTTGTGGATTCACCAAAAACTGAAGGTCAGTGCTAAGTCTGTTTTGTGAGCTGGTTGGAATATTTACTTACTTCATATTTCAGAACTGCAAGATATCATTTCAGACCTTTGGTCAACCTCTATGCTTAAGATCTCTTTGTCAGTCATTATTTTTGTTGCCATTTGATCCCTAAATTGTGATTGAAATTTACATTTAGAAATCACATTTTTTCATAAAAATCACTTTAAGCCTACATTACCTAGAAGGCTCCTGACTACATAAGAATCAGAAATCACAGAATAACAGGATCACAAATGGGTCGGTTTGGAAGGGACCACAGTGGGTCATCTAGCCCAACCTCAAAAATAGAAAATATTATGTGAGAATCATAGAATCATATAATATCCTGAGCTGGAAGGGACCCACAAGGATCATCAAAGTCCAGTTCCTGTCTCTGTGCAGAATAGCCACAAGAGTCACACCGTGTGCCTGAGAGCATTGTCCAAATGCTTGAACTCTGTCAGGCTGGTGGTGTGGAACAGTGGCAGGACTGGTCACCACAGAGAAGAGATCAGTGTCTGGCCTTCCTCTACCCCTCACAAGGAAGTTTACACTGTGATGAAGTGTCCCCTCAGCCTCCTCCAGGCTGAGCAGCCCAAGTGATCTCAGATACTCCTCATGTGGATTTCGTTCCAGAGCCTTCATTATCTTCATGGCTCTCCTTTGGATGGTCTCTAATACCTTTATATCTTTTTCTCACTGTGGTACCCAAAACTGTACACAGGACTCGAGGTGGAGCCGCACCAGTGCAAAGCAGAGTGGGATGCTGGTGAAAAAGGAAGAAAGAAGGTCTATCGGATGAAGGCCTGCTCCTAAATCTGTAGAACAAGTGTAAAAATTCTCAACCTTTTTATTTAGCTTTGCCTCAAGGTGATAGGGAACACATAATCAATAACAAAATGTTAGTTACTGCCTTCAAGTTAGGTGAGGCTGAATCTCCAGCCGATTTAAACTTGTGCAGCATGTATTTGTTTAAATTCAGTTTAATGTGTCTTTGTAGATTAAAGAAGACTGTGTCAAAATTTCATTTGAAGCCTTTGCTATGTATCAAAACATCTCTTTGAACGAAATGTCTCTGTAGGTTAATTTGAGGTCACTTAGAAGAAATTTTAAAGAAGAATTTAAAAGAAAAATATTTTAATGAAATGATCCTGTTCATTAAGAAAAGTTCTTTGGGAAGTAATCAGGGAGGAATGGTAACTACTTTTAATTACAACACCCATCTTGTCTGAATAATTTAACTACAGAGCATTTTGTGTTACAATGAGTCATTGCTGCTGCCTATGATCCTTTATTCTCTCCAGCAGCTCTTTTAAACCCCTCACCCTCATTCTCTTTCTGTATGCATTATCCAACACCTTGAAGCAGTAATTAGAAACACTCTTAAAGAGGCAATGATTGTGTTTCAAAAAATTAAAAAGAAGGGATTCCTACTTGGTATTTCTTATATTCCATTGTAAAACACTGTTTTGTACTTGGAACTAGCCATGGTTTGTATTTAAAGAACTGTTCATCAAGATTAATATGTTCAAGGATGATATTATTTGTGAAGAGTAACTTTCCATGATGAATAATTTCTTTCAGCTGCCTCCAAGAACTCTACTCCCAGACATGCAGGAAAACAGCTTTTTACTGTGGTGGTCAGGACTGAACACGGCTGATACCAAGAGAGGAAACATGTTCCAGTTCTGAGTATCCTTTAAAATTAAAAACATCTTCCTTGCAGTCACTTACTGGTTAAGCAGAATGACTGTTTACTCAAAGATGACTGCACATGAGGAGAAATGTTATTGCTTAGATAGGATCTTTCAGTAAAAAGATGAAAATGTCATCATTTTCTTACTAAATAATTTGAAATATTTAAGGTCAGATTGTTTGGTGGTTTGTTTTATTTTTTTAATTCCTTTAACACAATTTCAACTTCTTCTTTCTCATTCAGAATGAAAATAATTTACATGATTGAAAACAGAAATCAAAACATCCATTTCATTCAAAAATTCTCTTTGAATATATATACTATTTTTCATTAAATGTAATATCCTACAGTGTGTCTTTCAGATAGACAGTACTGAGGGACAGCTACTGAGAGGAAACATTCATTTGCCATTTTTTTAGACCTAGCTAGAACATATTTCTTACACCTAAGTCCTCCTTGACTTGTTATCCTCCTTGTAGCTGCAGGGATGGCAAATGTTGAAAATTCATAATGAACTTTCTTTAAGCACAAACAAAACCCAAGAAAAAAAATTTCTAATAAAAAGGGGTCATTTCTAACTACATGGTTAAAAAAATATCTCTATCTGGGTTTTTTGTTCTCAGAAGGAAAAGAGCAAAATACATCCTAGAGAAGTCATTATAACAGACTACCTAAAAATAATTAATAATAAGAGGTGTAGAAACTGTCATATGTACGTATGATGTCCTTAAATTAATAGAGGTTTACATTGCTTTCATTGTTTTCCACAAAGAGCGCTGTTCCATTCTATTTGACCTTAATTAGTGTAATTGATAGTAGTTTTAGAGCTGCATGCCATTTTAATCATGTAGTTACAGCTTTCATGACAGAAGAAAAATGAAATAGCAGCTGGGAGTTATCTATTAATAGTGAGAGAATAGAGAGGTAAAAGGAAAGGCTTTTCTCTTCTAGGACTCCAGGGCTTTTATGGCGTTAGTAATGAATGACTAATGTATTCTAAGAGGAGCACACTGATCTCCAAGGATGTAATGAAGGGCAGTAGGAGGTAGGATCAATATGAGTTAGAAATTTTACATGATTAGGAATTCACATGGCTATAAGAGTATACAGATAGACCTGTAAAAATGTCAAAGCTTGAGAATACAGACCATGTATATGCATTCATGTATGAATGGGATTACCTGGGCCTGTGTACTAGGGGCTCAGACTGTGACAGAGAAAGTGCTTTAAAGTTTCCTGGGAAAGCAGGCAGTGCTACAGCAGGTCACGAGGTTAGAGTGAGAATGACAGGAAAATCAGAAATTTCTTTGGGATGTGATTATTTGGAATAGATTTGAAACAAGACCAGGGTATAATGAAAAAAAGGCAATAAATGAGAGTCTCTAAGTTGTGAGCAAAACATCCTAAATGAGCAGATGCATTATTAGCTTCCAGTGGCAATTTTTTTCTTGAAGGTTTCTCCTATCACTGTTAATGACACTCAGTTTCTGAAGCTGGAAGGCTTTACTAGGAAAGAAAACTTGTTCTACTCTCTCTTTGTCACAGATATGGTTAGAAAAAGCAGCATGCAACAAAATAACCCTCTACCGGTGGTACTTAGTGCATATCATACTGGGAGAAACAAGCTTGTCAAGCTAACTGCCAATTATATTGAAATCTGTATTCCACTAAGTTACTCTTTGGCACTACAGTTTGTCACTGTACTTTTGTAAAAGTTACAGTGTATGATGAATTCATTCACAGATACTTACTATATTTTGTATCTAAGAATTATTTTTATTTCTTTAAAATAAAAAGGAAAATGTGAACACAGAGCTTAATAAAAAAATATGACAAAGGATGGCTGAATAGAAAGTGAAAGAATCTGGGGACATCTATTAGTTTCTAACTGTACATGTAACCAGCGAAGAACTTAGTCGATTTAAGGAAGACCAGCTTGGTCATGGAAATATATAAAATAACATAGCTCTTATAACTTCAGCAGACTCACACCTATTTCAAAGATCATGCAAAATCCTCTGAAGTGAAGTACTGACTATGTATTCATAGAATATTTTTGAAGTTACAGTCTTTATGGCATTGCACACAAACACTCTCAAGAGTATGCAATTGTCTTACGGACATGTGAACAGTCAGATGGTAAGAAAGAAAAATATTTCTAAAGATTTGTAAAACAAATTCTCATCCAGTTTTTTTTCTAGCCTTTCAGAATGATTGTCAGTCTTATTTTCTTTTTTCCTTGTGTTTCTGCTCTCCTGTATTCTTACACAACAAAATGAACTTTAATAATAGGGATTTTAAAATTTTCACTACCGAGGAAAAGTGAAAAACACTCACCCTGTAATAGTTGTTAAATCTATTGCTCTTCCAGTTAAGAGTATATTGTGGCTACATGATGGACACAGTTCTATTTTTAAGTCAGTCAGTCAAAAAAGGACACACTTTCTTTTTCTGTGTATTTTGTTATGATATATTTTAATATTAGATTTAATATGTAAGGGTCAATAAGATCCAAGAAAACAATGAAGTCAAGGTTAGGCACAGGATTCTACCTTTGATATGAAAAAATATGTAGAACGATTTCTTTTGTCGTATAGCTGTATGAAATTGGTGCAATATTAGATTTTCCAAAAATTTTACGTTCACTTATTTAGTCTTTCACTACTTAATTACTAAACATACAAACATTATTTGCTTTCTATATCTTCTTCTCCACTGGCTTAACTCAAGAGTCCTTTAGATGTAGCCACGCACTTCAGAAAGTTAAATCTTTCACCTTCAATAAAAGGGCAATGTACAGCAGAACCCAGAGGAGATATTTGAAATCAGTTCACAACTCTGATGACGCACAGCACTCTGATTTCATTATGATTTTCCCTTCACAATTATATAAATCGTGAAAAACAATAAGCATTTTTGATTCCTTCTTTGTCTTATACACCGCTCACTCAGTCCAAGTACAAATTAAAACTTTGAAGATTTACCTGAAATTTATTTTCTGAGTTTCTTATAGATATTCAACTCAGCCTATTAATCAGTGAAAAGCACAGCATTCACTCTCTGATAAAAATGGAAAACCCTATTTTTGGTTCAAAGCCTCATTTTAGTCTACATGATTTAATTTACTGGGGAAATTGTGGAAACATCAGTATCGTCCTCCAACCAGTTATACCAACTACACCCCAAATCCCCAAGCATTTATATCTATATAACACCTAACCATCATCTGTAAATGTTTACACAACTACAATTTGCTGAAAAAAACCCCTGCAGACAATAACAACAAATGGTATTTGTTGTCTAAACATGACTTTTTAAGACTTGTCTCAGATACATCAGGCTGAATAGGGAGATTTCATTGCAAATGCCTAGTTTTAACAGCCGACCCAAGAGGATTGGCATTAATTTTACAGCTTGTTTGAAATTTCTCTAATTTCAAAGGTATTTTTGTTTCTCTCTTCACATTTTCTTAATTTTACACTCTTGGGTAACACCATACCTTATACGATAGTGTGGCTTTCTTTGGGAGAAAGACTGTTTCATTTTGCTGAATGAGACACAGTGTGAGTTTATTCAGGGATAGTTACACTGTTATGTTCTTGACTACTTTGTGTGCTGAATCATAAATTGAACTGTGCAACAAAATCAGCTCAGCATGGACAGGTTTGTAAACTCACCTGCAAACTCCCCAAATGACTCTACTTTCTCCTTCTGGTTAAGAATGGAATTACCTTATAGGGACTTACAAAATCGATTGTGGCAGGGTATTTAGTATTTTATCCTGGAATATCCATGGACCACTTTAGACATGTAAATCCTGGACTTAAGCTCCTTTGGGTTTTCAGAACATCTTGATGACTGAATTAACTAAAGCTTAGAAATATGGGTTGATTTTTAGCTTGCGAGTATAAAATAGGTTGATTCATATTTCAGGTTTCATATATGAGATCTTTTATTGCAATAGTGGTATTGTTTTTATAGCACCTCATACACCATTCAGTTGCAAGCTGGAGGTGTCTGAGACTGACTTATCATCCTACAGGGCAATGTGAACAGGATTTTAGGTTGCCATTGAGAAATGTTGTGTAAGGTATGTGAAGAATTTGATATGCTGGTTTTTTTATTTCTAGTGGATGGCTATAGCAATCACGGAATATATTTTCTCTGAAAAGGTCACATGAAGTAGTTGTTTGCACAGTACATTAAGTGGTTGTTGCTGAAAATGTATTTCAACCTTTCCTAAGTGCAATGTATGAGGATAAAGGCTCTCAATTGTGTAATACTGCGTTTTCAACCCAGCTTTCTTAAGCAGTAATTACATCAGAAGATTAAGTTGAACAAGAAACGGAGTATGCAAATAATCCATTTCAAATAAAAACATTTCATAAAACTTGTCTTTTATTAAAAAAAAAAAAGAAATTTAAAAGATACCCTTTGACATAGATTAAAATCAAAGTTTTCCATTTTCAATCTTCAATTTCAATTTACTGAGCAAACTTTCTATGTTTGGACATCTTTCTTTTTTTCTTTCTTTCTGGCCTGACTCCGTCTCTAGCAAATGTTAAGTGATTTTTAAAAACTTCTCATATTTGCACAGCATCCAATAAAGAAATTACGTTTTTCCATCTTGTGTGTAAAAAATTTCTAACTTTACTATATATATCATCATTGATTTTATTATTTAGGATAAGAAATTGACAACTGCTTCACACTAGGAATCTAAATACAATGATTGTATTTGGCCATAGGAAAATCCAGTTTCTTCTAATAAAACAAAAGGGGAAGCAGAAAATTTCAGTCTGTAGGTGACATTTCGTGATACAAGTTATGACACCAGCTAACCAGAAATTAAGAGTTGCTGGTGCTTGGGCAAGTATAAAGATATTGCCTTCAAAAAAAACCAAAAACCCACCCCAATTATTTTGTCTGGTACACACAGTATTACCCATTTGAATAACACAGTTTCTCAGAATCAGAGATTTGTGTCCACTGAATGATTCAATATTTTAAAAATCCTCTTATAATCTCTTTTAACTGAACAATCCACAGAAGGAGTTGTAGAAACTCATTGTTGTTGAAAACCTCTTCACCCTGCTTGTTACAGAAAAATTCTACATTTAGACCTGAACATGTTAAGAGATGTAGTCAGCAGCATAGACTAAAATGTGTATTTTTACATATTTTTATATGTACTTTCTATATGTGTAGTTATATCTATAACTGCATGGCCTCTCTTTCCATCAATATTTTGCTTTCTTTCTTCTATTCCATATGAAACCAAATGAGCAAACTTCTGCATATATAGTCTGAATATAGCATGTTCCCAAATTTCTTTTATTCATTACATTTTTGACATCTGCAATTCAAATGAAGAGTGGAGTGAAAGATGCTGGCTTTCTGGTAGACACCATACTGGGTATATTTCATAATTTCATAGTATTCCAAGTCCCATTTTTTAATTATTTCTGACCAGCAAGTTGTCACATACTGATGTAAATTAAAGTTTCCCAGGGAACATTTGAAACAGTTGCAGACAAAATATATAGCTAAACTCATAATTAAAAGAGAACAAGAGGCAAATGGACATAAACTGAAACACAGGTGATTCCATCTTAACATGGATGGAATCAGATGGAAAATCCACTTGTTTTACTCTGAGAGTGGCTGAACACTTGCGCAAGCTGCCCAGAGCAGTTGTAGAGTCTTTATCCCTGGAGAACTTCACAAGCCATCTGAATGTGGTCCTGGGCAACTGACCTTATGTGGCCCTGCTTGAGCAGTGGGGTGGGACCAGGTGGCCTCCAGAGGTCCCTTCCAACATCAACAATCCTGCGTGATTCAGTCAAATCAGTGCACAGTTAAAATTTCTGCTTAACAAACATCTGAGCCATTTGGCTGCTTAGAATAAAGGACTGTATCTTTCTGTTGTCGCCTCAGTCACTGCACAGTTAAGCTTTTTTAGACTACTGTGTATATGCCATCTGGAGCAGCGACTCTCTTTTGAAGTTGTTGGTTTACTCCAAAAATTCTGTGTCTGTCAAGTCAGTCTCTGAGGATACTTCACGTGAAATATTAAACAAGCCAGGTCCAAACTGCTGCATTGTTATTGATGGTGGTAAGAAATGATCCACTTCTCAGCATTGTCTGCATTTTGTGTAGCTGTTTCTTTTAACTCTTTCATAGAGCAAACTAGTCTTCCCCTTCTTAAAAAGCATGTTTTTTGCAAAACATCAAGATTACATTTTGGTGTTTCTGATTTCCTCTGATTTTAATCATTAATCACTAAACATTCCTCTCTTTATTCTCTATTAAGAATATTTCTGGAGGAAATGTGATAGGGCACATCTCATGAAAAAGACATGGTATGTGCATGTACATTGGGAAGAGCATTTTTCCTGGTGACCAGACTATGGTGCTATTAGGTTTTGTGTTTGTAACAGCTTTGCTTTGAAGTACTTCATAGGCATGAGCATCAAACAAGGCACCTCCTTGAGTTCATAGACTCACGGTGACTATTGTTAAGAACAATTGTGGGTAGCAGTACATCACCTAGTAAGCATCATAATCAGAGTTCTTTGAAAAATAAAAAGTGCCTTCACCTGCCTTTCTATGAAAAAAAGTCCAGCTGGTGGTTTTACAAGGGGGATGTGTTTTGGGCATGGGTTTTTCTGGATTTTAGGGTGGTTTTTTCTCCTTATTTTATTTCCTTTGTGGTTTTCTCTCTTCTATCCACTTCTAGTTTCTCTCAGGAAATGGAGTCTGCTCAATCCAGATTATCAGAGTTTCAACTAAATTGCCACATAAATCTTCTGAAGCACTCTTCTGCTTCTTTTCACATCACTATGGTGACAGCTAGTCATCACTCTAAGGAGCCTACGTATTCTTCATGCTCTAGATCTCCCTGTCTAAATATGTTAGGGATAGATGGATGCTTTTCCATAACTTTTCTTCAGTTTGAACCCACTTGGTCCTCCCTCGTGGAATTGAAAAGCTGGCATCATTTGTCAGATCCTCCATGCTTTCTTTTTGCAACATGTTAGTAAAGAGTGAATTAAGTGGTTTATGGAATTCATGAAACAGATTTTACTTTTGAGAGCAAGCAGGGAGAAAAACATCACAAAGCAATTGCATTTCATAATAAATTGAAGAAAGAAGATAGGCAAATAGTATATTCTAGGCAAAAGAACTTAGAAAAGACTATATATTTCTAGAATATATAAAAAAGAAAAAAACTTATAAGAAATTAGAGTTTACTGTTTTTAAGTACGCTGTTTACTAAATAAATAAATAAACCACCAAAGAAAAACACATTTCACTTGTTTGAAGTTCAGACAATTTGAAGACAGTATTATTGCACAGTATTATTTCAGTACTTTTTTATATATGCATTGCAATATGACTGCTGGCTATGTGATTGCAATCTTAGTATATCTTTGGCACCTTCAGACTCAGTGTCTTAGCTGTAGCCTTCTCAGCTGAAGTTTTGCATTCAGTTTAGCTCCTGGAGCTGCCTCTGTCGTAGCTACTGTTGCATGCTTGGCCATGCCCCATCATGTAGGCTGACTGTATAAGTCAGCCTCATTCTCCCTGTTGAGAAGAGAAAACTCTCCTAAACTTAGAAACTTGTGTTCACTTTTTAAATACTAATTTCTTCTCCTAATTTAGAGACATAGCAAAATTGGGCTGCTCTAAAAAACAAACAAGAAAACAAGCAAAAAACATTAAAATGACGACAAATATTTCCATACACACAGCTGAAACAAGAAGAGACCACACAACTGATGGATTATCTATAAATTCTATATTAAATGCAAAAACCTATGTTAATTCTATATTAAGTATGCACCATTAAATCTCAAAGTCAGCCAATTCAAAGGTTAAGAGTTTCACACATTAACAGCAATTCCTGAAAACAGTATTAAAACATATATTTAGTAGAAAATGGAATAAAAATGAAATATACAGAGTGGAATCTCCAACAGAGCATATACAGAACACATGGCATAATAAGCTAAAGAAATCAAATTTAAAAAAACTATATGAAAAGCAATTCTATTTTAGAAAAAATAAAATAAAATTTTAAAAATGTACTAAACCATTATAATTTAAAAAAGAAAAAAAATCAAGTCAAATCAAATGAGTATTACCAACAAATCCTCCAAGTAATTTCTTTTCATTCTCTAGCAACAGGAATATGTGACCACATATACATCATTCTTATGGACTCTTCAGAAGCATTTTACTTAAAAGAATGGCTCCAGGATACAAAGGTAATTATCCTAACAGCTGAAAATTTTAGTTTTCAGTGTTGATCATAAACCTTAAAAATGTAGCAATCTCAAAGCTGAAGCCTTCTTTGTATTTTCCCCCTTGTTAAAAAAAAAAAAAAAACGACAATGTAAATGCATTCCTGGTTTACATATAACGATCCTTATATATTAGTTTTAATATTGTGACACTGTGACTGCTTTTATAATAGAGAACATATGGCTGATTTTTCTCCAGTAGGCAGTAGAATTGCAATATGTGATGCTCCAATTTGTTTAAGTCTTGAAGTATATCTAGATTAAGTAATTAAACCTAACACTTGTCCACTGATAAGTTTTTTCATGAAGTCAGCCCATTTTGGTAAGAAATGTTTGACATATGCTGTATGTTAAAGTGGCAACATTAATGGGACTATAAAACAAACAGAAATCAAACAGCACTGAACAAATACAATAAAGATTTTGTGACCCCCACATTTTTTTTTAGTATCACAGATGCCATAAATAGATTCTTAATCTATATGTAAATTGGATTATTTCATACTATGAAACAACATTAAACAACTGCTGGAGTAGTGACTTTAAAACCGCATTTAGGTGCCTGTAGAAAAAGATGGCTTTTGAACATGAGCTATGAACCACAAGACAGAACTTTCTCATTCTCTTTAGTTTAGTTTAAACTTTCTCATGGTATTCATATTGGGATATAACTATAGAGTTTAGATCCTCTGAATCTTCTTAATGAACCAGTGCTTGCCTCTCTATTTCAAGACTCACAGATCTGAAATTTCTGCTGTCATGCCTAAACATCTACCTTTAGCAACACATGAATTCTTTTGCAACATCAGTGATGCCACTACTGTACATCACTGGTATTTCAAAAAATCTTTTTATGGTGATGAACAGACTTTTACTCCTGTGGAAGCACACAACAAAGAACAAATTGCAATCCATCCTTTCTACCACGAAGAAAACTGTCCCTCACTACTACATGCATTTCCTCCAGCTTGCTTTTCAAGCTAGTCTCATCAGGAATGACCAGGCCAATCTCTTTAACTTTCCTCAAGTATAATATGAGTATCACCTTCTAGCCTCCTGCCCCAAAGGTGCTAAAAGGAAGTCTTTCACTCTTCATCATTCCTCCTGTGGTTTTCCAGTATATATCTGAATCATCTAGACACTTGGAGCTGCTGAAAAATACAGTCTGCGTTGCATCAGTTGAACTACAAAGTTCAAGTCTTGATTCTTCGTTTTTCAGCCCATAAAAGAGGATAAATTTTGTTAGCTACAACTGAGCAGATGTAATCTAATCCTTCCTGTCTGAGTGATTTCAGGTAGACTTCTCCCCTAGACAGACATTTCTGCTGCTCACAGACAAATCTGATGTACTGAGCTTCTGAAAACTGAGTATTTTCCTCCTACTACAGGAGCCTCTTTGAGCCTGTCAAACCTCTACGGGTCACATCCAAACAAATATTTTTGCTCTTAAACTATTTGGACAATATCCCCATACAGGCCATCCTGTCAGTGTTAGGCTAGAGATTCAGGGTAATATTTTTAAAGAACAAAATATTTATATATTGGTTGCATTCAGTCATTCACAGTGAAGTATTGACTGTAAAGAACTATATTTGTTAGAACTGTAAATCAAATATGAGATAAGAGAGCTACAGAAGGAGTGCAAGTGAGAAAAGGCACAGTAGTGTTTTTTCATGTTTTCAAAGGTAAGCATGTATGGATTTTTAACCACGGTTGGCTAAACACAGTGCATGGACAGACAATCTACTTACATTCCAGAGTGTATTAACTATTGAGTACTTGAAAACAAATGAAGAACAAACCACAAATAAATACCCCCGAAACAAAGTCTTCTATGTCTAAAAGAGGACTGTAAAAAAACCAAACAAAAAACCCCCAGAAAAACAACAACAACAAACCCAGCCCTTAAGATCTGGTATGACTGCAACATAAATTTTAATTTGAGATGTGTTTTCCTATTTGTATGTGTGCATTTGCAAGAAAGGATGAGAGGAAACACACATACCTGTATGAGTTATAATTTAATTTGTCAGTTATTTATAATCATGTCTTTCTTGGTAGGTAAAAATTGTCATTGAGAACCTGCACATGCACCAACCATTAACTGATTGTTAGTCAGCACTGACAGTTTACCTGCTCAAAGGCAGCCTGGAGATGACCTGTATTACTTTTGCAATACTATCAACATGCCACATTTCCAGAAACTCTTCTACAGCTATCTATTTTAGACAGTAATGTTTGAAAAAACGAGAGAGAAAAACAACAAAAGATAAAATTAGAACTGCTTACTTAACTTCACATGTAAATATTTTAACAAAATTTCTATTTAAACACTATGAATTTTTCCATATATAGATTAAGGCTTTATTTTAACTTCTGACAGAGAAAGTAATTAGGACATCGTCATGCGCCTATTTGGAAAACCCCTAGTCTTGGATTACACCTATGGCCAAGGAAAGAAACAAAACTGATAGATGAGTCTGCCAGTGCTATCCTAGCCTATTGAAAATAACCCATCTGAACACAACTATAAAAATATACAGAGATATACAGAAATAGGGCGATATATATCTTTTACAATAAGTATTTTCAGTAAATGGTGCATTTTTGGAGCCATACATTTCCATTCTACAGTTCATTATAGGCTTTTTCTCCAATACATCTAAAGGTTGTCTGCCTTAGTTGTATATTTTATGCTACTATTTCTTCCTCCCATCACAAATCTATGTAGAATATAAAGTATATAGAATATTAGGGATATAAAGCTTTCAAGATTTCAGCTTCTTTTA
Organism: Oriolus oriolus; assembly: GCA_013400235.1. Classification (NCBI taxonomy): domain Eukaryota; kingdom Metazoa; phylum Chordata; class Aves; order Passeriformes; family Corvidae; genus Oriolus; species Oriolus oriolus. Next base: position 312,383 of record VXBT01002510.1, on the reverse strand, counting down.
TGAATTACAAAGATAAAAAACAATAAATGTAAGTTTAAGTTATATGGAGTTGAGAGAAATATATTATCTTTTGAAAAACCACGGCATCCTTTTGAAGGAGGTCATAGACCACTCAGATATTAAGTTAGTTATCTGGTATAGATTAAAGAAATAAACAAAAAACTTTCTTATATGCGTGCTCAATTACAAATTACACGATCTCATTTAAAATATGATATACAATGACTTAAAATGGCTTTTATTTTAAATAGAAATTATCTTACATGTCTTGAATGTATCTTTTATGTACATGTATTGAATAGAATACATTAAGAGAGAAATAGCTACACATGCATAGTGGTATACCAGTAGAAGAACAGGGTAGCGCTGAAGATGCAAAATGTTGTTACCTTTACACTAACAGGAGCATGATATGTGTACTGTGTCCACCAAAATTGGTGAGTTTGTGAATCAAGAGTAAGCAGAGAGCTGCATTATATCCATAAAACCTCAAATCTCACAGTAGTCTTGGAGTGGTCATTGGTTATTTTTATAGCAACTTTGTGAAGCACAAATAACTAGAAGGTTTCAAAGAGCCCAGCTGAACACCCTCTACCTTTTCCTACCCTTTCCTATCATATCTTAGTCTAAAAATTATGCACTGTTATATTGACAACTATTTCCAGTCACTGCAAAGACTAAATAACCATGCAGCTTATGAACATATTCCATATTAGAGGACCAGCAAAGTAAGCAACACATATCCACATTTATAGTCTAAAGTCCTTCCGCTGCATTGCTCTTCTCTTCATGATATTTTCTTTAATTAATATAAAATACCATAATTGACTTTCATTAAATTTTTCCACTAATCCACACTTTCTAAAATGGATATGAGGAAAAAGGTGGTGTATTACATCTGAATGACAATTTCAAGTACTATCAGATTTTTGATTAAAAATCATTGGTAGACATTGTAGACATATTCCAGGTGAAATTTGCTGTCATTATATGCAGATGGAAGTACAAAAAAAGTGGTCAAACAGGATGAAAGGCAAGATTTCAATTAGTTTTCAAGGCAAGCCATGTTCATGAATATCAGTGAATTAATAACTTTTTCATGAAAATATGATGTCATTAAAATTGCTGGGGAACAAACCCCCAACACAAAAAACTGATGAGATGTCCAGCACTCTACCAATTCCCTCAAGGCAACAGATGTTAAACTGAAGCCTGAGTCATATTATTAATCACTTTGTAATTTCAGTAAGTGATTCAGAGTATGATTTGATCTTCACAAATCCCTTGGAGCAAAAATTACGACTTTGTTCAGTTTCAGGAAGTAAATGATTTTGCTATTGAAAAGTAAATTGTTCCAATTTCAGAACAATTTCCAAGGCTGAGCTCCTCAGCACTAACTTTTGTCTTAGCACTTCAATTGTTCTTATTTAGCTCCTTTTTCTTTTAGACCCGATTTAATATATTGACCTAAAGATTCAGATTTATTCCTTCATTTGAATGGAATCTCTTCTGCTTTTTTAATACCTGAAGATTGTCTCCTGCTCTTTAAAATAACTTATTAAGTAACTTTACTTAGTTTAGTAAAATGGGACAAAAGTTAAAAAAAACAATATACATATATGTGTGTGTATATATATATGTAATAGAATGAAATTCCATTCAATAGAATGGAATCGTATCTGAGATTAAAATTGATTCCAAAAGCACTGTGACAGTTGACATTAACCCTCCATTTATGGTGAATCATAAAGGTCATTTATAAAACATATTTAATTCTTTAATGTTTTGATTTTGTGAAGATTACTGGGATTTTTTCATTTTAATATCCAGACAGCCTGAGATATTAAATTTGGTTTCCATTAGCAGCACGTGTGTAAATTCCTCTTGTATTTACAATGCTGTTGGAGCCATTTGCAAATATCTTGTCTTTAAAGGTAGCTGCTTTATAATAGAATTATTACTACACGCAGAAATTTATTAGAGCTTGTTTGTCATGGGTAAAATGAGAAACATCTCATAGAATGGGAATACTTATGTATACTCACCTTCTTTTCTATTTGGAAAGGATTTCATCTGTGATGAAAGTGATGTTTTGTTGGAATTTTTTGTTCAGTATAATTGTTTATACAGTTAGTAAGCAAAACCAAAGATGTGTATGTCATACACTGTAGAAACATGATCATAGTCACAAACATATTTTTATCTTTCCTACATCTTTTTATTTTCACAAATATCTTATTTCCATTGTTAGCTGCACTTATTCCCAGGAGGAAAAATCAAAACAATGTGTGTTTATAATGCCACCCATTATTCACACTTTGTATGCAATCAAATAATTAGCTTCAAATTCAGCAATTAACACAAACTACAGTAGAGCTCAACAAAATATGTCATGTGTAGAAGAGAGCATCTTTAGTGTGCGTGACTCAGAACACGTCACTGAATCCTTATTTCTGCATCTTTCCATCTGACTTGTTTCTTTACTTGCCCATTTACAACGCTCAAGGTGTTTGAAACAATTTTATACAATTAAGCATTTGTTTTAGTTTCATCAGCTTCCTTGCTAAAAATAAATAAAAATTGCCTCTTGATGTTCTCCAAATAAATGTGACTATAGAATGGAACAAAAACCTGGGAGTGTCAAGGGGTGATTTCAAGATAAGAAGAGTTTGGTGAAATACCAATTTAAAATATTCCATGTCCTTCCCGCAATGGGGACAGAAGGTGGGATTACTCATTTTAAAACCTGAATCAGTTTGCTGTTCCCACTCACCAAATGACTGCAGCAGTAGCTGTTGCCAACAAAATGTGGCTGGTTAAGGAGGCACAAACAGTACAGATGGAACAACAAACAGTCATGGTATGGAATGGAAAGAAAAGTGGGATCACCTTAAACAAGGATTGCTGGATATTTTGGATCAAGTAATTACAGCAGAGCACTATTTGATATAGTGAACAAATATTTAGGGTGCAAGAGAGGGAAAAAAGCTACTAAGGTTTTCCATGAATAGTTTGATATAAACATAGAGAGTTTGGAAATGCCTGACTTACTTTTTTTGTAAGTTTTCTGCATAGCGATGAAGGCAGATAACTAACTGCACTTTTCCACTGGAGTTCATGGTTCGTAAAGCTGTCACCGCTGACACTTGCCTGATAGCACTGGGGAAATGACCGCTCACAGCACAAGAATGCAGATTGAATTGCTTTGACTATGGGTGTCTTGGGACATTGCTAAAAATTTTATCCAGGCATGAAGTCCTGGCAGTTCTTAAACCGACTGGAAAAACTGCCCTGTGATACAGATCCTACTCTACACATCTTTTAGATTACTAATCTCAATTCTGTTTAAGAAAAACAATGGCATCTGAATTGACAGCTCTACTAATTCTTGCTGAAAGTAGTCTTAAATTAATTTGCATTATGCATAATTCAGTGTTGGAAAAGACAAAACTTGATTCTAGAATTAGCTGAATTAATGTGCAGAAAATAATTAAGAAATAACGAATATCTAATTTTAGCTTTAGCTCAAATGACCTTTTGTGCATATAGAGTTCTTTGGAAATTTTAAAACAAGTTAAACCAAGTCAGAAAGACTCCTACTATTCCCTGAAATACAAGTATTTTGTGTTTGCATGTTGTTAGCCCAAAATTGGAGGAATACTTCAGAAAATATAAGTATGCACTGGAAATTTAATTTTTCTGCTTCTCCATAATGTTTGAGATACACAGTCAGAATATTTTTGTAGTGATTTCCTGTAGAGAATATCCACTGAGTAGATGTCAGGACTGAAATGTTATGGTTCATGTCTTAAACATTGTTATGTAAGACTTTTGTAATCTTTATAAAGAAGCTGTGACCACCAAAGCCCACCTGTCCCTGAAGATGTCTCCTGAGGGAAGATTTGGACTGTGAGTAAAGACACGTAGGGGAATTTAAGATGAGATAAAGGTGACATTATTGTTCAATCGTCTCAGGTCTAGGAAAAAGCAAACAAGGCTGAAGGAGAAGAATGGGGGACAAGAAAGCCAAATCCAGCAGCTGTCCTGAAAATCATTCCTGGCTGGGTTCAGGGTGGGGGACACCACAACCCACGGGCCCATCTGCTCAGGCCAGGTTTGTACACACTTCCGCTCCAGCCAAGGGGGGAGGACGAGAGTTTTAGGTGTGTGGCATAACCTCTGGTCAGAGGGAGTGAACACCCATCCTCCCTCATACAAATTGTAAAACTCATCTGTAAAGCCCTCCCCACCCCAGAAAGGCCACATCCATGGGACTTCATGTGAGAGGCAGCTGAGGAGGTGTTATAACCCATCAAAGACCCCCAACGTGCCCCTCAGACTCATTCTTGAGGCCTTGCACCACAGATCTGCACATGATGCAAAGCGAAGCAGCAGATCCAGAGTCTGCTGCAGGAGACTGTGTCAAACTTGTCCCCCCTCTGGACATTCCCACCTGGCTTAAACACAAATTAATCCCTTGGACTCTATGGTTTCTTGGGGGACCCTCCCCGCCAAGAAGATCAGATGGAGAGGAACAACAGGACATCACTGGGATCCACTGGATGATGATATTTTCCTTAATCTGTCCTGTCACTATCTTTCTGTCCTCTCAACCTCTTTTCTATTTCTTTCTCTTTTTCTCCCTCTCTGTCTGCCTGTCTGTCTCTCTGTCTCTTTCACTTACTAAAGTTAATGTTAGATAAAATCTTATCTAACAGATAAAACATTGACTGGCATATGGTCTCATTTGCACCTTAATTTGGGCAGAGACATTTGTAATAATTTTAATAATTGGACCATAGCAGTAGAGCTATGACTTTTAATATGGGCCTAAGTACAGTAATGATCTAACAAGGATTGGACCTTGCACTGTCCAAGAGTCTTGGTCCAAACCCGAAGGGTTGCAGCAAGGAAAGGAGGCACCATCACATACGGCACTGCAGCAATAAATGAGCAGTACTTTAATGAAGAAAGTTCTGGAACTGGGTTTTAATTGGTCATTAACTGGACATTAACTGGTCAAATGTTGCTCATCAAATCACACTGAACCTCTCTGCCAAGAGGTTTTCATTTTTGATGTCTGGAGAACTAGTACCTATGTTTATGTTTTCTTTTTTAACTTCAAAGAAATGCAAGGGAACAGCATCACTTCTAAATCTCATTGCAAATTACTATACTATGGAGTCATAGCTGCATAAAATAATTTAAAAATATTCTTTTTGGATGGAGGGTCAGAGCAAAATATCTACCAGAATTAGAACTAAAATGGGATTAAATTCTGGTGGTCTCTCTACAAAACAACTAATTTGACTTTGGTTATATTAAAATAAAAGCTCACTTTTATATGCTCCAAACTGAATAAATTACTAATAAAAGAAAGCAGAAGGGGAAAAAATAGCAGTGTCTCAGGTAAATCTGCACTTCTGTGGTGATGGTATATTCCTTTGATGCAAAATTTGTTCACCACTTCACCCTCCATATATATACACTCACCTGGGTAAATGCATTCGTTATTTAAAGTTATAAATATAATGGATACATGAAGATAGGGGGGATTTATTTGAATGACAATAATTGTATACTTTTAAAACCTCCTTTTTGTGCAATATTTATGATGTACAATTGTAGTTTAAAGTGTGTATAATTCAATAGTATATCATGTTACATAACCTAAATGTAGTATATACTCCTAACTGTTAGTGTTCCTGATGTACACATATATACATATCTCTTAATATGCTGATGTATACCTTACATATATTACCTGCATACATATAACTGTACAATATATATTACTTTTACATATAATACCATAATTTATTTAAATATATATCTCATGGAATCATGGAATGATTTGAGTTTGTAGGGACAACCATCTAGTTCTAGCCCCCTGGCATGAGCAGGGGTACTTACACCAGGTTGCTCAGAATTCCATCCAGACTGACCTTGAACACTTCCAGGGATGGGCTGTTGACATCTTCTCTGGGCAACCTGTTCCGGTGCCTCATCACCCTCACAGTAAAGAATTTCTTCCCAATATTCAATCTAAAGAGGCTCTCTTTCAGTTTGAAGCCACTCCCCCTTTTCCTGTCAGTGCATATCCTTCAGCTACTGAGCAGGTAACAGTTAGGTCATCCAGAATCCTTCTCTTCTCCAGACTGAACAATCCCAGTTGTCTCAGCCTTTCCTCATAGGAGAGGTACTCCATCTCTCTGATCATCTTGGTGGCCTCCTCTGGACTTGCTCTAACAGGTCAATGTCCTTCCTGTGCTGGGGACCCCAGAGCTGGATGCAGCCCTGCAGGTGGGGTCTCACCAGAGAAGAGAAGAGGGGCAGAATCCCCTTCCTGGCCCTGCTGGCCATGCTGCTTTGGATGCAGCCCAGGATATGTTTGGCTCTCTGGGCTGTGAATGCACATGGCTGGGTGATGTCCAGCCTCTCACCAATCTCTGGACAGGGTTGCTCTCCATCTTTTCATCTCCCAGCCTGTATTGATACTGATGGTTGCCCTGACCCAGGTATAGCACATTGCACTTGCTCTAATTAAACCTCAAAAAATTCCCATGGGCACATTTTTCAAGCCTGTCCAGGTCTCTGGATGGCATCCAGTCCTTCAGGTGTGTCAACATCACTCAGTTTGGCGTCATCTGCAAACTTGCTGATGATGCACTCAATCTCTTCATCTATGTCATCAATAAAGATATTAAATAACACTGGTGTGTAGGTATATAAACACTCATACAAAATAATAATAAAAAAAGGCTCAATAAAATAAGGAAATTATACAGTTCATTCAGAAGACACTGAAGCATAGGTATCATTAGTGCTTGCCAAAGGTGAGAAAATGCAGCAATGACTGACATAACCCTATCATAAAAATTATGAAGACCTGACAAATTTTGTTCACAAAATTATATAGAACTGGATAATACACATGTATACATACATAATCTACATCAAAAGCTTCTCGGAAAATCAGTCTAACTGATCCAGTGATTATAGATCTAATATAATTGGGAAGAGTACAGAGGAGGTTTTCAAGACTATTATATTCTAAACAAGAGTGAAAGAAACTGTGAGAGTCAGCCTATATTATAAAATAAAATATTACAATGTCAAAGAGAAACTATTGAGAAAAAATGTTACCAGAGACGAATGTTCACATTTCGTCATCCGACACTGTTGGTTCAGTATGGAGTTTATCGCACTTTAGAAGGGGATGAATCAAATAGAGGAAACAGCTATTCAAATTATTTGCTTAGTCAAGGAAATCAATGTAGTTTGAGTTCTAGTCTCTGTAGGTCACACTTTTTCTCATCCCCTCCTGAAAATGGAATGCAATATTCTGTGCATCTTACTTCTCTTTTGAAGCTTACAGAACTGGCCTTTTCCATATAGATGTTCTACTCTCAAAACTTGGAACCAGTTTCCAAAATCTTGCAGAGAAATTTTCATTTCTACCGAAAGTGTTGCTTCGCATTTACAAAAATCTCAGAATAGGAAAATAATTTGTTTTCTTTATCAATAAATTCCTTCAAACATGGAAGAAGAAAATAAAATTTATTCTCATGAAAAAACAGGAGAAATATTTCTTTTGAAAAAAATCTTGTTTCTAATTATGACTTGATAACACTTGGTACATACCTCAAGCACTTTTCAGCATTTACTTGCTCAATATTATGCTCAAAAGTCATGAAAGAAATCATTTCAATGAGCAGCTTAGAAAAACAATGCCTACATTTTTCTCTAACAGTCCACAACCCAGTCAAACATGGCAATGTGCACAATGGTGTAATGCACAAAACTAAATGTAATATTGTTCCTATATTTTCATATACCAACAGTATTCTGATTAAATAATATAACTCCTTAGAGCAGGAGCTTCCATTTTTAATATTTTCAATAAGCTCATGAAAAAATATAAAAAAGCTAGGCTTTATTGCTTGGTGATTACACTTACAAAATATTATTTATATTGTAAGAATTGCTTTCTAATGTAAAGGGTAAAATAATGTAGTTAACGATAAAGTATTTAGTTTCCTGTTGATTTTGGGAATCTTAGAAGAAATCTATCTGAAAACTAACAGTGCAAATTAATGAAAGGAGAATAACAGTCAGCAAAAATGCAAAATACTGCTTACTTGGTTTTGTCATATCTGGTATTGAATTTGGTTTATTATATGGTGTTCACAAGAGGAAATTATTGGAAATCTTATAGGACTTTGCATTTAATATTTCAATTAAAATATATTTTATATAATATAATGTGTGAAATATCACCAGTGTATCTGAAATGAAGATAAGCATACTGAAAGCAGAAAAGTGCAAATTAAGGTCTATAGTTGAAAGATTTTTCAACATCTCAATAGTGTAAAATGCAGTAAAAATGCAGTATGTGGAAGAGAAATCAAGCATTTTTAGTATTCCAGATTATGCATAGATTGATTTGACTATGGGTACCTGAACAAAAGTTATAGGCCATTTGAAACCCACATGATTTTGGACTAAAGTGAGATCAGTGGTGTTGCGATATGTTATTTAATAAGGGGGTAACTAATCTGAAGTCTAGAAGTTTTAAAGTCTTTTCGTGTAGTTTTGAAAAATAGAAATGTTTGCTTCAGGGTTGGATCTACTACTTAAAATAAGATACTTTTAACACCTGCAGTTATTAATAGAGCAGGGATTGTCATACCTGCCATACTCAGTCATTTATCAAACACTACCTTATGAATGGGAACAGCTGATTGTTTCAAGGTTCCAGGCAATACATGGAAACATGGAAAAATGCATGGAGAAGCCTTTGAATAGTCATCTAATTCAGTGCTTTACTATGGTTAGTATGAACTGAATTAAAAATACAGACAACATGAAAGTGCATGATTATTCATGTTTTTAATTCAGTACTATGTAAACCTGTATATTGATAACATGTAAAAGATCTTGGACAACGGGATCTGGTACCTTGAACATGGAGATGTTATTTCAAATAGAGTTTGAGAATTTAGGGACATGAAAGAAGATTAAATTATTAATCATTTTAATTCTGTATATACAAAATAGCAAGATAAAGCTACAATGACACAAAAGAAAGGGAAAACCCCCAGTTTTTCTCACAGATGGTAAGTTATATAACTTGAAATATGTAAATTAGAAGGATCTCATAGATTAAGACTCATTGCGAGTGTGAAAAAAAAGGATTGTTAAAGTTATGGTTTCTGATAAAGAATTTCAATGAATTCTTTCTGGACTAGGGCAGTAGCATCACTGGGAGAGCTGGTAAGGACGGTTGAAAGGACATGGGCAATTGGCCCTTCAGTCTTATCTGCAAGGAATTATGAGTGTCTTCGCAATGTAATATCAGAACGCCAAACTGACTGTCCAGGGCTACTTAATAGGTTGAAAAGGAATGAGTCATCTAAATTAATACATGGATTATCTGGCACAGTATGATGTACTCAGGTGGTTATGGCATGAATGTCAGACACAGGCACTGATAGTGAGAAAACCTTTAAATCACATTAAAAGAGAAGCAAAATTTAAGAGTAAATTATAACCACCCTTTATTACTTGCTAATATTTTGTGAAATGTTAATTTCATATTTGAAAATACTTTATGTACTGTATAGCCAGAGAATCTGAGTGTATTATATTGATAAAGCACAGTTACAATATAGACTATTCTATTTTATTAAGTCAAGTGGATAAGATTTTCTGTATGGTATCCATGGATTATATCTAGCAACTCACTTAAAAGTTACAGTTGCCAAAAAAGAATAGTTATTAATCTCTTGTGAGCTAGGTCTAAAGAGCATTAATCCTACTTGGAAGTTATCACCAGGGAAAAGTTAAGATATTTATGTTCACGTCATGATCAATATCCTTGATTTAACTAACAGAGGCAAACTCTGGCTCCCCAGCGTCTTCTTCTCTGCCAAGAACTTAACCTAGAGAAAAAGACAAATCTTACTCTCTCGTTTATTTACAATTATAACCTGGTAAAAAAAAAAGTTTTAAGTGAGAGGGCATAACCAAGGGAAACAAGACATTTTACATAGAGTCTTATAAATCCTAAGGTAAAGTTAATCAGTCACAGTTCTTATTCCTGGACTGAATACACATGTATATGTTGACATGCATACAGAAAGTATTTGGGAGGCCTGAGAAGGAACTGAGAAATTATCATGAAAGACAGGTTTAGTAGCTCTTCCACTCTGAGGATTTGTTTATTGTGACAGTTTTCTTTAGTGAAATTAGGGTTGATATGCCCTGAATTTTTGTTACAGTTAAATGTAATGGTCAGTTAACCAGGAAATTTTAATCTTTAGGATTCTATTTTCATTTGTGTTTCCTAATGCCTCACTATAAAATATTTCTTCACTTTTTTTTCTTTATACTCTGTTTTTCTTTTGCTGTATGTTTTTGTAAAGAAGATAAGAGATTAAGGCTACTTTCAATAATTAGAGGGAGGCATGATCAAACTTAGAATACTACAAAAATATACTCCATTATACCAAACTAAAATACTACGGATTTAAGTAAGGTTAGAATTACCCCTGTTTGAAAAAATTCACGTGTTATGAGAAAATAAATACTAAGAGAGGTGACACAAATAACATTGCTAAGTGTAACTTCAGACATGAACATGTCTCAATAATGAATAATAAATGCACATAGAATCCCATTTATTTCTACAACTTCAAACAACTACGGAGTAATATGCATTCATGCATAAGCAGCTGAAAAAAAATCAAAAGCACACATTCACACTCCTTCAATTCACGTTCCTTCCAACAATGTCATATTTGCCACAAATTTTGTAACCATAACATACAGATAATTTTCCTTCATTATGTTGGACAACATGTGTGAACTAACCTTACCTCCCTATCAGGAGGTATAAACTTAACCATCTCCATTAATCAAAATTATTGTCAAATTCAATAGCTTTGATCAGGGCCACTCTGTAGTACTGTCAGCTGTTACATGCACACTACAAGTTTCAATGCAAGAGATTTCACAGCAAATAATGAGAAAAGTTTGGTCTGTCTTTGTAAATTAGACCCTACGTCTTCTAGTGCTTATGATCATCCTGTTTATGATAATTCATAAACTTCAGTACTTCAAGAGCAAAAGCATTTTGCAGAAGTGAGTAGTATTTCTTCAAAATCTTTGTGATAGTACTACTGTCTGTCATGTTATTTCTATCAACCTTTTCCACAAAAAAGTATCCAAAAAATTATGAAAAATTGTTTAGATATGCTAAATGTCACATCAGATGGTTTAGGTGGATACTGTTAAGGAAGAAGCTACAAATACTCACAACAGCATCTTTTCTTCCATTCACTGAATTTCAGCTGTGATCTCTTGAGTTGAACCAAAATCCATCAGGGGCCATTTAAATATAGTATATGCGGCTCAATACTGAAATGTACTGCACTCTAGTAAAGCACAGCTCCTGCCGAGCGAATAGCAACTGGGGCTTTCTTTAAGGCACTATCATTGCTTGTCTTACCAGCTTTCTTCATTGTCTTAAGACACTTTAAAAGTAACTGGTGAGAATACCAGAGTCCAAAGATTTTTATTTCATCCCGGTCAGTTGATGACAATAGTTCCACTAAATATGGAACTCAGTGTAATTGCCTTGATTGTAGGGCTACACAAACAGACTGCTTTGGGTCTCTTTCTCACTAAACTGCAGATGAGTTGGGTAGAAATGCATAGCTTAAATTGTTCCATATTCCCCTTTCCAATAGATTACAGAGCGTAGATTTAGGCAATTGCTCACCTACAACCAGAGATCTTTGCTCTGGGATTCTCCTTTGAATTGTTCTTCAGTATGCATGTGTTGCAACAAGGAAGGAGAGAGAGAATAAATGGATACTACTGTCAGCAAAGATGTGAACCAGGCTGAGTTATGGCATTTTTTAGACAAAGATGTCTTGGTTTATAGGTGCGCTCCTGAGAGTGAGTGTTTGGTGGCAATGGTTTCTATAACTATAAGTAGAAAAGATAATTTTATTAGAAGAACATCAAGGGAAACCTTTAGATGGCTAGATAACTATTGAAAGGGTGAGGTTATTTCTTTATTGTTTACTTGTACCCACTTACGTATCCATTACTCTTAATACCTTTAGACAGAAATGTTTCTTTTCTTTTCTGTCTCATTTTAGCTTTGTAAAATTTTTGGAAGTCTCATGATAAGCAAAAGACCCAGAAAATAAATTTTTAGAATGGGCATTAATCCCATGCAATATTTATTGTTTTCTAAATTCTTTAGCAATCTGCCATACCACTTAGATGGATGAGGGCATGCAACACAAAAATTGTTGTGTCATTTCAAAAAGGAATAAACTCTTAATATGAGATCAGTGCTTAGTGAGTAGTTCTCTGGATGGTTTTGGGCAGAAGAATCAAACATTTTTATTCAATCTAGACTTCTTCAAATCCTGCCAGCATTACTGTAATTTATTTTATAATAAGAAGCCAATGTCTTGAAACTAACTTCCAGTAAAGCATTAATTTAAGGAATTATAGTCAGTAGTACTGTGTGTTAGAGGCATATCAATATTACAACAGCCTAGAGATGGATGAGATATTTGATTAGCATCAGTAGTGAGAATCAGGAAATCATAAGTATACAACAGAGGATAAGAAGGAGGAAACAACTACTTAGGGAAGCTACTTACTAGCTAAGAAGGGCTTTGACACAAAATCAAAACAACCACAGCAAACTTGCATGTTTCCTGTTATAATGTTCATTTAATCAATCAGTACACAGCCAGTTTCAGGGACATTGGGCTTGATGCTGAAGTGTGATTGCTTTGCTCACACATAGCAACCAAACACAGTCCCTTTTAGACAAGGCCTGCAGCAGCCTGGGTAGAAGTTGCAAAGAAATTCATGTCTGTATCCGTAATCAGAGCAGCACGACAATGGATTGCTGATTTTTATCAACCAGATACATAGAGTTAGTCATATCAGACCAGTTATTCTATGTAGTAGAAGGGTGTAGAGCTCTAACAAGTGTTATCCAAATCACTAGAAATGCAATTCCTCTCTTCAGTATATTTAGTTATTAACCTATATCAGCAGGTAACTGTCATATTGGATGGAATGGCAAAATAACTCATAATTAGCACATTATAAAAAATGTTCATCACACAAAGAATTAATGCACATTAAAATGTATTAGTAGTGCACATCATCCACATATTAATGTAATACTTCCTCCCTGTGTTATTTAGATTATTCCTTGTGGCATTTTGCATTTTTTCAAGCAGCGTGTTCTATGCCCAAAACAATGTTGCTAATTTTAGTAATCTACATAGATATCTGCAGTGCCTGTACTGAAAATGACTCCCTGGAGAAGATAGTGTTTATCAGTGATGATGGAAGATGGGGCAACACTGTGTATTTCACTGGTTTGGCAATAAGCATAGTATAGAATTTGCATACCAACAATTTTCGATATTTACTTACCTATCTTTCATGCAGATTTACTTATCTTTTTTGTGTTATCAAATGAATATATGCTTTTGAATTGTATTTTTTCTGAGTTTTCTCCTAGGGTTTCAACAAGTTTATATTAACTTTTTTCATATATCATCTTTATCATCACCTCTATGAACCGTATGTATATATATACACGTGCAACTTAGTGACCAGTAAGTATGAGTCATTAAGTCAATGTATCCACACGATACAAAACAATGAGGTTGCCCCCATGTATAAAACTGATATATGTATATTATTTTTATTTAAATTTTTTTTTTTAATTTCACAATTCCCCCCAAAATATATTTTAAAATATTACAACCTAAATTAGAACTGAAAAAAACTTCTAGGTTGAATCTATAATTATTGATTTCATATGAGGGTGTGTACTGACTGTAAATTTCTTATATCAGGTAGGTAGAAAGTAAAACCCTTCATTTTGATAATTTAAAAAGTAATTACAAGAAACAGATTAATTTCAATTTGACATTGATTTCTAGTCACATGCAACTTTTAATTCTTAAAATATGTTTTGAAATTAGAGGACTTTACAATCAATACATTCATCCTTAGAAGAAGCCCTTTTTGAATGACCGTGAAATTTGAGTCAGTGGCACATTAACTCACTGTTTTGTCATTCCAGACAGCTAAAATTTATCTCATGAAAGCTTTCAAAAAATATTTAAATATCTAAATATAATGATGTGTTTATTTTGATAAACAAAGGTGTTAACATCTCTGTAAGTTAAGGTGTACTTTTGGAAGTACATTCTGACCTAATTTATGAGATAATATTCTTCTACGTTTCTACACTTGCCCAGTTGGAAAAGGGATGTATATCAGACCACAAGTATGCACAACCACCTTGAACAGTTAGCACATGGCTAAAGAACAGCAAACCAGGAACAGGAATAAATAGTTGTTTTAACAACTATTCCTTGGTGACCTTTTGGGGAACCTGTGCTTTTTAGTATATTCCTAAGTGTATGATCTGGAAAAGGTATTACACAATGATAAATATATGATATATCAAAATTATTTAGAAAGGTTAAAACTGACAGCAAAGAGGTGCAGAAGTGTTTTATGATACTAAGTAACTGAAACATAAAATGGCAGAAGAAATTCAGTATAATAAGTGTAAAAAATTTATGGGAAAAAGTTTATTTATGCTTATATATGAAAATGGGTTCTAAAATAACATCTTAGAAAAAGCATCAAGATCAGTGTGGTTAATGTGTTAATGAAAACAGTTCCTAGCAGCAATGGAAATTGTGAGATATTAGAGAAGAGGAAAAAATTACATGGGAAAATCATAAAGCATTACTGCAATGTTTCATAATTGTGTAACTCCTATGTAACTTGGATGCTGAAGATCTTTCAGGTCTCCCCAACTAAAAGAAAAAAGTATAAGTAAAAAAGAAATATGAAAAGCCTTGTGTATGAAGAGATATTAAATCAACTGGGATTCTTAGCTGGAAAAAAAATATTGGAGTAGAATATATGATTGCAATAGAGAGAGATAAGTGTTATTCATTATTTCCCAAAATATTAAACCCTAAAATAGTCAAAAGAATTATTCAAGAGCTATTCTTGAACTGAACTGAAAATTGGGGTTCTTTTCACTCAGTGTGTAAATGAATTGTGAAACGTATTGGCAACATGCTGTGCCAATATAACTGCTTAACAACCGTAACAGCAGTTATTAAGTGATATCAAACAGAAGGAGGTAGAGACAAATTCCAGTTCAGAAGGTACTAAACTACAGGATGTCAGAAGCTGTGAGGTTAAACTGAATGAAGCATTAATTTATTCTTGCATCCACAATTGACCACTGTCTAACACAAGATCTTGAAGTAGAAGTCTTTTATCTTGCCCATTATCATTGCTTTCATGATCATTTAATAGTCTGATCCTTTCTTGAAGTTAAGCATTTGACTTGTGCATTTTTGATATGGGCCTGTACATGAGTAAAATTAATGAACTGAAAACCATGAAATTTGGACGGCTCTGTCTGCAGAAGTGCAAAGGACTTGTATCCTGTTTTACCTATTGTCAATTGGATGACAATCCTAAACAGTCATAGTGCTATAGAGAGTGATAAATAAAGATGAGAATGAAAGACAAGGCCCACATAAATAATTAGCAAAATCCTTCCCTTTGACATAAAGTTACACTCAGAGTACAAAAACTTGTTTTTCTTAATATGTGCGATTCAAAAGATGCATACATTGCTGTGGTAAGTACTGTATTCTGGTTTACATTTTAAGATCATCACAAAGCTGAACACATGAGCTAAGAGAAATTCAAGTTTGTAGAAGTGGCAGATTTTTTTCACTCTAAAATGTGCAGAAGAATGACAAAGCACAGCTTCAGAGTTTCCTGTGATTCCATTCAAAGTATTCCTACATGTTTGAAATGTTTTAGCCTGTGTAGCTGAGAAAGATAAACTAGTATTGACTCAAGTGTTCTGTGAGAAAAGAGAGAAGTAAAAGACCTAAAGGATTGCTATGGCATTTATTCCATCAGTGCAGAGTTGTTCCCTGATGTGTGTTTCAGGCATTGGACTCGTTTGCCTTGAAAACCTGAACAATAAGTTGATACTTATTAATAACTTAATCAACTTACTTATTGATACATACTGCTTATTACACCAAATACTATTTTATGGTTTAAAATAAATATATATATTTAAAGCCTTACACTAATTTACAGTACTATTTCAGTTATTTTTCTTGGAAATCCCTCCTTGCATGTTTATCAAAACATGCAGATTGCTGTTCTGGAGGAAAACAATAGCAACAGGTATTTTTTTAAAAAATGAATTAAAATTATTGCTATATCATTATAAACTTCTGAACTCTTAGACTTTTAGCATGAATTTTAACATGTTACCTTCCTTTTCACTCCTTGGGCTTAAGGGATTCTGAAACTGAATTTTATGTTAAGATCTCATAGTATTTATCTTACTGTTATTAAATCTGGAAAACAGGTACAGGAGGATAATATTTTGTTTTGTTTTTTAAAGCACTAAAGAAAAATAAATGATGCTTATGTTACTACATTTATACATGCCAATCAGATAGATATATCTTCCCCAGACTGAAGAACCCTAACTGGTTCTAGCCTATTGCACCTTGCTCTTCTTTGTGTGCTGATCTGCTAAGAGAAAGTAGGCTTCATGTATAATGAAGTCAATCTTGTGTGGGTCTCTTTTCCTATGAACAGCCCAAGAAAAAATTTAATAAAAATAAATCATTCATCCAGAATAATATAGGCTCCTGATTCCCAAGGACCTGATCCAAGTGAGGCAAATCAACAAACCAGTATTTCCTCCACCAGCACATAAGAGTATGATAGTAATGGTCCTTTTATAAGGTAAAATAGCAGTGGTGTGTTCAGTAAACATGCCTTTCATATGATTTCTGGGGTTGACATTAGTTCTGTAAAGTTAATTTTATCAAGGTTGTAGTTTAAAGAATTTTGTGCAGGTTCAAATTATTAATTCTTTTCCCATCTTCCTTTGTAAAAAGAATATGAATGTTTCCTTCAATAGAAATATGTAAAACTTCATTTTGGTTTTATACATATTACTGCAGATTTCCTTTGGTACATCTGGACTTTGAGATGTAGCCAGTGCCTCAGACAAGAAAAGTACTTTTCAAAAACCTTAAGAACTTTCTATAAGATTTCTGTGTTTCAGTTTACATAGAGTAAAAAGAGAACAAAGTACTTTTTACAGTGGCATATATTTATAGATCAGTTATTTACGAATATAATTTACCAATATATTATAGAATAAATATATAGAATAGAATAAATATATAGTACATACGAAAATTGAGAATATTTTTATAATGCAACTTTGAACTAATAAAATGAAATGCTTTTAACTACACTGTCATTGAAAGATCAAAGGCAGTCACAGAGTAAGTAGTCACTAAAGGATATAATTTAAAGACAACTGTATGGTTGTAAGTCATGCAAAACACAGCACTGAACTGAGATATATGTACATGATGGTTGAGTTCAATGATCTTGGAGGTATTGTCCAATCTTAATTATTATATGAGTATTAAACATTAACTCTGGCACTCACAGTAGCCCATTAGATCTGGATACATTTTTTTCTGGATCTAAATTCCCTGTTAAGGGACAGACAGTGCAACTTCTGTGATTTCTATTTATTCTCTCTCTTCAACACATCCATAGCCTGTCACCTAGAGATGTGTATTGCACTGTGCTGTTCGCATTAAGAGTGTCTGCAAGAATTAATATTTAATAGGTTCAGGCACAGACATTTTCTACAGTTTTTACCTTATGACCAGACTGCCCAGTTTTCTGCCAATTTTCAGAGAGTTTGAGCACCAAAAAAAATCAATATGGTCTTAGATGCTGAATCCTTATTTGGAGAGACATATGGAATAAATATGTTCAACAACAGCCTGTAAAAAATCTAGCTTTTCCTTATTGGAGTCTTATGTGCATCTGACAATGCGATATACAAATACTGGGCAAGCAGAATTCTTCAGAGAATTCTTAAAATGCTATATAGTTTGCACAGCATATCTTTGACTATACAAATTCTGATTTTCAGATCAAACAGAAGGGAGAACATTTTTTTTAAGCTGCCTTTATTGCCATGCCAAAACCCTCATCTCCAAGGCCTTGTATAAAGCTGAACTAGTCAATTTGTAATTAAATCTTATAGGATACAGCAGTGATACTCGTTACAGAAAAGGTGTTTTATAGTCAGCAATCTTATTTTCAACTAACATGATGACACAGAAGTCACAGTTCACAGAAGTTTTATGTCTGTTATTTCATGCTGGAATAATGCTGCACAAGCCAATTAGCCAGTATAATAGTGTCAGGGTATACTTAGAGAAAAAAAGGGATCTTGTAAAATGCCTCTGATTTCCTAATATTTATAATGACTTGTGCATTACTGCGACAATAGTCTCACATTTGAAGTGTTAGTCTTTTGTAGTGCTAAGAAATAAATATCTTAAGGCACTAAGACTATATATCATTAATATAGAACGGTGTAGCTACCATTTCACAAATAACATTTCTCTTACACTGGGAAAAGATGGCCACAGTTCTAGAAAAACCAAAAATGAATAAAAACTATTAAGATTACAGATGAAAATCATTGCAACATAAGTCCCTCAGTTAATTCATCCATTAAGGTAAATAGAACGCAATAAATAAGAGAATGCAGTTTTTTCAGGCAGTTGAATTAAGGCAGCAATGCACTGAGGGTAGCAAGAAGGTTTTTCATACCCATGAATGCTTGTAAGCATGGCCTGGGGTTTGTTTTTTGTTTCTTGGGTTTTTTTTGGTTTTGGTCTTGTTTTTTGTTTGGTTTTGATGGGTTTTTTGTTTGTTTGGTTGGTTGGTTTTTGGGAATTTTTTGGGGGGGTTTTTGGTATTTTTCTTTTTGTCATTTTGTTTGAAAGACATCTCATTCAGGAATATCACAGAGAAAGGAGGGAAAATGCGAAAGGAAGAAGATTGAAAGAGTAATGAAAGATTGGAAGGTGGGTGAATTTACTGCATTAAATTTAGCTCAAAGTTCTGATTCCCAGAAAACTTCTTTCATCAGATTCTTGTAGATTTCCAGGTAGCTAAGATCTGGATGTACTTTGACAGAGAAGTGTTGAATGTTTGTAAGCCACAGCTATTATTCAAATCAATGAATAAGGATGCTACTGGATTCTCAGAAAGCCACCAATTCTTGCAAGATCTACTAAAATGTAGTTATAATATTTAGTTACATTTTTACAACAACAAATGAATTTCAAAAATTATAAAATTAAATAAACAAAATGTGTAGGAAACTGTCACATGGCAAATCTTTGTCCTGTGACTACATGACTTTTCTAGGAAGCTGCAAAGATCTTCATATTGCTGCATCCCTCTAAGCAATCTCAGTATCTGCAAGTATGAATGGAAAAAAATATTTCACCACAGATCTTGACTGCTGACTGCTTTCTTTCTAGTTGGTGTGGAGGACATTTTCAGTCAAAATCTGTAGGTAAAACTCATATAGATATTCACATTGTCTCTCTCTTATCATGACAAGGAGCTTACTTTCGACTTTTATAGAAATATCAACATATCTACATGACAATTTCTGATCATATTCTGCTAAGACAGAGGAGTGACAATCTTTCCCCTTTTAAATATTTGGTCCTGTTTAAATTGGCTGACCATTTCAGTTTCACATTTAAAAAAAACTATAATTTTTTATGTATTCTGAAAAGACAGACAGGTATATTAATGAATATTAAAGAAGCTCTACAGCAGGATGTACATTTTTTTCAACAGAGACCAACAAAATAAGTTGAAAAAATGTAAAAAAATTAAAATTATTAAAATAAATTTTAAAAATTATTCTATATTTTCAAATATAGAATTATGGAGAAGGAATTGTACTTCATTCAGCAGGAGGTTTATACCTTCGTTTCTTTATTTTCTTTAAAAAAACCTGAAAAGATCAGGCTTAAAGAAATAAAGAAATGGAAATAGTGCTGTTAAATTACCAGGCAGCCCATCTTTCTGATAGCTTATGGAGCACAATAAGAAAACGGAAATTAGTCAGTGGAACATTAATTTCTACAACTAGGACTGAAATAGTAATTTCCTAAACTACTGCTGATGCTCTAAACAGCTAAGAAAACCATGCACGTGCATTTACTTAAGTAGTAATGTAGTTAGAACAGAACAACTCTCTTTTTCTTGTGCCTTGTCTCCTTTATTTTTCATACATTACATGGAAATGAACACATCTGGGATAAGAAAATTGAAAAAACCCCAAATTTATCAATGAAAGACAGTAGCCTTGAAATAGTATCTCTGATATATCTGGGTGACATTTCCCAGATTAAAAATGCAAATAAAAATGTTAGCCAAAAATATTTTTTATCTAAAAAGGAAAAACACTGTCTATATTACTGTGTCTAGGTTTTTTAGTATTCAGTGTGTTTATCATCTTTAGCACTACATACTCAAAAGTCAACTAAGACAGAATGTATTATGTCTCTAAAGGACATAAAGGAGAAAAAATGTTGGCTTTCCATGTGATGCAATTTCCTGTTCGGTATTTGAAACTCATGTTTAACTTGTAAATGTTTAACTAGACATAAGATTCAGTTTTTTGTTCTTGAAAAAGATTTATGAATTTAACAGCTTAAAAATGTCTCTATAAATGCTTTTAAATTCTGTATTTGTCACCTCTGCTTATTAGACAGACACACAAGTTTGAAACTCCAAGTTTAATTTACAGATTTTTCATTTAAATACTGTGATTTTTAAACTACCGATTTAATAATCTGTCATTCATAAGGCCTTTATAAGTACCAATATTAAAAAAAATATCATTTAACAGTGGAAGTGGTGGGGAAGGAATAATTCTTAATCCATGCAGTACAAAGTTTCTTTGGTCTACAATACACTGTTCTTGTAAAATGGAAAGAAGCTAATTCCATTTGGTTTGTACTTCATCCCTGTATAGACCATAGAGTCACTTCTCAACTGAAAATGATCGATTGATTTCTGGACATATTTCGCAGCAATAAAGACTGATCAAAAAATATAACAAAAATATTGGTCTTATGTTATATTTTAGTTGTCCTTTATTGCATTAATTTCATATCACAAGTTGAGAAATGGCAGTAAAATAAAACATCTTTCTAATACCCATTCTATGAGAAAAAGTAATTTGCAACAAAAAACATATTTTGAGTCAATGTGACCTTTAACCATTGAAAACATGCTGACTGTCTTTAAGGAAAAATGCATTATTCTCAAATTAAAAGATTATTCACTTTCAAGTATCAGGACTGCAGGAAGATTTTAGAACAGTCTTAGGCTTGAATTAGTCTGCACCAAAAGGAGCCCCAGATTTATCTCTGTTGTTCTACAGCACATCCACCTGACCGCAAAAAGACAGTCTAATGACAAAGCAAGAAATTGTGTCTCTCTTTAATATATAGTAATTGCAACAAAAAGCTTTGCTAGCAGATACTGAAAAATTACTTCAGAATCTTGACACCACAATTAGTGTCTATTCAGTGGCTGCATCAGAGGTAGACATAAACTATCCATTGAATGACTTTTATCCATCTACATGATACTAAAAAAAAATCAGCTTTTCCAAAATAATATTAGAAAAGATAATCTGGTGTAAGATCTCCTGAGTAGTTAGAGATTTCAGATGCCAAATTCTTGATAGAAACAGCCTGTCTGAATCAAGTGTGTTCCATCCACTAGCATGGTTCTGACGACGCCTGAATGTGACCTACTCCCAGTGCAAAGCAATTTAATGCTCTACTGCACATAGAACGGTATGTATGAATACTGGGGGGAAAAAAACCCAAACAGATTAATTACTGACAGGTACATTTGAATATGACTGCTTCTTAGCCCTTGTCTGTAGCCTGGCAAGATTGTTTCACCTCAGTTTAAA
This sequence comes from Oriolus oriolus, assembly GCA_013400235.1. NCBI lineage: Eukaryota > Metazoa > Chordata > Aves > Passeriformes > Corvidae > Oriolus > Oriolus oriolus. Next base: position 290,419 of record VXBT01002510.1, on the reverse strand, counting down.
GAGAGAGACACATGGCAGGCTGCCTCTGCAAGTTCTCATTAAGCAAACAGCCTCCATTGTCCATTAGAGGAAAAGTCTCCCTATTATTTAAGGAAATGTGACAGCGATGGAGGTGAAGTTTTGGCAGGAAATTCACCGGTGCATTACAAAGCTTTCTGCGTTCTACGACTTTCACCAGCCTCTTTCCACTCTTTTATCTGACAGCTCAAACGCCTCAGGGTTGTGGTTGTGGCAAAGGTCAGGAACATAACATCAGGACTATAAAAAGGGATTCTTTCCGGGGAGAAGCTGCCAAACACTTTTACTGGGCACAAAAGACAATGAGATGAGAACTCACATCTCAAGAAATTTACCTAAGTAGTTACCATTACTTCTGAAAATATATTGAGAACATTAAAAATGATTTAGAACTTTTACATACTCTCTGAAACCTAATTAAACTAAGGAATATTAAAATATCTCTTATAACATAGATATTGGAAAGCATCATTTATGTTGAGAGCAACTGTAAACGTGCATAAATAATAAGTAGTCTGTTGAAAACTATTAATTTAAAATATCGATAAAATATATATTGCTTGTACCTAGATCACTTAATTCATATACAAATGTGTGTTTTACTAAAGATTAATTTACTTCAGCATGGTGCTTAATTAAAAAAGAACCTGAGGATATGTTCTTCCTTTAATAAAAACAATGCTTGCAAAGTTACAGTGGTCTAGCTTAAAGCTAAGAAGTTTACTATGTCATTAATTATTTGCAATCAGTGGTAGCAATAAGGTGAATTTGAATTACCTGTCACAATGTCCAGTAGTACTCTTATCAGGTCAAGGAACAGGTTTGGTGTCTGACTGAAAAAGCCACAAGGAAAATTCCTATTAAAACAAGAAGACAAAGATGGTATCTGAGCTTCCTATTTTGTCAAATATTAATTTTTACACATACACATATTCAGTGTGTGCAAGGAATAAAAGAATTTAACAAGCATGAAATAGTTTGTGTATGCACATATATTCAGATATGAATTTGGCAATAGACCAAAGTGTCTATTGTCAATACCTGGCTCCTATTATAATGCACACATCACGTGAAAACATACTCGAAAGCAAGTCATCCTTTAAAAATTGTTAGGCTCAAACACCAATGGTTTTAAATATGTGTAGTTGTATCAACATTTTGCATTCTTCAGATGGTATATTAAAACATATGATTCAAGCAAGAGTGGACTGACCTTGGGGAGATAAATAGTTTTTCTTTTTAAACTGATTTTATGTGATTAATTTTTCCAACTGGTCCCCACCCATATAGATACCTACTAAATATATTGCTGGATGAGATAAATAACATCACATTTAGAGACCTGGGATTCTTCTGATTTTCATTTTTAGATTTCATACATGTATTCAAGACTGGGTGAAATGTTTAAATTGTGAAACTTGGATGAAAAATGGGCTATGTTTTTTTTAAACATATATCAGTGTTGTTCTGTATTGTTATGACTGGTAGTTAAGGAGATCATCTAAGGGAGTATATGCCATTATACTATCTTTATCTATTCTACATTCAGAACACAATAATAAAAATTTTAAATTATTGATAATTATTTTTAAATTTGAAATATTGTCATAAGCTGTTTCAGGCAAAATAGCTGATTTTGCAGAGAGAAACTGAATTCATTTATCTTTAAATTTATTAGCAAGAATTGATATTTACCTCATTGTCCGCCAAATTTTTTATCTTAATTTTATGTGCATATACTTCAGTATCTGTACAATCTAAATGGAACTTTTGAAAAAGTTAAAAATAATTTAACCAGAGTGATCATTACTGCTAGAATTTGCTGAAAAAAGGCTTATCAACAAATTAGGTGCCTTAGACACTACAATCACTGATGTAACTATGCAGATTGATTAGGCCTATCTAGTTGTAAAACTTCTTACAAATGCATATTGCATTCACTGCTTTTATCTTGTCTGCAATATCTTAAGAGAACTTTTTTCACCCCTTTAATTTTTTTGTGGAGCTGATCCTTTCTAAGAAATATACTTGAATAAAACACATTTGTTATACATGCTCAGAAATTCCTGGAAATGTATTTCAAGTATTTCAATATTCTATAATTAAAGAATTGATCATGTACCTTGTTTATCCTTGAGTTTCATGAATTTATTTTCACAGTGCACATATTGTGTTGAGTAGACTAAAATGCGTTTAAATAAGGACAGATTATAAATGTTTATATTTTTCAGTGTTTGCACATATACATACAGATACTTATATATCCCTTAAAAAGATTTTACTTCACCAAATATGTCACATAACACACCTTCTTACATTATATAGGCAAGATCCTCAGTTCTATGCCAAGAAATATTTTGGGAGTATTCCCCACTAATAAAAGCAGGAAATTTTCCTGCAGATGTTATAGATTACAGACATTCCTGTACCTATGAATAGCTCTACCTCTATTTTTCTATCTATATTGATATTCTTGTACGTGAAAACCTAGGTATGTATATAATTAATTTCAACAGAATGTGGAAAAATGAGGGAGTACTATTCCTCTCCTTTTCCTGTCATCATTAACACAGCTTTGTCTGGCACCCTGTTTCCTCACCTGCACTACATGTACACTTACCCCACTCACTGAAAGTACTATGCTATGAAAGTTACATGCTTTGAAGATGTCTGATGCTGATCTCTTTGGAACCCACTACTTATGTAGATTAAGCTAATATGCCCTAGTCATTCTTTTATGTGATCAGTGGGGAATAGACAGCATGCAGTATCATTGACACAAGAATTTGAATATTTCCCCTTAAATCTTGGGTTACCAGAAGACAAGAAAACAACAGACAAGACACTTTTTTTCAAAGGTATTCAGCAAAATGGAAACAATGCCAAGCAAAAAACTGAGAAGCAAGGAAGATTCTCTTGGAAAGAGAACGTAATGGAAAATGCAGCAGAGAGGACAGTTGTCATGGAACCTGATCCCCTCAGTGGAGGTCCAGAGAAAAAGAGAAACAAATGATTTACACAAAGAAAGAAGTGAGACTGGTGTCCTGAACAGCCGTCAGAAGAAAAAGGGAATACAGCACTAGAGAAAATAAAGGTTTGCAAAAACAGTTTTAAAGAAAGTCTTGATAAGTTCTACCTGAAGTGTTACAGATTGAAGAAAAAAGTGTTGGATAATTATGTAAGGATGTAAGAACAGTGTTCAGAGCAACCAAATATAACCAGAGGTAAAAATAAAAGACATAACATATTAAATAAAAAGTATTTCTATATCTAGAATAATTTTCATTATTCAAAATCAAGGAAGGAGAGAAGGCCCATTTTCTGACGAAGATTTAACGCAAAGAATTTCTTAAAACACAGTATATTGATATACTGTGTTTTATATATTACATTTCTTAAAAAAAGAGTATATTGATAAACTGTAAAAATACTGGGAATAAAAAGGCAAAAACTCCTACAAAAGATAACCTACTCACGTTGTTCGTCTTAATCCAGATTAAAATTAGCTGAAACTATTTAAATGTGCTTGTAAATATTTCAATCATAACCTTCTTTTCCCCATGCAGATCAATTAATATCTTTAAACAGATAATGCATGGCTATTGCTAAGACTCCATGAAAAGCATTTTCCTAGGTTGCAACATATAGAAAAGAGATATGCAACTGTGATCAATGTCTGAAAAATCAACTTCTCAGTTATCTGGTTCAAGAACCAGTGCACAACTGATTTACAGCTGGCCTTTTAAGAACAGAAGCACATTTTGATTATAGGGGTGTAAGTCACCCTTACCCATTAACACTGACAGCTGTGATAAGTTTTCTTGAGACCAGAAGCTGCATCCATACCTGTCCCATTTTGCTTCATCTACTCAATACCACAGAAGTATACAACCTGCTTCAGTGCATACTATAGCCTAACATTGAACAATTAGGCCTAGTGTTTGAAAAAGATGCCTTTGGAAAACTGGGGTGCAAAGCATAAGCATTATTTAAAATTTCAAGGCATGTCACCAATTCAGTAAAAATACTTAGACTGTGTGTTACAGGCACTTAGAGAGCAAAGTTACAAGATTTACATAAATTATATCCAAAGTAGTCATATGGTCTAAATATTTATCTGATGGGTTGACCTTGGATTGCTGCCAGGTGATCACCCAGCTGGTCTCTCACTCTCCTTTCTCAATAGGGCATGGGGAATAATTAAGATGGAAAATCTCATAAGTCGATGAAAAGACACGGAGCTCACTCATCCATTACCATCACAGGAAAAACAGATTGGATTTGGGGAAAATTAATTTGATGTATTTTGTCAATTACGGCATGATGGTGTCAAACAAGGGCAAAGGCTAAAATACCTTCAGTCCCCATTCCTGTTTTCCAGAGGCTCAACTTCACTCTGTCATTACTAACTCCTCTACTCATTCCATATCCCCAAGCAGTGCAAGGGGAAGGCAAATGGGTGATCAGTCCACGACAGCTCCCCTCTTCCTCTCCATCCTCCTAACACTTCTTCTCTCCTCCAGCAAGGGGTCTCCATAGGCTGCAACATGGATATCTGCTCCATCATGTCCCTCTTCCCCAGGCTGGTGGGAATCTCTGCTGCCTGGAGCAATTTCTGCCCCTCCTTCACTGACCTTGATGTTTACAGGACTTTCTCACATGATTTTTTCCCTCTTTGCACTGTCCATGTGGCATTTTGCCTTTTCTTAAATCTGTTTTTCCAGAGGTGCGTTCACCTCTGCAGCAGGAATAGCTGTACCCTGTGGGGGCTGCATTGGAGCTGGATCCATCTGTGACCGGCCCAGGGCAGCCCCGGCCTTTCCTAACAAGGGTCACTGCAGCCCCCGCTGCCAGTGCCAGTCATCTTCAGTTACGTAGACTTGCCCTAAAATATTATCTTTCTTATTTAGCTCATTTCACCAAAGATAGACTTTACACACTGGAAAACTACAGAGCAAAGGGGAAATTGCAACCAGATTTTTAAAAGGTTGCGTCATGGTGTTGCATAAGGTAAGTACCTGTCTATCTAAAGAACTTTGATATGTCAAAAAATGCAGACCCTTTTCTTCTTGCCTTGCTGCATAGTTAAATTCTCCCCGCTTTTATAATTTCTTTCACACTTCTTATACCAAATTTCCTGTTGTTCCTTTGTCACAGTTGAGATGGGTCACAACACATAAATGCACTGACAACTCCAGGCAATGTAAAATGCAAGTGCAAGTGCATCTTTATTTCTATAAGGCCTCTCTTATACAGTGATTGGACACTCGTGCTAAGTCTCTATTGATTTCTAGGCTAACACCCCATAAAACTACTAGTTGCTTGCTACCACCACCCATTAGAAAACAATTCAAAGCTAATAACAGCCTCCCTAAGACAGCTGTGCATTCTCCATCAGTTGTTTATGGTTTCTTGCTCCTTGTTAACACTAGACTTCTCACGGGTACAAGTCCAGGTCTCAAGGGTATATAGTGATCGTATCCAAATCAATGTCTGTGAGACTTTCTGAGCAACTCTCAGCTTCCACATTCCTTTACAGCTGAATTTTTGATTTCACATATTTGAGGAACTGAAACAGCAGTATATAGGATAAAACTGAGCAAAAAGATTAATTGAGTTCGGGAATTAGTACCATGGATAGTGTCTCACATCTGAGGCTTCCAGTAGTATCTTGTCTCCAGCTATTTCCAAACTAGGAAAACATTTTCCAACAAAAGTCCTGAAGTCAGTGTAAAGATAATTTTAATTTCAAAAACATCTTTTCCATTTAAAGTCAAATTTTCACTGAATTTGCATAGAATTCTTCCTTCATATTGCCCCAAACTCCATATTCAATACAGTTTTCCATACTGCCAGCCTGTTTTGTATCAACTTCAATTACTTGTTCATGGCTACTTCCAGCATGGATGCAAGGAGAACTGGACTCCACATCTTGAAGAAAATAATTTCTGATATATAATATTGGTGATACAATGAATTATCCTTCTCAACAGATCCACCAAAAGAAAAAGTAAAATTATGAACATAACAAATAAAATGCCTGCAAACATCATCATTCCCAGTGAAGGGAAAATATAGCTAAAACTTCAAAACTAAGACTGTATTAATTTATATTTGAGCACTACTATGCCATAGAGAAGCATTTACAGTTTGTAGAGCAGTGTCATTTCAAGGACAGAAAGTGCTTCTTTTACTAAAAAAATATCATAGTCAGAAGTATTTGAAATATTATGCTTTTGTGATTAATACTGAAAGAATGACTAACTGTAATACATACCGTAGAAAAGGATTAATTCAAACTTAAAAATCAGTTAGGGTATATTATTTAGATCAAAATTAAAACTTAAAGAATAAATAATCATTAAAGTGACAACAAATAATAAGATACAGTGAGGTAATTCTCCAGTGATTTCAACATGTTCAACACAGTGCAATAAAAAATAAACCTCAATTACCTGAAGAACTACTATTTGTGGTGAAACTTTGACCCTATTTGAAGAAGCTTTAGTACAATTTTGGCAATAAATTAAAGACGACAATCATAAAATACGTAAGTTCTGGCAATTTGTTAGAGGAACTGCAATTTTTTATAACTGTCAAATCTTTATCTATATTTGTGGAAATACCATCAATCATAAAGGTTCAGTTTAGTATATTTACAAATGAATAGTACCTGTTATCACAGTTATTTTCCATTTTCTGCTGGCTGCTAAATATTAGCTTCAGATAAGGGTTTTATGAAACATGTATAACAATATATCAACCAAGATTAAATCTAGCTTTGATGAACTTTAGGTATTGTAGGAAGTCACATAACCCTCTGCCTCTGGACTTCATTCCATAACTAAGAATAAGATCTTTATCTTTTTTTAAAAAATAAAAATATAATTTAATAATTGAAAAAAATAAATTAAAACAGGAAAAATCATATCCCTGAAAATATAATTCTAAGGTTAAAAGGAACTGAAATAGATTCTATGTTGTTGGAAAAATACTGTAGTAAGAAGTACGTTAACACTAGGAAAAAAAGCCAATGGGCTGGATTATTTTTTTAAATGGATAAATATGGGAGGTACCAAGAACATCATCAAGCTGAGTAAGCTTCATTAGCTAATAATCCATGGGTGCATGTTGGTGAACACTCTTGTTATGACACATGTGGTATCCATCTGCAAGAGGGAATTAGCTCATGAAATTTTTCTTAATATCAGCTAAACAGCTGGTCATATTTCAGTTTCAAAGGTCTGAATCTTACAGACGAGCATACTAGGAGGTTGTGATAACAGATGAAATTTAAGCTTTATGGTGATATTATTCAAATGTTATGATGATACACCTCAGGGAACAAAAACAACAACAAAAATTTGTGCACATGTATATGTTAAGAAACATTACTGTCCTCTTTCATACCCTTGTAAGTATCTTGTAAAATCTTGGAAGCACTAAAAGAGGTCAGAAAGAGGACTTGACAGTATGAAGAAGCATAACTAGATTTCTCATTCACATGAATTCTAATATAAATTTAAAACATCTCAATTTCAAGGTTCAAAGAATAGATGAGACTATTTCAAGAAAAATCAAAATAAAAAGCAGCAAAGAGGTAAACTGCATAATTTTTACCCTCTCAGGCAATGTATTTTGCTGTTACATTATAAGAAAGATATTTCATCTCCAGGTAAAGCTGTACGGTCATCTTATTGTCACATCACTTTTTTAGTCTTACACATCAGAATATATTAGAAGGTTAGGAAGAATGACTGAAGAATAGCATTTCTCATGCAGCAAAGTAGATGAAATGTAGGCCTTCCTCCCCTGATTTCATTGCTAGAATTTGAAAGACGTAGAGCAGAACAATGGGCTGTCATTTTTACAAAAACCATCGTTCAAAGATAGATTGGTCTAATTGGTCTAAGCAAATGACAAGAAGTAGTCTTAAAAAGATGAGAGAAATTACCTCTGGCTGAAGATTCCAGAGTGGGTGATCAGGTTAACTATAGTTAGCACAGTTCTTTCTTGAACTGTCTGTAAATAAATGCATCCTTTTCTTTGATACAATGCTCTAACAATCAAGTAACTAAGATATACTTTTTCTTGACTATTTTAAATAATAGGAATTTATTAATAATTCCAGAGAACTCCCCAATGTTTCACTAATATCAGTGACCTCACAGGAAGTCATAACTCATATGTACCCATTCAAATGTTCATGATTATGCAGTGATCTTATTTAATAATTTGCACAATAGAGATTAGATAGTCTTTCCCTAAAGGTTTAAAACCCAATTCTGATACTGCGTCTGTCTTCACAAATAGTGGGATGATTCCAAGTGAATTAGCAAGTCAAAGCAATAAAGACCCTACAGCTAAATTGTGTTCATTTGGAAGGGAAGGTTTATATGGCATTATAGTTAGTTTGGCCATCTCGACTGAATGTAATCCATGCCGAAGTTCCTCAAGGGCCAGCAGCCCTCTCTGGGCTGGGGGCAGAGGAGGGAACCCACGGCAGGCAATAGGGCAGGTTCTGGCAGACAGAGCCAGACCTACTTTCCCAGCCAGGAACAGGGCATCTGGCAGGCACTGTGGCAGTGTGAGCCCCAGGACTGGGCAGTTCCACAGAGAGGGTAAGGATGTAACCTGGGGAGGGGAGCCAGTGTCTCCTAAAATTCTGGAGTACAGGTCTGTGGGGATGGACTCAGGCTGAAGCTGGGACAGGATATCAGCCCACTGGTTGGACTGATATGAAACACTTTTTCTTACAACTACAGATAAAACTACACTTGAATGTTTGGTAAGCCCAGCAGAGAGAAACTGGCAAAGAAAAAGCAAGGCAAAAAAATACAAAAAAAACAAAATTAAAGGGCTTCAGTAGCAAGATACAGTAGCCAAAGAAAAGGCAAGGACAGGAAATTATATCAAGACAAGAAAAAACCTCTGTGGGAGGCAAACCAATGAGCTGTAAAACCAGAGGGCTGGTGACTGACAAATTTGTTTTTTCTGCATATAGAGCATTTCAATTATGATGGGAGTTCTCAGTGGTTTGAAAGCTTTCTTTTTGTACGAGTGCTTGGTAAGTACTGAAGTAAGCTGCACAACCCCAGTATTTTGGATGCCCCTGTCTGCACTACATGGGAAAACAGGGTGCTGTGCTGGAGTGGATTTTCCAGTTAATTTTAATCTGAAAGTTATCTTGCTTTGACTTGGCAGTCAAAACCAAACACAATAAACGAGAAGGTTCAGGAGGGTTGTTTCATAGTGCATTACTGCCCCAAACTGAAATGCTAAAGATTGATCTTCTGTCAGATATAAATGTGGGGAAAACTAGAACTATTATGGCAGTCTTAGCAGGAATTCAGAGATGCAGCAGCACGCAAGTCCAGTGAGGGAATGAATTATTTATTAATTTTACAATATCATTTATATGTCCTTCTTCCAAAAAAACATTGGACAGCATCCACACCTGTCCTGAGGTGATAGGCTGAAGCACCAGACATCCACTTCAGATTATTTGTCCCATGTAGCTTAACAAAAACACCAGATGTGAAGGTTATTTACAAAAACCTATCTTACTGTTTACATAGCTTGCATAGCAAAGGAAAATTCTCACAGAATTAGTGCAAGGAGATGGAAAATTTCTCTGCTTAGCAGCTTTTCAGTATCCACAAGCTAGTACTAGACAAGCATTCCCATCAACATAACTTTTCCCTGCATTTCTGCTGTAGGGCAGTCCCTAGAGAAACTACGGACTCTGTACACCTTCTAAGAGGATAGAACTTCCTCACTGTATTCAAATATTAGGAACACATATCAGCTCAAGGTCATGATATTTTGGAGAGCACAAACGAAGCATATTCAAAATCACCAGACCTTAATATCTTATCAGATACCATAAAACTAGATCATTTAAGTTCAGAATGAGATGAATGCAAAGGGACATCAATTTTCTCAAATACATGAAAGAAGAAATAATTGATTAATGAGATAGGAAAGTTGCAAAATTGACACAACGAATGCAGTAACTTTAAAATAAACTAAATTATCCACCTAATGAGATATATTTCCTACTGCTCCTACTCTCCCGTTTTGCTACTATTCAGTTTAACATCAGCAGAGCATTGTTTATGAATATGCCATTATGAGTAGCATACACAGTTCTACTGCCAGATTATAAAACAATGAAGAAAAATTACTGTTTGTCTTTCCCTACCTTTTCTTTCAACTTTCTGTTAACAGAGCAAGATTTCTACCAGGATAGTAATTTTTTCATATATCAGTTAGTAAAACCAGAATTACAAAGCTATAAACCTAGCACATATAGAACTGCAGATGATTTTTTTAAAATTATTCAGTATGAAAAAAAGCACTTTTGCGTACTTTATAGCATCTCAGAAAAAATGTGTAGTTAGCTGAATATGAGACACTTTTCTTTCCCTGAAAAAAATGAGGCAGGTGTCTAAGGAAGTAGAGACATATCACTCCTTCACAATAAATTAAATTTTCTGACCTCAGCAAAACAAGACCAAAAGCAGATATATACATTCTTATAAAAAATGAGGGGAAATCTCATAAATATTAAAGACAGTGTGGCTTTTTGAATGTCATTTCCCTAGCTCTTTCAGAGAAATCATATCTAGAAAATTCATGCACTGATGATATAAAATTTTGAGATTACTTTACTTCAGTTCTTCTCTGAAAACCTTCTCTTTTGTTCCGCTGCCCAACAGTTAAGTGTATATGGGGAGAAAGGGGTTGAAAATGGAAGATTGAGGAAAAGAGAAGATGGTTTTAGAATTTTCTTCACTGAAATACCAACCTTGCACCCAGGAGATGCTAAAAATACTCAGTGTGGGAAATTTCACATATGTGTTTGCTTTGTTTTCTGTCTGCTGAAAAGAAATGGAAGTCTCTCAAATCAGCTAACAGGATGCTGTTAGAGACTCAAAAGCATTTTTCCCATAGGCTTGGCCCTCCTTGTAAAGGAGGAAGGGAGATAAGAAGTTTGGAGATTGTAAAACACAAGGATTGTGCCTGCATCAGACCTTTTTTTTCAATGTGAGGCCAGGCAGGGTTCTTGCACTTTTTGCTCCTGCTAAGTTTGGGTTAACTTAGCAGTGTGTGTGTCCCCATTCTGCCAGTGTAGTGATGGAATAAATCTACTATTTACACTTCAGTTGTGGATTTTGGCCATCTTGGTTACCTGCAGGTATTCGGTTCACACAGTATATTTTATATTTTATATTTTGTTCCAGAGATGGCTGCATTTTAGAATTGGATTAAACAATAACCAACATTCCACTCTATGTACATATGAAAAATATTTTGCAATTAAAAATGTTTTGGACGTGAAATAATGCACAAGTGATTGTCTAAAATGAGTTTTGGAAGACAAAATAATCAGATACCGTGTTATGTATTTCCTAATTGGAAACAGAAAGCAGAACACATTTTTTTTATCACTGTCTCCATTATCCTTTATTATTTCTAATGATCCCCTCGTTTATGAGTTGTGAAGTCTAACAAAAATTTAATGTAATTTAAAAATGTAACGTTGATTAAAGACCGATCCACAGGTGTCTGTTTTACTTCACCACCAGTAGGTGTAAAAATCTATTTTTACTTGGAACACAATGTTTACAACAAATCTTGGTGTCCTGAAGGGAACAATAGTAGTGCTCTGTGCTTTCTGATGCATCTCTGAGAATCTTTAGAAAGTCTTATCATTGTAATTTCAGTTAATTACTTCTTGACAAACTCTTTTTTTTATTAGTTAATTTAAGTAATAACAATATTCCTAGTTTATATGTTAGGAAAAGAGTTGTTCATATCATGGTAAAATTTGAAACAGAATATGATTTTTCTGAATCTAAAAAATGTTTTCTTTATTGCTTAGCTGTAAAATGCAGGGATTTTTTATAACACAGGCATTATATGCAGCTTTATGTGTTACCTGTCAATTTACATTACAATCTGTTCAGAATTCCAATGGCCCAAGAAGGAAGTAATTTTAGAAATACTAATGAGCAAATTATTTTAGCCAGTTATGTGGAGGGGGGGAAGTGAAAAATGTCAATAATAATAGTATTTGCACAGATACCAAGAAAGATTACAAGTTAAGTAAAAAATGCTCAACTTTAAATATATCTATTTAGAGACACTACAGACATTCTGATTTTAAGTATTTTACTTTGTCCATTAATAAGCTAGATATCTGTCCTTTCCTTATATTAGGAATTATTTTTCATTTTAAATTTAATTTTAATATTTAAAACACATTGGTTATATTTAGATCACAAATATATAAACAAAAATGTACTATTTTTCTGTTCTTCCCCAAAACTGTCAGCAAATTGATAGATAGAAGCAGAACTAGCCAGAAAAATTCAAGGAAAACACCTGCAGAGCAGGTGTTTTGAAATGATTTTATGAGATATTCACTTTTTGAGTATGACTTCTGCTTTCCAAGTAAGGAAATGCCTGCTTTTCAGCCTGGGGTTAACCACCACTTTAGACAGACTCTTGTGCTTAATGTTTCTCATTAATTAACTCCAGGCATACCCTGTGGGAATATTAGCTACCTAGACTCTCATTAGTCAACAGAGTGAGGGTAGAGTATTTGGTCTTCAAACCGTTTTGCAAAGGAGGCTACTTCTCTTCACAGAGCAAGTTTATTACCTGCCTACAAAGAACATCTGCTCACTAACAGAGTGTATAGTTCTCTAGTGTACAACTTTTGAAGCCTAAAATAGAATATAGCTTGCTTTATAATCTTTAAAACTGAGTAAATGTAACATTTTCATATTGAATTGGCTGTACTTTTCGGAAACTTCAAATGTCTTTTCGCACTCATCACTCTGCAAAAGTAGTGTCTACAGAAAAGGTTTATGGACATTCAATCCCAGTCAAATTTACGTGTAGGATTTCAGCCAAGCTGATAGAATATACAGATTTGTCTATGTTATAAACAATTTTTCAAAATCCTCAAAAATTATCTAACAAGAATTACAGGTATTAAGAGAAAATATGTGCAGGTAATTCAGAGATGATGGCTGTATTTCTGTACATCATTGGCATATTTTCTTAAAAACTGTGAATGTTCTAAATTACTTAAAGCCAAATTTTGTTAGTTTTACTTCTGTATAATAAGCTTTTTGGATTCTGTATTCAAATCCCAGATGGAAGGGAAGAAATTCTTAAATCTCAAAGCTTACTGGACATGCAGAGAAAATAGCAAATCTCACACAACCAACTAGAATGATGTAGATTTATTTATGCATACAGACACAGATTATTAAATATAATTATCTATCTAGACATCAGCTTCATCTCACATAGTTCCAACATTTTAATTGGAATTAAGACACATGAGACTGTGCCTTATTGATTCATTAACAACTGCATCCAGTGTACTGTCAAGCATAAGGCTAAAGTTTGCATACTTCCAGCCTCCTGAGAGGTTTATTAATAAATCACTTCTAAAAAACTCAGTGTAGGTCATTATTACAATATGGCATAGAATTATTGCATATATCTTAGAGAAATAATACATAACAACAACTTTGGAAAATCTGCCAATTATTGAAAACAGTTCTCAGGGGAGGAAGGTGGCAAGTAATAGAAAAAGTCAGGTGACTGGACACTCAGAGACATGGAGCTGGCAGCCCCCAGATTTTGTCACACTTAGACTGTGAGAGTATAAACTCACAGAGCCTCCTCTGTCTGGAGTCCTTTCTCAGAGGCACCAGCTGAGGCTTTTATTTTGTTATTTAGCTATTGCACCAAGATAAAAGTGTTTTAAGGATTGAGATGTCTAAGACTCTGCTATGGAAGCCTGGTGCCGAGCTGGTGAGGAAAGCTGGTGTGACTGTGTGGGTGTGAGGGGTGTAGCTGTGAAAGGGCCTCGGTCCCAGCTCAGGTGGTGCCGGTGTGACTGCCAGAGTGGCACCTGGACAGCTGGACAAGGAAATTTCCTTAACCTGTAAGTCCACTATCAGGAGTCACCTAAATGCAGGTTTCCACAGACAGGTCCACTGCCTACCTGATACCTTTGCCTGGACTTTGGAACTGCTCCCAGTTCATCTTGCCTGAGGTTTGCTAGCAAACTGCACAATATGCAGGTTTAGGGAAAGCAAGACACTTTGCCCCCTCAACAGCCAGCACCAGGCACATGAGCCACAGTTGCACTTCTACTGTCAGTGCTGAGGCCATCACTCACCCCAGCCAAGCCAGTTCCTCCCAGTAGCTGTTTCTATGGAACATGCATTGTTGTCTCCCCTCTAACAGATTGTCAAAATCCTCATCCAATCCAGTTTCTGGCGCTGAGACCCCCTCCAACCTCTGGCAGTTGACACCCCTGGGGTGCGTACACCCTGGGTGAACCCTCGTCGCTGACACGAAATCAACTCACACTCACCTCACCTGTAGCTGGCACTAGTCTTCACAGTACTCACTTGCACAGAACAGATGAGATTACATGAAAAGAGAGTTAAGAAAGGATTTCAGATGATAAGAGAGATGATCAGATGCAGGACTTGGTCACACAAGTGAACTGTCATGCAGTGTTTTACATGGAATGGGTACCTTTTATATCCCTGATCCCCTTCCCCTAAATATTCCACAAAAAACTTTGCAGAGCTTTACAGAACCCCTGAAAATTCTAAAATCCTCAAGTTCATCTATTTTCCCTTTCTTATCAGTTGCAAAGACCACATGGCCTTCTCTAAAGCTCTGCCTGGGATTTTGTAAATGTCTACCAATAATTAACCATGGACTTTTGGACTCTGCCATTGTTTCTGTTACCCCTTGCTGTCTAATATGTTTATGTTTCCCTGTGTTCTTATTTAACACTGCCCCATTTACTTGTTACTCCTTTTTGCATCGAGAAAGCCCATGATTATCAGACAACCTCAATGAACCAGATTCTTTCACCTTTAATATAATTTTACTGCCTTATTTACTGAATTCCAGATTACCCATCTGCCGTTTTGACTTCCACTTCTGACAATAATTCTCAACACAAAGCCACCAAAGGAAAATAAATTTTTGTTCAGCAGAGGAGTTAGTTGCACCTTTCTCTTTACAAACAACTAGGTAGTTTCCCCATCAACCCAGTTATTGTTCCTGGTTTATAACCTCTCCACATTTTATTACGGCTTTCTCAGTACCCATAGCATAGAGACATGTAGTCTGTTAGTATTTCAATCTGTTATGCAAACACTGACATTCATCATTGGCTGAGTAACTCGAAAAAACAAAGGCAGCACCATTTTTCTGTATTTCTATAGGTATTTTCTTATATCCCAATAACAAGCTAATACCTACTGGATGCCAAAGGGTCAGACTTTCATTTCAGTTTTCTGCCTGTAGTTCCTTTGTGCCTTTTCCTCTTCACGTGTGTCAACCACAGGCTCACTTAATGAAACCCTTCTTTACCTTATTTCACCCAGACTTTGTATCACCTTTCTAAATCCAAGACTTCTTGAAATTTCCTTCACTGTTTGCACTATTTTTATTCAATATTCTCTCAAGTTATCTTACTCTTCATTTTTTCTGTCCAACAGAAAAAACTTTAGAGAATATGATATATAATCCTTGAATTAACGCAACAAAATACACTTTGCAGAAGAGATATCTTGATTTAGTTATCTTTCAGTAGACTCTTATTTGTTTTGTTAATGCTGCCTTTTTCACTGTAACCAACCTGATTTTACAGGAACGCCATTTCCCTCATTGATTTGACAAATCAGTCTTGAAATAATGCTTTTAATTATTCTGTTTGAAAGAAAAAAATTAAACTTTTTTGTGCTGCAACACTGTAGAAGCAACACGAACAATAGTAAAAGAAAAGCAAAATCACTGAAGCACTGTTTATATAAGGAGTTAACTGTACAGCTAACATAAAAGTAATTTTGAATTAGTAACTGTAAAATGTCTCTGGGTAAGGCATTTTGAAATTAATATCTTAAGTTACTATGCAATGATTTCTTCTTTTGACATGCCCCAATTTCACATCTTTGCTAGGGAGAGGTCCAGGGCTTGCTTTGTTTTATTTCTTTTTAACATCAACAGCTACTGTAGTAGTGCGGATTTTATGTTAAGTTTATGAGTTGGTACATTCCTGGTTTTCCCCTATTAAGTTCTTAATAAAGGTTCATCCCAGCCACTCCCCCTTCTCCGCCCCTACCCCAAATAAAGTAAAACCCTTCCCTCAAACCATGCCCATCACCCAGACCACCCCCAGAACTCCCCTGTCAATCCCCAAAGTCCATGCACCTGCTCTATGTCAATCATTCCCAACCCTACCCCTGCTTCCAGAATCTTCTGTTATATTCGACGCCCCATTTGCTATTTTGTATGTTAATCACCTCTGTTAGTCCCTTATTGGTTGTATGTGTACGTTACTTCACCCTTTATCCCTCCCTGCTTGGTTCAGATTGGTCGATACCCCTTGTGTGCACCCCCCTATAAAAGACGCTGTCACCTCAGTCCCTTGGCTCAGTCCGACCGAGCAGGGCTTGGGGCAATAAACCGTTGACCCCCACTCTGTCTCTGGGCTGAGTCCTTCCCTCAACCCTTTACCTAGACGAGTCGCAACAGATCCTGCTGAGAGGATTTCAATATCCCTCGCTGCTCTGGGACCCAACGGCGAGGGTCTCAGAGTGGCTTCCCCATAATCCAGCGGCTACCTGCGGAGCTAGTCGGGGGCCCTAGGATTTTAGGGTAACGCAGCACTGCCGCAAGCTACCATAAGAATGATAGCTTAGTGGAACAGCTATGTTAACTCATTGCTAGGTCTGGGAGAAGGAAAGAATATTTATACATCTGGATCCTTTCTGTTATTTCCTGCAATCTTGGTCTTAATTCATCCCATCACACCTCTTTTAATCAAACGCAACATCCATCTGGATAGCATAACAAAATTCTCTCTTTATGGCATCCCAAGTATAAAAAGTAGGATACCATGGGTACAGCTTTCTTGTTGCAGAGTGGGAATGGCAGCCAACATACATTCATTTACTGAAAGTCAGAAATAATCATAAATCCTGCAGCTGACTGTAGTTTTAGAGTTTTTCTTCTCTAATTCCTTAGCTGAAAAATGTAATAGAATTTCATAAATTTTCCTCCCTAACATTAATTCTTTAGGAATATAAAAAGGTTATAAAATATTTATTAACAAAAAATTGAGGAAGTCAAACATGTATTTTTAAGATACTGTTTTAAGGACCTTAAAATATCAAAGATATTCATGTTGGGCTGTACATATGACATCCAGAGAAGATTTCTTTTCATCAGCAATAACTAATGGAGCTCAGACCAGGCAAGACATTTACGATGTTGCTAGATATCTACAGTCACAGATATTGCACTCAGTGTCTCATGGATTCGAGATCATAGTCACAGAAGGGTGAGAACACAAGTGTTCCAAATCGAAAATGGAGTTTAAGGAAAAAAAATTCATCGCACATTCATTATTTTTTGGGGTGAAGGAGTAAAACTAAGGGAACATTCTGATCACATATATTATTTTATTCCATGTTCTAATTCTTATGTGCACAAATATTATTCAGCATACACAATTAAATATTCTTATCAGTGAAGCATGTTACTCAAGTTACTGAATAGAGTATATTCAGCAGTACTGCAGTCAATAATCATATACCTGATTGGAAAGTATTGCCTAAGATTTTGACAAAATTGTGAACTGAAGAGACATAAAGACAAAATCAATGTGCAATTTTGTTAATATTACTTATTTCCCTATGAAAATTTTGCCGGCCATTACATGATCAGCTACTCTAGTTTTCTAAATTATGTGGTTTTAAGTGTTACACACTGTTCAATATAAATAGTATAGATTTTTTGTATATCTCTTTAATTTTCTATAATCTCATTTCCAAATGAAAATTGTAAATCTCTCTTTATTGCTTTGTAACTTGACTATGTTTTTAAATCAGTCAGAAGTCATAGTAATGCAAAACTCAGACTCAGGCTAGAGATTTTCATACTACAAAAAGTGTGCGTTTGTTGAAGCTCTTTCTTGACCTGTGACAGGTCAATACAAGGATCTTCTAAAGACTATCCATTTTAATATCAAGAAATTGTCTCCTAGTATTCAGGACAATATGAAGTTATAGAACCAAAATTCCATATTCTATTTGCATATTCCATCAAGAATTTGAATCACAATCTTCTTAGTAAAAATGGTTGCTGTGTAATCTGATTAACTGTTGTTTGTTTGTTCAGTTGCTGGGGTTTTTTTTAAGTTTTCAATTTAAGGATTTGGAATACTCTGATCTTTATTTACAAATAATCCATGAACAAAAAAATCAAGGCAATGAAAGATCCAGTAAAAATGCACTTGGCTAATCCTTCCACAATCCTGACATTGTTAATAAAAGCCATCAATTGCTTGTCTAAGATACCAACTGGGTAATAATAATAAAAGAAATTCAGCATTTAGTCACAGTGCTGTATTACCAGATCAGCATAATGGTTATTGCTAGCCATGAAAGAAAAGATGAATCACTAGAATAAAGGAAATCCATACACTAAATTTCCATCTGCTTAAATAAGAAATTAATATAAGTATATATATATATATGTATGTGGCTATATATTTAATCTAAACACTCAACTATGCTGGTATGTATAAGTAAGATGAGTTTATTTGAAAGAACAGAACTTCCAGTCTCCATTTCACTTGTTGTGACACTTCACATAGCACTTTGAAGAGATTAAGAAAAATAACTCATTTTCACACATGCATTAGCAGAATTTAAATGGTTAGCATTGATATTTTTATTCAAATTTTCTCCTTTATCAGAATTGTATTCAACAGGAACAAAAGGGTCAGGTTAAATTATAATAAACTGTTTTTTCCCTCCCCATCCAAGAAGCTCTAAGTTTCTTAATATTTCTCTATATCCTTTGACATATGTCCTAGTTAAAAGCACTGCTTCTTAAGAATCTGATGCACTAAGTTTTGGTAAGCTAGATATAAGCAGTGACAGCATAAGAAACACCTCGAAATCTAAACATTTGTGTAAGGACTTTTTTAAGTCTTGGGAATATGAGAGTTGCTGTTCTCTACATCATCTCAGAAACCTTATCAATGGTTTGGGGTTTTTTTCTGAAAAGGAATAAATCATTGTAAGATGACTGTAGCATAGTTGCTAATTTTTGTACTGCAGCTCCAGCACAGTTCTGAGGCAGAAATGTCAGTGGGGCTTATGTGCATATGCAGACACATATGCGCTTGTACACAGATCTGTACATATATTTGTATACATATATATGTTTCAGTATAGACATATAGAGACATATAGGGTTTTATTGTTGTTGTTTTATGGGTTTGAAGTCTTTGAGTTTTTTGGTCTGCGTTTTTTGGTTTGGGGTTTTTTTTGTGTCGTTTTTTTGATGCTGTCAGTTGGTTTATATTCTTTTTTGAATAAGGTGAAATTGTGTACATAGTGATCCGGAGCTGCGTTTAGTGACTTTAACGAGTTTGTCAGACTTACCGGGTGATACACTGAGAAAAAGTATCTTAAGAATTTTTCTCTGAAATGCAAGAGATGTGGCTATGATAAGACAGTCATAGCTAGAACAATGTCACTATCATAAGAAAAATTGATAATAAAGGCTTGGTCTTCACTTTCTGTTGTCACAGATTAATGGATACCAATAGGAATAAGGATGAAAGAAGCAGGAGGCAATACTCCCATGCTAATGATGCCATAATTTGGAAATATAGGATAGAGGATTTATGCTATTTCCATTTTGCATGTAAGTGCATCTGGTCGACCCCAAAATATATGGTTATCAGATACCTAATGGTCACCAGAGACTTGACAACCTAAATTGCTTAAGTCTAATGAAGATAAATAGCATTCTAGACATGAATACATAGTACATACCGCAGGGAAAATGACACAGATGTTGTTGCCAGGCAACTCATCAACTTATATCCCCATGTAAAACATACATTTCCTACAATATTACTGTATATGTAGCCAGAAAATTATGGGGGTAGAGGGGGGAGAGGGCACGTGCTAGTATCCTCTTTCACTGAATTAGTACTGCATAGTAATGTGTCAGAAAAAAATCTGTGTTCACTAATTAATTTTACTATGTCCTTAATATTCTTTGTTTTCATGCCTTTTGGATATAAAACAAGGTAAGAAAGCACAGTCACTGTTGGTCATTTTACAAAAGTTATATTGTATGTTTTAATTGAATAATGATGCTCTCTTTAGGGATTTCTGTTGGTAGCATTTTTCTTGATACAGTGCCAATGATATTCTGTAAGTGGATGAAATCAGATTTTGTCTTATTTCAAACAGTAAGACTAAGGGATTCAGCACTATCACAATTTATTGTGTACACAGCCAATTTATGACAGATTTTTGTTTTCTGGTTATCCTCTTTCTCTTATTGTAGAATAGGTCTTTGACTGTTCTTGTTACATAGAAGTTTTCTAAGTGCTATTCAAGTACTGCATATGCTTCATAATTGAGATTTATTTCTAACAAAGCAAAATTGAATTACCATTAAGAGAAGTGTATAGAGCTTAATGTTATTCTAGTAAAGCTCAGAAACCTATCCCATAACAATCATTTCTCTAAGAACCTGCTCTCTTATTTTTTCTAGGTTGTGCTACAACATTGCCAATTAATGCACACCAAGTAGAATGAAGAGTGTTTACAGTAAAAGCAAATGTCATTTTGCAGTCCATTCCACTTTGATTCTTTGTTTTAGAAGCTACTTTAATGTACTTTGTTCCTGCATTTTCACATAGCTACTTGGTGACAAGAATAAAGCTATAGAAAGACATCAGCACACTTACTACAGTAGAACAAATGCAGTGAATTTAAAATTAGTTCAGCAGTGTACTTGATACAGAAGTGCAGGTCCTTTGATTCTGGCCCTGACTGTCTTCTATGGCAGTCTTAATAAATATTCAACATGCTTAACATGCATGAGGTATGTTTCTTAATTTTACACAACCCAGACTCAGACTTTCAGTTTTCCTCACAGCTAATGCTGAGAGAGATAATTGGGAAAATCCTAATGTAGTAGCCTCCAGATCAAGCAGTGTTACCACATGCAGTTATATTTTCAAGAACCTTAAAAATAAAATTGAGATCAACCATTCAAGAATTATTATTTTTTGATTCATTTTTACATTCATTGCTTATCATCATTTAGGCCACTGAACAATTAAAAAGTTTATAATCCCTTTAAAAATAAAACACAACACAAAGTTTGGTTTAATGCTGTATCCAACACTGGGTAGGAGAATATGTAGAACCTCCTGTAACATAAGTCCCAAGGCTATACATTGTGATATGGCTCTCTAAAACAGCTATGTTTTTTGCCATTTTTAATATGAAAATATAGGATTCACTAGGTTTTTCTGTGATTTTTTTTTTCTCTGTTGCATCTGGCTTGAAACTGTGTTTAGTAATGTAACTATAACTTCCTATGCTACATTTTACTCCAATGTGATGCTTCACAGCAACCTTATAACATGCATTAAATTTTGGTCAGCATAGTAGTGGTCAGGTGAATAGACTAAACTCCATGAAAAGTTTATCCACTAAAGCCTGAGATTCAGCATCAGAACGTAAGGAAAATATTGGGGAAACATGGCATATTGTATTGACTCTCCAAAGCTGCAAGATGTATTTCTTTCCTTCCTCTGCTACCTTTAAATTGAATTCCTACTTCCCTGCATAGGAGTTATCCAGGGCTTAAAATACAAATGTTGTCTTTTTCAGTTGTCTCCATTTTTCTGTAAAGTATATATCAGGTTTGGAGTCTAAACTCAGATTGTGTCAGGTATATAGTACCAGACAAAAATAAGATTCAGGGGGTCAATCTTTAGCTTAGTAAGTGCACTTCAGAGAGATAAGGCAGTGGATGTGGGGTTGGTTCCCCCCTGCCAGTAAATGCAGGAAATTTATGCCTCTTTGCTTTGGTGGGACAGGGTCTTTTTGAAGTCATGAGTTCATTTGTTTGACTCAGTTATACACACTGGGAAAAAGTACATTTTGACAGCATTCACTGTTGTCTTTTGCTGAGGACAAGATGGGCAAAGCTGAATAGCAAAGAGGTTCACACACTTTTATCCAGTGAAGATAACTTTCAACTGTAAATGAAAGTCCTGTCATCCTGGACTTAGTCCAAATTTTGTATTAAGTGGTCACTGGATAAAATACAATCTAAAGCCCTACAAGGAATGCATTTTTCTCAGACCTGCTCAGTCATATTCATTTGTTCAAGCTGTCCTCAGCGTTTTGACTTTATCCTTACAATACATGCTGATGAAATTTGTTGAAAATTTCACACAGTGGGGTGCAGGCTTCATCATATGATAATCTTTTATTTCTAATATGATTTTATAATCAATGAGATATTAAAAGTTAAAATTCATAATATTATTACTGGAACTTAACTAAGTACCACTAAGATGAAAGGTCAGGCCGGGGTTTTGAATTATTCTTAAATGATTACAAATCATTTAAGAATCTACCAACAGCTCTATCTGCTTTCTTTTCCCGGCTAACTTATCAGTAAAACAGGAATTAAGAAGAGATACTTGGAAGTGAAGTGATTAGAGAGTCCTTTATATATAGTTTTCATGCTTAATTAAATCTTTCAATACAGTTCAGATATTAGAGGGATATTCACATGTGCTTATGCTTTCAGTGTTGACATGAACTATAGCACATCATAACACTGGAACTTAAGCACTGAAGAATGGCATAGAAAAAAGAATGCAGAAAACCTGAGACTTCTGTACCTTTAAATTTAGAACTAGGCTTTGTGGCTTTAGATGGATTTCAGTTGTACCTTCAGAAAAAGTTTATTCTTTCTGTAGTAAGAAATAGCAACAGGAATTATACAGAAGTAAGATATTTTAACATTTTTATTGCTGAGGCAAGTAGGTGACAGAGTTATGTTAAACAATGTAATAGTACTGTGGAGAAAAGACTTTGTGAAAGAACCACTTCATTTCTGTTACCATGTACGGTAACAGCCCTCTGGAGGCTATACCCTTACGAGCAACGAAAGATTTGGCACATATAAATTTATAACAGGGTAGATATATACTCAAAAGAGCAATTTTAAAAAATAATTCCCATATAAAATATTTTCATATAGACTATGCTTAATTTATTGTATTGGTACTGGAGTAATGTAATCCATATTTGTGTATTTTTTCTTAATATTTTTCTTCCTTCTGCTTAATATGTAATTTGCTAAAAGTTATCTCATTATAGTAGCTATAAATATTCCAATATACAAAATCTATCATCAGTATCTTAATTATATTGTAACCATTGCACAATTAACTTAATTCTTTATTTCTTTTTAATTTAAAATAACAGATGTTTCTCAGAGATTGTCAAGAAAGTAATATTGTTGGTATCATAAAGAGTCTTGGACTATTAAGCATATAAATAATTTTATAATTATTTTTAATAAAATAGGTTTTAGTACATCTGTAAGGTATTAAGAGATGTTTAGCCACTGAAGGTTTTAACATTATTTTCAATTTCTAGAGCAAATTTAAGGGTTTTTTTGCCTTGTAGAAAGTCGAAATGAAAAGTTTGTTTTATACCCTTTACTCTTTCCCCTTTCTGTAAACGTATCCCCTCTCCCCCATGCCATTAAATCACACATTTTCTCTTCAAGTCTTCTGAGAATTACTTCTGGTAGAAAAATGAAAATTTCTGGTAGCAAAGTGAAAAAAACTATTGGACTGTACTTTAAGAAGTATTAGTGTTCCTGACAAAGGAAGACATGCCTCCTAAAAATGCCACTTTAATGCTCCAAAACAGTCCAAGTGGAACTACAAGAAAATAAAAAGCTTTGTAACAGTTTCACAGTTGCAATTGCAATTGCCCAATTACTGACAAAAATTTAATTTTAGAGGCAGACACACGAACCAATTAGGACACAAAAGCAGTTAAGCCATTCCATGAATTTTAGCAAAAAGGGAATTGAGATCAACAACATAACTTGCTACTCAGTTACAACCAAAGATATGTAGATGCCAATGTCGTTAACACTGCAGTACACAGTGTCTCCTAGGTTATTTAGGTGTTTTGAAGAGTGATTTTGAGGCTGGGGAGAAAGCATTGGTCTGACATTACATATAGTAAGTTCAAATATTTGAAACTACCTTCCTTTTATTAGGTTTTGCTTGCTTTTGTGTGTGTTTGTTTTCATTGGAAGAAAAGGCTTAATCTCAAGTTATTCATAAAACTTCTACTTGAAAAAAATGCAATCTTTCTTCTCTACTGGTTTGCTGTTTCCTGGTGGAGGCTACATATCCTTAATATTATATGAACTGCCTACTGGGAGGATTCAAAGACATCATTTCAAGCACAAGACCCAGTCTTCAACAATTACTAGGGAATAAAACATATGGAGGAACTTCAGCTGGATTCTTTGTGGGAAGATCTGTATTGCCAAGGGGATGTTTGGAACTTGATGATCATAGATTAAGATAAGCAAGCTAAATATCCTTTTAGTTTACTCAATATTTCCCCTACCTATGTCAATAGAATTCATTTCCCCCTCATCAAGGCTTATGTGGCAGAAATCCTTCGCTGAAGCATGCTTTACAGGTAAACTTTACAGTTTAAATCGGTATAATGTAAAACAATCTGTTTGGCATCTGTTGTTGAACCACCACCATGTAATCGTCCACATTTTCCTTTGAACTGCTCCAGGGTTAAGGTTTCCTGCTTTGTTGAGGGTGTGGAAATCTGTGTTGTCAGACAGATTGCCAGTAAGCAGGCTTAGACACATTAGAACTCTTCCAGATGCCCAGTAATCACAGATTCTTGAGCATAGAAAAACCCAGGAAATTTCTTTTCCTCCATGGTAGCCACTGAACATATAATGTCTTCCTGATGTGATTGGCTGGACTAGGCATGATTTCTGCTGCTGAGACTCCAAACTTTTTCACTGCAAGCTTGTTCCTAGTTAAAGAATAATAAGAATGAATTTTGTCTGTCACTGAGAAATCCTATACATAAAATTAATAAACTGGCTGGTAATTAATACTGAAACTTTCAGGCATAGGAGATATTGCCGAGTCAAGAATAATCTGAAACATATAGTGTATATGATTGCAATAACTATGTAAAACTAATTACAATATTTCATACGTTCACACAGAATATATTCTAGTTTTAATAAACCTTAAATTTGTTGTGCTCCATGTTTTTAATGCTTGAATTTAAAGTACTGTTTGGTGGCAGAACATTATGCAAATACTGTTGTGCAATATACATTACAACTTTGTGTCTAAAGTTGACATTGCTACATCTTTCAAGACAGTTCATCATACTGACATTTCATAAGGCATTAACAATTCAAAGCCTACTCTATTGTTCACTAGTGTAGTGGATGCTCGACTGAGGGCTTTGTAAGGGATGCAAAGGCCTATTCTTTGCTGTGATGCTAGTGTGAAACAGAAAAAGATTGTTCCATCAGTAACTAATTGAATAAACCAAAAAAATTACTCTTACAGCTGTTGTTAAAAATATCACCTATCTGTAAAATTCTGCTTGGTTTATAAATCATAATTTTTCTATTATATTCTATGTCTGTTTGTATATAACATTCCAAATGTAATTTCTTTGCACTACTTGTCTGATCTTTCATTTATTCATTTTAACCTGTATGTATTCAATTCTATCATATTTTGTAAATACAGTACACCAAAACAAGTTAAAAGAAAATAAAATGCTGGTAATTGCACTAGAAGTAAAATTTTTACTTGTCTTTAAATCAGTTTTATGGGCTTGCCTAGTGTGATACCAGTTTAGATCACATACAGACTTTTGAGAAATATGTAAATCACACGATAATGGCCGTATAAAACTTGTTTTTCAGCTCATCTCTGGAGAGCTTGGTTTCATCCCTTTCCCCCTTCAAACCTAGTTTTAAGCCCTCTCAATCAGCCCTGCAAACACATGGGCTAGAATCCTTTTGTCCTTCCTAGACAGATGAAGCCCATCTGACTCTAGCAGGCCGGACGCTGTAAATGCCCCATGATCAAAGAAACCAAAATTCCACTAATGGCACCAGCCCTGAAGCCACTTGTTGATAATCTGGGTTTTCCTGCTCCTTTCATCATTCATCCCTGCTACCAAAGGAACTGAGCAGAGCGCCACCTGTGCTCTGGTCCCATCAGCCAAACAACACAAAGCCTTGAAGTCCTTTTTAATTACCCTGGTACCCTCTTGTCAATCTCATCATTGCAACCTGGACAACAAGCAGTGGGTAATAATCAGAGGGATGAATTAGCTCAGGGAGTATCTGCATAAGATCCCATACCCATGTCCCAGGGAGGTGGCAGACTTCCCTGTGGGATGGGTCTGGTCAACATACAGGGCCATTAGTTTCCCTCAGAAGGGAGTCACCTACTGCAACTGCCCTTCTTTTCTTCTTAGCACTTGAGGCTGTAACCCATATGACAGACAATGGGCAACTGGGAGACCTTCCAGATAGATTTTTTTCTCTAGTGTTATCTGCCTGACCCTCTAGATCCAGGGCCTTGTACCTGCTCTGAAGGGCACCTGGGAAGGCAGTGGGGGTCACGAGGGGATTCTTCTACCTCTGTGAGCAGGAACCAGCTCCTTTCCCTCCTGTCTACTAAGTCTTCTGCCTGATGGCAGGAGGGGAAGGACTCCTCTGACTCCTGCTGAGATTCTCTTAGTGTTGGAAGTGTATGACTCCATCAGTTTCTTTTCTCTTTTGCTCTCCCTAATACTCAGCCTCTCTCTTTATTCCTTAAGCTCTGCCACTAGACAGAGCAGATAATTCACTTGCTCACATTGCACACAGGCATCTTTTGCACTCTGGTACTCACAGCAGGCTCAGACACTCCCTGCAGCCAGTGACTTGGACAGCTTTATCCTTCATGGCAGGCTTCTCTTTGGGATAGTACACCCTTACTTGCAGCAGCAGAAATGGCTTTTGAGGGTTCATAAGCCATTGCTGGACCTAGTCAAGTTGGGGAAAGAAGGGAAATCAGCCAAATCACCCACCTGACACAGAGCCCACCACCAGGAATGTGGCTGCGCCCTTCCTGCTCTCCCTGCCCTCATGAACTGCCCTGCTGCACTCCAGGTCTCACACTCTCCGGAGCACTTTAAGTCACCAGCAAATGGCCCTGTGACTGTCCCTTGCTCACCTGAATGGCTCGAAAGAGGGTGGGAGCTGCTCAATCGGCTCTTTTAAATCACCTACAAATGGCCCTCTGACCACCCCCTGCTCACCTGAATGGCCGGCAAGAGGGGGCATATGAAATAGTTATCACAAATATATAAAATCTCTAACAGTTTCCATGGAATCAAGCTGTCTTCAATGATGAAAGGAAAAACATTCTGACAAATTTCTGCATTCAAGTAGTGGAAGATGGTGTGCAAGCTAAAGGTGATTTTAAGGAGTAACTGTAACTCTTACAAAATGTTTTAATAACGAAGACCCACCACCACAGCAATAGCAACAGCTGGTATACATGGCATAAAAACACTGCAGAGATGTGTGTCTGATAACTTAGAGCAAATGAGTACTCACAAAATTTGTTAGATAGCTTTCTTTTAACTGTCACATGTTCTTCAAAAAAATTATAATTTATATTTCCACAGTTTTTGTCTATGGTGGACAAATATAAAGATGGCGAACAGTATAAAATTTATTAGATATTTGAAAATAGAATTGATCTTATCAACATAAAAGGCATTTATTTTAGTTAATGTGCTCAAAGAATATCCTTACTGACAGGCCTAAAATACACAATTGCATATATTACTCTTTCTGTTCTTTTCCTAAATATTTTATTCAAAGGAAAGGAAGATATTAATAATGCATGACTGTTAATTGTTCAAAGCAATAATGACATCTGCTAAAATTCCAGCTGCAGTGTCTCAGTATTGTAGAATTCCTGAACAATCTCTTATTTGCAAGTTTTTATTGCTTTTGCTAACTAAAGCTCACTCTGTACTAAAGGAATTATTCATGGAACTAACTGCTAATGCATGAAGCCACATCTTTTTCCATTCACTTCACTGAGTAATAGATGTTTTCATTCTGGGTTTTGACACTGTAGAGAAAGATTAGCAGAGGTGTGGACTTTCACAAATCATACCCATTAAGCTGTTGTTTAAAGAATCAACTGTAATATGTCTACTGTAACTACTCCATCCAGAGCTCTATTTACATGAACTTTTTTTGGAAAAGGAAAATAATCTATAAAGTAACTTCAAAAGAAATATAATCACATATCCACCTAAATTTCTAGCTGTTTTCCAATCTCTTATTTGCAAGTTTTTATTGCTTATGCTAACCTAAACCAATTCTGTATTAAAGAAATTATTTGTGGACCTAACTCACAATACATTTAAGAAGTTTCAAAATCTATATTTAAAACACTGATCATTGATAACAGGGCATTTTATAAATATTTACAAAAACTTCTTCCACCAACCCCACAAAAGTAGCAATAGAGCTAGACAATCCCATTGTTTGCACTTGCCCAGTGTACAAAATTAATAAGGTAACGGAACACTGAAAGATGATTTTCTGTGCATTTCAAAGGGTTTGTGTGGTGTTGTATCTAAGAATTGCCTTTCACAGAATTATAGAATCAGCGTTCAACTGAATTTGAATTTATTTTTTGATTTTATTACTTTGAAATTTAATCAGTAAGGAAAGCAAAATATTCCAATTTAGCGTGCTTTTATTCCGAAGTAAGAGTTTCCACTTGAATGTTGTATAAAATATTAAGCACAATCACAGCCCTGTTAATTCCATTATTTAGAAATTCATCCAGAAATGTTACATTTACTTGGACAGCCATAACACAACAAAAAATTCAAAGACAGAATCACCGGTTATGCTGACTTGGAAGGCACCCACAAGGATCATCAAAGTCCAACTCCTGGCCCTGTACAGGATATCTCTAAGAGTCACACCATGTGCCCGAGAGCATTGTCCAAACACTTGAACTCTGTCAGGCTTGGTGCCATGACCACTTCCCTGGGGAACCTGTTCCAGTGTCCAGCCACCCTCTGGGTGAAGTCTTTTTCTAACATCCAGCCTAAACCTCCTCTGACACAGCTTCAGGCCATTCCTTCCAGTCTGGTCACCAGAGTGCCTGCTCCTCTTCTTCCCCTCATAAGGAAGTTATAGACTGCAATGAGGTCTCCCCTCACAATCCTCTTCTCAAGGCTTGAGACCAAGTGACCTCAGACACTCCTCATACGGCTTCTCCTCAAGGCTCTTCACCTTCCCATTTTGTTGTCCTCCTCTGGATGCTCTAGAATACTTTAATATCTTTCCTATATTGTGGCACCCAAACCTGCCCCCAGACCTCGAGGTGAGGCTGCCCCAATGCAGAGCAGAGCGGGACAATCTCCTCCCCTGCCCAGCTGGCGATGTTGTGCTTGATGCCCCCCAGGACACTCCAGGCTGGCCCTCCTGGCTGCCAGGGCACTGCTGGCTCATGTTCAACTTTCTGTCTACCAGTACCTGTTTCGTCTCTTTCTCCCTTCCAAGATAGTTTAAAGCTCTATCAGTGAGCCTCACTAGCTCCTGTGCTAGAACTCTTTTCCCCCTATAAGAAAGGCGCATTTTCTCAGATGTACAATAATCCCATGGTCAAAATCCTGAAATTTTTATGATGACACCAACCTTGGAGCCACCAAGCTCCAGGAAGCATTGACCTGATGAATCTACCTATTCCCATCAAAACCATTCCTTTCTATCAGAATGATTGAGACTACTTTCTGTAAACCTGTTCTTGGTCATTATTAAATGTCATCCAAAGTTAGATCAAAAATAGAAACAAAAACTCTGCCTCAATTATTTTAGTAGAATTAACTGCTTCTCTAGTCTGATGTTCTCCTCTAGTCTGATATTCTTCTTGAGACTGATATTCTAGCCTATATTAATGTCTTTTCTGCATTGGTAACACTTCTTTCTAGACATATTATATTTTGAATAAATCTGAAAGCAAACACAGAAAAAGAAAATATGAAACCATAGCCAAAATTGGATATTTAATGTAGTTTTCCCCCTGTTAGTTATATCAGTTACCAAACCTGAATGCAGTGCATAGACAGAATCCTGAAGAGGAATATAGCATTGACAGCAGAATCTGGAAAATTCACCACTTGTAAGTTCCCTGAACTTTGTTGCATTGCTGGGATTTTTTTTTACTTGATTGTTTCTCAAAGACTCCAACATACCAGCTTGAAATAAGTTTTGAAGAAAATCTATCTCTGTAACATTGCAGCTTAGGTATCATCAAAATTACTAGCTTCAGATCATTTTCTCCAGATAGTTTTCTTGGTATCAATTTCATTAGTTCCAAGGGGCTACAAGAGCAACAATTGAACTGGAAGATCAGGAGGAAAATGTGAGATCAGACAAGAGAATGTATGTTTAAGATGTGAAATACTCATATTTCCTATGATAGAAGAGAAAACTGAAGCTTGGTTTTTCCCCATGCTAGATGACTAACTTTTAAGGAAGATGACAAAGGCTCTGCCAGCAATGACTGCACTTCTAGCCATTTTCTATTTTTCATTTCCTATATTGTTGTACTTTGGATATTTCACTAAACCTATAGGAAGACAAGGAAAATAGAACTAGATATATTTATTTTACTCTTTTAATCAAAGCAAACTTTTCCAGTCTCTTTTTTAAGGTAAACTCAGGAGAGGAGTTAAAAAAATAATACAAAAAATGTAGAAGTTAAACTAAAATTAAATGCTAAAACATGCTTCTTGTATTCTTTAAACACAAAGTATTCCACTCTTACACACATAAAAATACAAACTTATAACCTGAGTGCATATAGATACTTTCACCCTGTCTTAGATTCTACAAAGAATCATACATCTTTTGCATAACACCTCTGTCTGTAAACCCTATAAAAATGTTAACTTTGGTTTCCTATCATTTACCTTGAATGAGTAATTTGTAAAGAAAAATTGTTCTTGGGATACATTAACTCTATTGCTAGTGCACTTAAGGTATTATATGTCCCATTTCATATGCCTTTCACTCAAAAACAAAAATTATAAAATTCTTTTCTCAAAAGCTGGGGTGTATATTATGTATTGTGACCAGGAAACTTCTTTACAGAGGCTATCAACAGAGGCCGCACCTTTCATGGACGTATGGCAACGCAGAGCTTTTTCAAAATATTATAACTTCAAGTGAAAGCAGATAAATAAAGTAAATAAATTACTGGTATTTCCTAGAAATACAGTATGTGTTGAGAGACCAGTTAGTTTACTGTGACAAGGAATCCTCCATCACTTCATTTAGTATGATAACCACAGTGATTTTGAACATGTTTTCCTACAACATATTTTAGATGTTTCCTATAAGCTATTTTAGGTTCATCTTGGCCAATATACTAGGAAGACTGGAAAACAACAGACCAAAACCAAAATTTAAGTAAACTGTCTGGATCTGACATATTTAGGACATACTGAATAAAAGTATTTGAAAATTGAATCCATATTCTGACAAGAACCATCAAAAGTCACTTTTTTCTTTTAATCTTCTTCATTTAGTTCAGATATTTTGTATTTCCTGCTTTTTGATATACTTTTCACTTTCAGAAGAAGTTTTAAATGAAAACATACAGGAGAATAAAAAAAAATCAAGATAATATAAACTAGCACTTTTTCTTATTATGGCTAATAAGTGATATTTATTGTGCTTAAATGTATACGGTCACCTGTCATCCCATAAATGCACTCACTGACTATCAGTGCATCATGGATAATTTATCTATGGCGCAATGACTCTGACAATCCAGTTTTCTAACTGGAGACATGAAAACTGGATGGCTGCTTCTTCTTCATCATCAAAACAGGTTTTTTTAGGTTGTCCCACCTAAAGAAAATCCGGTCTAAAATTTTTCATGCCTCTTAACCATGAAAGTCCTTTATTAAAACATTCCAGTCTTCTAATACCCAAAAATGGAAAAATGATATACCTTTATTTATTTAGTAGCTTTGCTAAAGGTTTTATAAGCCTTACGACAAAACTCCGCCTCTAAGCTTCAGAATATTTAATCGTTAATTTGGCCTCTCACACACAAAATATGAGACATTGACAGACCATATTTGAATAGAATCAGAACACTCACTGTCAAAAGTGAGAAAGTCTATAAATAAGTTAAAGAATTCATATGAAAATAAAAAAAATGTTACTCATTATCCTAATATAACAGTGATCATTGAATTATAAAAAGCATAAATATGTAAAAAGATATAAAGGTAGAAATAAATGTGGATATCTTTCCAATCCCAGTGAGGCATTAGTATTCAGCTCATTTTAAAGCCATGCTAGCAGAAAGAGTTATTTAAAACTAACCTGTACTTCAATGGCAGCCAGAGAAGTGGGCACTCTCAGAGGAGGTTCAGACCACTGCGGCAGTGCTGGAGATGACTGACTGGCATCACTGAATGTGTAAATACCTGTTTCTAGCTATGTACCAGGGGTAGTTAGAATGAGGAGTTTAAACTTGAAAATCAGCTAATAGATGCCAGTTTCCTTGATGACATGCACAAGACAAGACGCAAAAGGCACAAGTTGACAGAATGAAAATTATGATTAAATATAAAGAAAAATCTATTTACGCTGTGAGTGATTAAACATGGACCAGCTTCTTCAGAGATGTGGTGAAATCTTGCCCTTAAGAAACTCAAAGCTTGGCCCAAAAAGACAAAGGGAAATCAGTCTCCAGCTTTGAATTCAGCCCTGCTTTGAGCAAGAGGCTGGCCTAGATGGTCCCCCAAATACAACAGCCAGATGTACCTGCCTGCCATAGTATTTTTATAGTTCTAGACCTAAAACGCTGAGGTTAATCCTATCTCAGTAATATTTTTGTTCAAAATTTAAAGCTATTATCTGTTTCAGAAAACCTGGTTTTAATCAAATTACATCTGATCGAAAAAAATCCAAACAAAGCCAAAACTCATGCATTAATCAGACAGACTGGCAAAAATTATTAACTTGTTGCAATGATTTACTAATGCTGTGTTTGAGAATAACAAAATTTGGAATCAAAAAGGTGGGTTCAGAGGGAAAAATAAGCACTATGAAAACACCAGATTCTCAAAAGTGGTAAAAAAGTTTATTAAGATTTTATGAACTCCAAAAGAGATTATATGAGGTTCAAAAACTTTAAACCCATGTGCATTTGACTTTGATCATACACTAGATTCTGCTCAAATGTATTTGCTTGTATCTACATCAAATCATAGCAAAGTGCAGTGCACATCAAGCAGATTTTGACCTTTAGTTCACCTGTACATGCTATGCAACAAAGTGCTTTTTTAGCAGCTTGCATTTCCAGATTTTTTCAAAGGTTCCAACCGCGCTTCATGTGCTGAAGAAAGACAGAGACAGTCATGGGGGTATAGGATGTAAAATCCCTAGATTCTTAAAAATTTATAGTAAAAATTAGAACCCTAAAGACTGCATTAATTATTAGTTCGTTTCTGCTTCCAGAACCAATTCTCACATGTTCTCAGAGATACAAAGTGTAGTACAAAATTTGAAAACATCTTTCAAATAGGAAATCTATGTGCTTGTAAGTATTTAAGGCAACTCTTAGAATCACAAAATGTAGTATGATTCAAGGTTTTATATGCAATGCTGAAATAGAGATGCTAATTTCAGCTGGCAAGTGACCTCTCAATAGCATATATAAAAGTTTGATTTTGCCCCTGGATCACAGTGTGTTGTACCCAAACACCTTATATAATCAAATCACTCTTGAATTTACCAGCATTTATTCCTCATCAAGTTCTAAGCAGTTCACTTTATTTTTGTTTCAGTATTTTCTTGAAAGCATTTACAAGAGCGGAAAGTTGAAAAACAACTTTGATTTTTCCCTTTTTTTTTCAAGTGAACAGTGAAACAAACTGAACTATTTTCCCAGAGATTTGTGTCGTTTCTACCTACGACACATCTGCTCTGCAGCATCTTCAGTTTACCACTTTGCTTCTCGCCTACCTTGTGTATATTTCTGGTTCCTTCTATGCCCTTTTCCCACCTATCACCTTGGCAGGAGGATTGCCAGGGATTGCCAGGGTTCAAGTCAGCCCAAGCCATCCTAGAATTCAGAAAGACTAGATAACTCCTGAGCTCCTGAAGCAGCTTTTCTTTCAATATGGTATATACTTTCCTTTCTCCCCACTTGCAAATTTTAAAAGCTCGGAAAAATATACTGGTTTTGAGCTCTACAGTTCTATGTCAAATTTAGTTTAAATTGACCAGCAGGTAAATGGGAATGCCAGATGGATAAGTGATTGCACAAACTCTTCTTAATGAAATTGTGCTAAAAAGGAGAAGAAAAGATAAAAATCCATACCTTCAAAACAGTATCTTCAGCACTCAAACTCCTACTTAGGTAGTTTGTAAAATGTGTTTTTAAATCATCTTCGAAGAAACAATACTCCCTTTCAAGCCATGCAAGACAGTCCCATGGGACAGAATTCAGTGTTATGACTTTCTGTTGTCTGAGAAATTCAAGCATGGTTTGTCTGTACCTGCTCTGAGAGCAGGGTCCTTTTAAATCTTTTCAAAGTAAAAAAGAAGAACAGGAAAATGAATATTACCTATAAAAAATTTTTTATACACCTGGATTTGGTTTTGAATTACAATTTGGGCTTAAAATTCAGTGTTTCTTCCTGTAAGGTTAAACTGAAGCAAAAAATACATAAAATCAGGTAAAGAACTGAATTCAAATCCGATATTAAAGATACTAAACCTGATAAATGTCAAACTTGGATGTAAAGTAGAAGTTTCAATTTATCATAAATTTAATTCATCACTTTGAAAGTTTTTTTCTTCTCTGGAATCAGGCAATGTTCACTCCGAGCACTGCCTTTCTCCATTGTTTGGAAGTTAATATTTGAATTGAAGTGCTTCCATAAATTCATAGATTTTAGAGTTCTACATACTAACCAAGGATGGATTGTCTTAAGCTCTGAAGGTGAGGACATAAAGAGGATGTTCAGGCAACAATTTAATGCAACTACTATTTCCATTCCAAAATGTGATTCAGCTGAACTGAGATATTTCTCTGAAACCAGAGAATTCCACACAGCTTTCACAGAGGAACTTCTTCAGTTAATACAGATCTCTAGTTAAAGACTCATAAATGTCATGGACATACCTAGAAGCTTATTAGCAGCTGTATAGAACAAGCATGAAACTAAATGGTACCAGAGACAAAGCACAGTGTTGAATACATTTATTAATCTTCCAAAAAGATAATTGCACTACCCAAAAAGTATGGCTGATATTCCTGCAACAGCTTTGAATTGAAAAATTAAAAAAAAAATCTTTGAATGCTATAGTTACTTTGACTAAAATCCTACTTAAGAAGAAAAATTATCTTACTTGTCCAGTTTTTATAAATTGAATTTGAAAATGTTCTAGACAAAAGGAGAAAAGTCTTGCAGGCTAATTGCTTTGCCTACATCTTTAGGTCATGCTCTGGAGAATATAGACGTCTTATTTTGTAACACTTAAGTTCATTTCAATCATATCTAGCCAAAATACTGCCATAGCTTCAAAAAGAAAGAAAATCATATGTTAATTTATTCTATCACAGACATACTGGACAGCAGTTTCAGACTCTAGAGGTTCTTCCTTGTGAGGAAGCTGTCAAAAACTTGCTAGAGTTTCTTCACCTCTAAAGGAATGATGATGTCTCTGATAAAATCAAAACGTATTTTACTGTATAAACTTTGTTAAGGAAGCAGAAAGGCTTGGTGTTTTTTTTCAAATTTCCACCTCATCATTCTTTGTGGAGAGGTATGCAATTATTTGTTTGAATATTTATTAGGTCCCAAAATAATTGAAAGAAAGTCCAAATTGGATATGAAAAAAAAAAATACTGCTTTGAAAAGTTGGAAATAGCAAAGTAGGTCTGCCAATCACTGTCTTAAAGTTCTTTAAAAATACAGTACAAAAGCCAAGAGTGTTTGCTTTTCATCTAAGATAGCTTTTTTCCAGCACCTAGCTGTCTCTGAACATCTAATCACAGAATTAACTCAATATCAGAACTATTTCTTAGCTTTTGGCTGATTTAGAAAGTCTGGGAAGCAGCACAACTCTGCAATAACACTGGCTGAACAGAAAAAAAAAAAAGAAACAAAACTTTCCAAAATCCAGAATAACTACAAAACATAAAAAACCCAAATCAAAACAACAATAAGAAAACCAAAACCTGATTCATTGGTTATGCCTCTGACAATCAAAAGGCATGAACTCTCAATTTTGAACAACCAGCTACTGGTTTTGTACATGTACACATCACACAACTACTCTCATTCTGTTTAGAAATTAGACTGCATCCAATATTTAGCTGTAAATATAATGAATTTGCTGGTGTCTTTCTCAGACTATAAAAGGTCATCAACACTAGTAATATTACAATACATACATGTAAAAAGTGTATGTAACAATGAAAACACCTTTTTCTATTCTTTTTCCACTTCTGATTCTGATTTCCTTCCTTTCATACTGTGCTATCCCTAACCCAGTTGTTAACATTCCTTGTAATTACAAATACTGTGTCCTTCATCTTTTTAAATACACCAGAGGAAAACCAAAACTCTATAACCAAACATAAATATATAAGCATATGAAGAAATTCTGCAAAGCTTAAACAGCCTTGTTATGCACATGTCATTAAAATGCTAATACAAAATAAATGGTGAAGTTAGGACTAAATGAAGTTACTTAAAGCATGAATTATGCAGTTTGTCAAAGTCACTCTAAAGTTAAGAATTCCACAGAAATCACTTTGAATTAATAATAGTATATACTTGACTTCAACAGCTGTCCAGGGAAATAATGGTTTTGGTCTGAATGATTCTGACTGTAATATATGGATTTCAGAAGCAGACTGTCCTCAGCACCTTCTGAAGTTATAGACTTATATAATACATCTACGAGGCTATTCAAAAACCTTAAAGTTAGTATATATATTCTACGGCTGATGCTGATCTACTGGAAATAGCAGGAATATAAAGAAAAAATATCTTCAGTGATGGCATTCAATGTCTGTCTTTTCTTTTCATTAAAAATCCATATATGTAAATCAGAGAAGTTAGAAAAATTGATAAAAGTAAAATGTCAAGTTTGCCCATTCTGTCACAGACATAGTCCTTTGGAAGAATGGGAATTTCAAAGATGATAAAATATGAATATTGTGAATATGGGGCTGTATGGTGTATTTTCTGATGAAAATCAATTTCCTTGATGATATTGCTGTAATTGACTAGCACAAACTGTACGTCTTCAGAAATATGACTTCAAGGTATGCATGGAATTAGGAAGGATTTTTATGTACATTTGGATTAATAGGACAGTGTATGCTATTGGTGTCTTTCTCAAGAGGCGAAGACACAATTTTAACTTATAGGAAAGTGTCAAAATAGCAAATGAAAAAAGATATTAAAGACTTGAGACTGGTCAAATTAGG
Organism: Oriolus oriolus; assembly: GCA_013400235.1. Classification (NCBI taxonomy): domain Eukaryota; kingdom Metazoa; phylum Chordata; class Aves; order Passeriformes; family Corvidae; genus Oriolus; species Oriolus oriolus. The sequence continues at coordinate 252,858 of VXBT01002510.1, read as the reverse complement.
GTCTCACGTGTAAGTTACATTACAGACAAGCAATACCTTTCCAAGCTGAAAACATTTATTGCTTTATCATCTACACTTTCTCAATAAGGTTACTATCCGAAATGATATGCTTTGTGAAAAATGTTACATTAATAACTGAATTAGTTAACATGCCTCTACTCAGAAAAAGAACAAATGCTCCAATATTAACTTAATTTCAGAACTGATAATGTCATCACAGTGAACTGTCAGGGGTTTACAGTCTTAAGTCTTGTCATTAGCCCACTGTTGGAAAACTGTCGACTAGAAGTCTGAGACTTAAGACGAGATATTGGTGATTCATGAAAGAGTCAAAAATACATGGTAATCAGCCAGCCAAAGAAATAACCAAACAGACAGCAATGCAGAAAAAGATACTGCAGTTACACTTTTAAAATGAACTTTCAAATATTTCCCTGTTAAAATGAAAATTATTAGGATGGAGAGGTATTTTTGTTTCTAATCAAAATATCAGTGAAGTGAATAAAAACCTTTTATGATCTCATTGAGCTGTCTTTCAATGACTCCTGTCTTTGGGTGCAACCATGTTTTCCTGTGACTAACTCGTGTAACACAAGAGTCTTTTAGTTACATTCCAAAGGCGTCTAACATACAGCGGTATTAATGTAATTTATACCTTACTCCTTAAGGCTACTGGATGACAGTGCTCCTTTGCATTCAGACTGAGTAGAACAGATGGTGAAAAGCTCAGATTGATCTTATTTTGGCTTTAAAATTACCTCAGCATAATAGCAGTTTAGTTTACTAGAAATAGAATTTATGGTGCATTCAAATTAATTTCTAGATATACGTATTTCTGTTCTCAATAGATAAGATTTTCAGTAAGTTTTTTTCTGTAAGTGAAAAGATGAGGATTTCAACTATCTAAATTAATGAGAGTGATACAGAAAAAGGCACTAACGTATGCTGTTGCCTGAAGCATGGCTCCACGTTATGAAATGATTGGCCAAAGTTCCAGCTTAATGCATTTTTGCTCCTCTCTTGGTCTCTATTGTGAGCCCCTGCTCCCTGTCAGAGAAGCACTGCCTCCACAGGTTTTTTTTCAGTCTGCTTTTTAAGGAATTCAGTTGTGTACTTGCTTAAAAACCCTAGAAATGTGACATTCCACAGATAATATTAGCATACTTCTCTAGGAAAAAAAAAGCCCCAAACCAGACAAACTGAACCCCAAGTAATCTTAATTACTTGTGTTCCCACACAAGGATTGTTGCTGTTCACCTCTCAACACTGTTATCTAGCCAGCAAAGCAAATAAGGAGGCTGAAAGGAAGCAAAGAAAATGCTATCCAAAAATACTAGCCATATTTATGATTATATTATGGAGATGGGATCAAGAGGAGGTGGAGGAGATGTAAGATTTTGTGTTCCTTCTTACAGGCGATTCCAAGATTATTTCTGCATTTTGTATTAGACACCACATGAATAAAAACAGAAACAAAAAACTGATCTGTAAGTGAATGAATCTTGTATCAGTAATTTCAGAGTGACCTTATTTTAACAAAATAAGAGTTTCTGGGAGTGGTGGCCTTTAACTTGAGAATAGTAGAGTTTCTACCCACTAGAGCTTCAGACATGAATCTTATTTTGTACCTCTACTAAGTATAGCTAAAGCAGATATTGGCACCAAGCCTGTCACCACAACACTGAAACACGAAGATTTACCTGAAATAGAAAATCTGCTGCACCTGCCTGTTGAGATCTTCATCAGATAAAAGAGACTTTAGTAGTTTCTAGATTGACTATTGAGATGTTCACTATTTTAAAAATAGTGTTTAACTTGATTTAATTTTAATATATATTAATACCCCACCAAACTAATGGAAGTTACAGAATAGCTTATGTTAACTTATAGAAACAGCAGAATCAAACTCTGTCTCATCTTACACTTTCTTACCAGAAAAAAGTCATCTTAATGAAAGACAGATCTGAAATACATGAGAACAAAAGAAGCAAAGTTCCAGTATTTTCAGTTTGAATTGGTGGATATTTCTGACATAGGAAACTATAAAAAAAACGTAAATATTAACTTGTGGAAGATTGACAGAATCATGGTGGGAAGAGCTCATTTTTCTTTCTTAATGCTGTAAATAAGATCATTATTTCCTCTTATAAATCGTGCTTTTGACTGAAAAATTCATAAAGCCCCTGCCAGCTACTAACACATACTAGTTCACTTTAGGGCAGACTGAAATAATTAGCTATGTTTCTTTGGTAAACAGGACAGGACAGAGAGAGAAAGACATTTCCCTCTTGGATAGAAGTAATTAAGTATCCAAGTTATAGATATGCAGACATTTCTCTGGTGAGCTTTAAATTGATTTCCAAGTCACATGAAAGACAAAAGTTCTCTGTCTTAGTTCAGAGGATGAATACTGCAGTTGCTCACATTTGCTCATGTCTGAAAGCTTAAGTTAAGAACCACTAGGAAAAATGCAAATGCTTAAACTGTGTCATGACAGTAAAGCTACTTCATAGGACCATGTTCCCATGTTCAAGAAAGTCTTCCGACTAACATGCAGAATCCCATAATTCTTAATCCTTAGTATAAATGTGTGTATTACCGTATGTCTTAGCTCTGTCACGTACAGAAAGGTAGACATGCATCATTTGAGAATTTATATCATTCATGGAGAAAGAACAGGGAAGAAAGTCATTATGTGCTGTTATCTCTTTCTGGTTTGTGTTAGGGAAATGCTGAAAGACAAATAGAACCTGATACTTACAAATAAGTCCTCAATACTTATTATTCTTTTATTTTATGGTAGATATTCTGAGACATTCCAGGCAGAATTGGACCGTATGCTGCTAGGTATTCGACAGATTTATGACAAAGAACCTTCCCTGTTGACATTTACAATGTAATTATAAGAGAAAATAGATGGGTACACTGTCCTGAAACAAGTAAATTGTGGTTACACAACTATGGATCTTGTTTTATTATGCCACATGTCATAATAGGTTTCATATTTTTTCTCAACTACACGTCTTAAAAGAAATAAAGTTGTAACTACCCTGGCACAAAGCTACTATTTAAAAAAATAGATAGAATTTTAATATACTGTTTCTTGTTTTGATTTGTTCTGCTTTAGTATCAAATTTAATTTAAAAAAGTAAAGAATTGAGAAAGGTAGAGGAAAACATAGGAAAAGGAAGAATTCTTTGAATGAATATTCATATGAGTCAAAATCAAAGGGCATGCTAAGAAAAAGAAATGTTTCATTAATTTCTACTGGGAGAAAAAAAGACACACAGAAGCTCATTTTGGATCAAAACTAGATCTAATCTTTCTTTCCTTTATGAAGTGATCAAAATTTAACTATCCTCTTCATATACCATTTCAGCATGGATAGTTTGTCAGTCACTCTCTTAAAAATCATAAACCTAAATCCAAAATAATTCCTTATTCTTAATAAAAGACACCAAAAATTATTCTTAATAAAAGACAATAATCGGCTCACCAAAATATTACCATGTTAGCTGTTCTTGCTTGCAAATTGCAGAATCAAGCAAAAATTTCAGGCGAACTTAAGATAAAGATTTTGTAATGCAGGATGGCATTCCTATATCCAGAATAGACGACTTTGAAACTAGAAGAACAGCTTTTTAAATGAGCTGTTGTACAGTTTCTTATGAAAGTTTTTGACCTTGGGAATAAGAAGGGCAGCAAAAAATCTACAAAAATTTTCTGTAACACCAGAAAATAAAGCATCAACTGCGTATGAAGAAACTTATTATTAAAGGATTTCTGTAATAATTTCTTTACTTCTTTTTTTCTTTCATAATTGATCTGGAATAATATTTTTGGTGGTGGTGGGTTTTTTGGTTTACTTTTTTTTTTTTTAAATTTCATTGAAACTAATTCTAAACTCATTGAAACTAATGATGTTAAATTCTTTGTTTTGAGTAAAAACTATATTTTGCTGGTCTACTAAGCTGCGCAGCTTGTAGCAAAAAACCCCAACTGATCTGCTGGAAGACTATGAGATACCTAAGCTGTAATGTAAATACATCATAATATCAAAGTAGGAAAGTTCATTCAATATTTTCCTTGCAGTTTTTCCACTATTAGAATTTTACTTTGCTACAACAGCGACAGGGAAACCAGACAGCCCATATTTGCTGTCACTATCACGAAAACTAAGGGACTATGACTTCAACATGTGGGCTACCTTCCAGTTTATAACATACAACTGACTTTGTTTGCAGTCCATATATGTTTTGCAAGACAGCAATTATTTTTTGTGTATCTTTACTGAAATAGTATAGTCAGTATAAATATAGAAAGACAAATGGAGAGACAAATGGAATGTAACACATCAAACAGCACTTCTGAGAAATGGAGAAAAGAAGAAAAGTACTGAATTAAAATGGAGTTACAAATCAATCAAAACTATATGCGATAATGTACATGGGCAACTTGCAAAAATATTCAAGATATCCAAAATAGAAGTAGAAAAATAAGAAAACGGGTTTGTTACAAAAAAAGAATAATAGATTCTTAGTAGAATAATATGTAATTTTTAAAAAAATTACATATTATTCAGAAAATTATGTGTAAATTATCTAGATAAAAGATAAAATAAGACACAATATTATATTAACTTATCATAGATATATTTTGTCTTCCATGAAATTCTCAATCTCACCAGCTTTTTTCATATGATGTGTTCCTTCTATGGTATTTTAATTGTTGTCTTAAAATTTTAATCTAAATATTTAATTTACTTTCAATTTCATTGAAGAGTGATTGCAATTCAAAACAGTAAAAATGGTCTTCTTCCTTGTATTTGCAATATGTTATTAGGTATTATACTGATAAAAAACCAAATATAGAACTGTGAGTTTCAATGAGATTTTTACTTATATTTCAGGATGTAATGATCCAGTGATGAAGTTTAACTGAAGTGAGGAACTACCCCATACAGACTGTTCTATACTAACATTATTTCTACATTATAATGTTTTCAGAATACTTCCAAAGTATTTTTCATTTTAAAAATTTATTTTATAATGATTCCTCTAATTAAAAAAATGTTCACGAGACTCCTCCTTCTGTGACATAAGTAAATATTCTTTCCAGTTATTTTAAGACATACTAAAGACACAGCTCAAACTTCTTTCTATAACATTACGGGTGACATTTAGAGAATGTCAGCTGGGACATCTAAATTTGCGCACAGAAAAGGAGAAAATATGGGAAGGGTACTAATGAGTTTTAGTGGAACAACCAAAAAGCAACCAATGCACAGGATAGATCCTACTGTAAAAGAAGATTATGGAGGTGCCATTTTTTCCAAACAGTAATAAAGTAACCAATATTTGATATGCTAGATAAAGTACTGAATAACCATTTTGTTATAGTTATTTAACTTGGACTAGAAATGGATTCTCTGCAGATGAAAATGCAAAACTACTTACCACATTCTTTGAACAACTCAGTGACATATGCTTTATAAACCAGACCATTAGAGGGAATATAGTTTTAGACATGTAGATTAATCTTACATTAACAGTATTTTTAAAATGTTTATAAAAATACTTGGAAATTTGGAAAAGCTAGCGGGTAGAGAATATTGAATTTAAAACGGATTAGCTTTAGGTAATTACAAGTGAGACTGTTCGCAGACCGTTAGATACTCTGAACTGCAGAGAAAAGACAATGAACCAAAGATGGGAAAGTTGCAGTCCTCAGTATGAGTAAAACTTTTAAAACTCACTGCTTAATCTAAAAAGTCCATGTTAATGTATACGCAATAATAATTGGATATTCTAATGCAGAGACAATGAAAACAACAACATAAACAAAGATAATCCATCTTCCAAACAGTATAATTATCAAGCATGTCAGTGCTTGAGATTTGAATTTATCAGTGATTACACTTTGTCTCTCATTCATGTCCAAATAGTGCAGAGAACCTGTTTACTGAGAAAATTACTAAAGTAAGTATGAAAAAATTGCTTTCAGCTAGTTGGCAATAGAAAGCACATACTAGTGTAGTTTTTCTAAACTTAAAAAGCACTCAGGTTTTATAATTCAATCATTCTTTTCAATGAATGGAAAATGAGACATGCAATATTCTGGTTTATAAATATATTTTTCCCCCATATTCTAGGTAATCCCCTGTTCTATGAATTCAGAGATTCATAATTCTTTTAGTATTCAGAACTATTCAGAGATATAGACCAATAAATCAGAGCATGTTAATCCATCACCATATGGCTCCATCTAGACCTGCATTGCCTCCCTTGTTGGCAGCACTGCACCATTGCCTTTCTGGCGTTCCTTTGAGAGCTTTCATAAGATGCAGGGAAAATTCTCTCCTTAATGTAGAACTGATTGCAAAATAAAGATGATGTAAAACTGGCTGAATAATTTTTGACAAGAGTCACAGAAAGAGATTAAATGGTCCTTAGAACTAAAGAATAATTGCGGTGCTCCTCGCGTCACAGAAATTTCTGAGCCAACTCTCTCTTATATCATCCTTCATCTTACTTCTCTGACTTCTATTTTCCACTAGGCTAAGGAGTACTGTGTGCATTTTAAGGTGTTTCTGATGTACTCATTGAAGTAAAACCTTTCAAAATATTAAAACCTTCTGAAAACCTTTCAATCTGAAATCACCATACTCTGTCTCCCTTCCCAAACACTCAGAAAGAAATCTAGACAAGAGATCATTATAATTGCTCTGCCTGCCAAGTGAAGTCTGCCTTAGTGTTTTAGTTCATACCAGGAGTGAGGTCTTCAAGTAGTCATGCCCACTTACTGCACTTTGGTTCAAATGCCGGATATGGACATAAAGACTGGATTTTGAGTTTGGTTTTGATAATGCAGAACCAGATAATGTTTTCTAAGAGCACAGCCAATGATCTCCAACTTCTTATTTGGTAAACAAAATACAGTATAAACTAAAACCACCCAACATGCATGTAGCGATAAGCTCACCTCCATCTTCTTCTGAAAAGCCATTCTAGTGGGCTGAATTAGACAACCTTGAAAGTACTTTGAGGAATAAGAATAATTTCAAACTGAATTTTAATTCAAAAACTCTCCTTGTTGAAGAGATATTGTGGAATGATTCACAGCAAAAGCAGTATTTCCCTTCATTTAAAAATACCTTTTCATAATATATAAGATACATTGGAACATAAAGAAAAGTATTATTTTACACCCTACTATTTTAAGATCATCAGAGACAAAAATTCTCAGTTCACCTATTAGATAGTTTCAAGATGTGGCATAAATTATCAAATTATGCCAAACAGTGTAGATATAACTTCCAGTTCTACTTTCTCTAAAATCCAAGGCACTTACAAATTTTAAAACAAGGGTGAGCACAAAAGCAAAAAACCAATCAGGGTTTTATTTCTTCAGTAGTCTATATTTTGCACTGGAAGCTAGTCAGCAAAGGGAAAGGAAGTTAATTAATAAGTATTGTCCCCAGAGTGTCAGCTGCAGATATAATTAATAATGTAGGTATACACAGACACAAATGATGAAGAGGAGTACTGAACTGTTTTATATGAAAAATGAGGGGTAAAACCCTTTAGTAACAGCAGTTTTGGCAGACAGTATCTTACTTTGTAAAAGAACCTCATAACAATTTTGAACCTGGGAGAAAACATAAAATGCTCCATATAGATTTTGGAAAGTTATTCTTACACAATTCAAAGAATGGCATTTAGAACAAGGTAATAGTTTTAAATATTAGTCTGTAAGTCTTTGCATCAGGTAAACAACAGAATAGTCATTTAATCTTGGATAGTTATTGATCTGTATCTAGTGCTAGTGCACACACAGAATTCTACTGTCTCTCATCATTAAAGTGTTGTATTAGGTAAAGATGGGTGAGGCATCAGCTGAGATCTGGACACTGCTTGCTCTTTGAATCACTTCTTATTCCTTGTGATAAATCTGAAGCAATGGGTCACTCAATATATTTCTTATGGGGTACTTTGTTTTTTTCACTTCTGTAACAACTACTCCAGAAGTATTACTTCTTTACCTTGAATAGCACAAAGTATTTTAAATGAACAGTCTTAGGTAAATGAGTTTGCTAGTCTCCAGTGAACTAAGCATAAGCAGCCCTGATTCTAAATCAACCTTTCAAACAGCAGCAGGAAAACATTAGCAGATGTGTGTATGCGAACACATTGCAGCCAAGACAGAGTAGCTCCTGTAGTGCTACTGCTCCTAAAATGATAAAGCACTGGAGTGATGCTCCATTACAAGCATCAAACTAAGATATAACCTCAATCATCTGAGCAGCTACTCAATCCAAAAGACATAAAACTTACCTTTTGCAAAATGCAAGCAATTCTTGAAAATGTAGGGGGGTTGTTGTTGTTGAGCACCATTATTGGCAGCATATTAAATAGGTCTAATATTTCAAATTCTTTTCAAATTGCAGGAAGAGCAATTTAAAATGTGTGATACTTACAGGTAACTGCCCATGAAGGTTGAATTAGAGAATGGGAATAGAATGTATCCCCAGAAAAGGACCAACCGTGATATATTTGCTGACATCATACCCAAGGTCTGTAGCTTGAAATATGGAGGTAAAATAAAAGCCAGTTATATAGCGAATGAATATATAATAAGTGACATGAGAGCAATCTCTTCAGGAGAGCCATGTCATTATGGTAACACAAGTGACCTTGTGGAGAAACAGATGGAGGAGAGGCTGGCTTTAACTGTAGATATACTAGAAGACATGGAACTCCTAAGGCTCCAGCCTGCTCAGTTTTGGAGACTATATTTTGGCCAAAACGAGAAAAAAATTTAGGAGAGAGAAAAATAGAGTAAGATAACAAAGAAGTAAAATTGTCCCTTGTCAGTAGGAAACTGCAACCAAGTGAAATCGGAGCTAGACATGAGGAATCTCTAGGTCAGAAATCTTGGGAAAAAATCATAACTTTCATCATTTATATGCATCTTATACAGAAACTGGCTCTACTGAGATATTTCCAAAATTATTTCACATAGCCTACACAACTGAGATAGTATATGAAAATTAAAACTAAGCATTTTTAATTGAGATCATGACATTTTCAAAAGTGACAGAATTTTAAAAGTATGAAATACTATCTAAAATTTTAATGTTCAAACTGTTTTAATTTATTTCTGATATTACAGAGAGAAAATTTGCTAAGCAAAGAAAAAATCTATAGGCAGTATATAACAGGAGCAATGTGTGAAGTATAAAACAGTTTTATCTTCAGTCTGTGATATGGAACTTCTTATTCATGGACCAAGGCTAAAAATTTATATATTGTTGAAGTGATGTGGTACTCAAGCCACTCCAGAGGTATTCAAGGTTTATTGGAAGATATCAGAGAGGAAGGATTAACTATTTTGTAGGAGATTATGGATGGTTTTTATCAAATAAAGGACATCCAGGTGAAATATAAGTATGTTTCCATCAGGAGCCAGGACAGAAAATACCTTGCCTACAAATAATAATAATAATAAAAAACCAGACACAATAAAGAGAAAGCTACATAAAAAAAGTTGTGTTACTACCATATCTATTCAAAAACAGGAATCACCTAGAACTAGCTTTTCCACACAGGTAATGTACACTCTAAGAGTTTCCAAGTCCCATGTAGCTCATCATTCCTTTTACACTAAATAAGTACTTCCTTTTAGAATATCTGCTTTATCCCTTTTAACACAGCAACAGCATCCTTAGAACAGGTTTGATGCATCTCCAGTGATAGGACCTGAGGGAATGGCAAGAAACTGTGCCAGAAGAGGTTTCGGTCAGATATCAGAAAAGGTTCTTCAAATCAGAAAGAAGCTTTTTCATCCAGAGGGTGGTTGGGCACTGGGGCAGGCTCCCCAGGGAAGTGGTCACTGCACCAGCCTGACAGAGTTTGAGAATGTTTGGACAATGCTCTCAGGCACATGGTGTGACTCCTGGGGTGTACTTTGCAGGGCCGGGAGCTGCACTCGATTATCCTTGTGGGTCCCTTCTAACTCAGGATATTTTATAAGTTATTCATGATAACAAATATGCCAGGGTCTTAAAGAGAGGTTTTGCTGAACAGAATTAGAAATACCATATTGTAGGGAAGATGTCAAGGTTGTCAAAAAACAACTCAGAATCAGGAAGGACCTACTACTTACATTAAGTGAGCCTTTTTTATTCACAGCAATGAAAATAATTTGAGAAAAACAGTTTCTCAAATGTACTACAGGCAGAATGAGGCTTAGTTTTCAAACATTGTAGAAAATGGTAAATGTGTCGGCATTATTTTATGGTCATGTACAATATATGTAAACAACATGGGTACAATGTGGTGGAAACTCAAGCTGGTTACACCCAAAGAGGAACAGGAGTCAGACCTTGGTGCTATGTAAATCATGGCGTATCAGGTCATATAAATATACTGCATTAGAGCCTGACATATCATACATAATACATACATACATATCATACATAATAAAGACATTATATATCGTCCTCTCTGTTGCCAGATCAGAGCACAGGAATAAGAATTTCTTGAAATCCGCAAATATGCCTTCCTAAATTTTACTAACTCTTCAAAGTACATGTATTGATCTGTGTTAGATATTGCTTTGGCCTTCCACAGTAATAGTATTATAGGCTGTTGTGCTATCCTTCTATTTTATTTTTAGAAATTTTACCCCACAGGAGTACAGGAAGCTTCTTCAGGAAAAAATTGAATGAAATCATAGATTTTATTGGTCAAAATAGCTCAAAATACATGTTGTTGGTTTATTTTTTCTTTTTTAATAATGAGAAGTAGAAGAATATTGTATCTTTTCTATTATGTTTTTTTTTGAATAAGAGCACAGATTTTTCTTTCAATTTGAATCATCAAAAAATTCTAAAACAGAGATATCAAGACATAGTTTTAGATATATTTTGAGGGGAAAGAGAGAGAGAGAGACAAAGTGGGATTACAAATCATTGTGTCACTGGCTGGCAGATAGCCAATTGTTGGTGTGGCACTAGTTCAATGAAATGAAAACATTTGAAAAACAGAGGAAAAAGCATAAGTTTACCAATAGAAATTATGAAGTACTAGAAGCTAACTGTGAAGTAAAGGTCAAAATTAGAAAAAAAGAAAGTCAGAAACTCTGTCAAAGAAGTGGATGTCTCTGAAGGATGAGTGATCAACAATGCTAAAACAAGTAGAAATAAACAATAATAACTATGAAATAGAGCTGAAAGAGAAGTAGGTGTTTATTTTGCTTCAGGCACTTTATTTTGCCTTAAGATACTTAGCATTCTACTGTAATGTAATGCATGACAGCAACAATTAAATAAAATGTCATTGACCCGCATCAGTTGACATAATCCAGTACAACTCTTCTGTTAACAATGTAACTGCTATGATTCACGCCAGTGTATGGTGCTTAAAAAAATGAAAGGAGGAAGGTTCAGACTGCCTGCTACAGTATTCAAAAAGTATTAATTTCTACCCTGCCTTCCTTACTTTCCCCACCTTCCCTCACAGGTAATTATATTCCAAGACTTTATTAAGTATCTTCAGGTAACCCAAATGTAATGAAATAAACAGAAAAATATATGTTAGAACGTGTTTTAATCATGTAGCAATCTAAATAGTGGATATTTTTGTCTGGTATTTTTAAATCAGCTTTTTCTATGCATCCTTTTCTGATCATAAAGCTTATTCAAATGCATTTATAGAAGGAGCATGGCTTCATCAAAGTGTAATGTGCCCTCTGCTGCCCACTGCAGCCCAGATGATGGAAAAGAGCAAAAACTTTAATGGACTGGAACTAAGGAGGTTTTTGTACCTCAGATGTGTGTTCTTAAGAACATGTTATGCTTATTTCTCTTTATCAGTCTGTGAATAAATCAGATATATTTCTAAAATTTTGTAGACAATCCTTTCCGCTGTTTACATCTTGACGTTTAGATCTTGTTTAAAGACAACTGGTTGTATGTGCCCCTATATCAGTATTCTGTTGATATTCTGAGGGGTTTTTTTTTTATTCTATTCCATTTCTATTTCTATTGTATTGTATTCTGAAGCTATTGCGATGCAAATGTTTCTCAACACAAAAATGCACTCACATAAGAAGAAAGAAAGTGGGAAAAAAAGCCAAAATATTTTGTCCATTTTCAAGCCATGGCACAAGAAGAGTAGTCGGCAAGCCTATCATACACACAAAAAAAAAAGTTGAAATTACTTTTGCAAATTAAGATCATGTTCTTGGCCACCCAGTGAAGGCTTTGGTATCCCTTAATACTTAATTTTCAAAACTTAAAAGTGGTTCCTTTTTTGTTCAGATTTTTTCATTTCTATTGAAAAAACAAACACAAAATTCACAGATATAGAGTCTTCTTTGTTTAAGCTGACTTCTTTTTGAAAAGAAAAAGAAAATAACCTCATTAATAAAAGAGAAGTTGTAGCAATATCATTTTTTAACCTTCCAATAAAAATGCCACAAGATGAAGTTAAGGGATTTTTTTATTTGCAAACATTTTGTATTTAAGTACAAAATACATCAGTAATAAAAAGGTATCAAAAGAACACCAAATTCTTTCTTTTCAAATATCCTTGACTACAAGACGTTAGTTTAAGGGAGATTAATTTAGTGCATTTAAATTATTCACATTAGTTTCACTGAATTCCTAGATTTAATCTAAGAGAAAAGAAAACTTTCAGTATGATAAGGAAAAAAAACAGGAATACATATTGGAAGTACAGTGTTAAAATTGAAGACTTATAATAATAATAACACCTGATAAAGTGTAGTCATGATGGATTTTCTGAGGTATTAAATAATTTCCATTTGAGTCAATCAGAGCAAGATATGGATTTTCAGGGATTTAAAGTATGATGGTTAAAACCCAAGGTGAAGCTCAAAGGTATGTCCAGTCTTGAAAAAATTCAAAATAAAATTAAATTAAATTTAAACAAAAATCATATTTCAGAAACTGTGAGAAGTTAAGCTACTTTTGATTTGCTCAAACCTTATTTATTCCCAGTATGGAATAAGGAAGAAGACAAACTGATGAAAACTTCAATTTCTTTTGTGTAAATTCTTATGCAAATTAGTTTTATCCCTCCGGTGCCTGAAAAGTTGCCAATGTGGCTTTTTGTTTCACAGAGGTTGTAATCCATTGAGCTAGGCAATGGGAGCAGACCACAGTTTACGTGAAAGGCAGAAAGAGCAATTTAAGGAATTAAAACCAAACAAATTGTAGAAACAACAGCACCAGAAATGTCCTCTAGATACACATATTTTTTTCATTCATTTCCTCATTATGCTCCTTAGCTGTTTCTAAAGCACTCAAGTGACGCTAGAGTTCGGTATTAGCTCTTAATTCTGTAACTACTTTAGGTCTTTGTGCATACTGGGAGAAGTCTCTTATGAAGAAATTAGTCAGATTTTATCATTACATTAAAGTATTTTGGCAAGACTAACGGCATACGTTTGTTTGTTTCTCCACCAAAGTTGTAGGTTTTCTTAACCCTGAGTAGAAAGAAAGTTGCTCCCAAGCAACTGTCAGTTACGTCAATTGTATTCCTGCCCTTTACATTTCCTTTATAAAAAAAAATCATAAAAGAAAAATGTGTGTATGTTTTTGTTTCCTTCTTTCTATTATGCTTAAAAAACACACGTAAATCAATGAAAAACGTTTCTAACTGGGGTTTATCTAACCCCAACCTACTTCCTCCCTAATCCATGTGCATGAAGGCACATGCTCCCTCACATGCCCATTTACCAGCTGGTTAGTCACGAGGAGGAAGATGAAACTGAGCTAGAGCAGAAGAGAGGACAAGGATGGAAACGTGAAGCTGGAATGAGTAACTGGAAAGGCGACAACCACCAGAACGTGCACGTAAGTTGTTAGGTCACTGATCCTGCTACCTGAACCAACCACTACCTGTGAGACCCTTTACTGACAAAGCAAACATTCATTGTGTACACACGGATTTCTGTGTGAGGGGCATGAACCAGTGACTTTGTCATTGTGGTTATGGCAGTTGCTACATGTGGCCCCCTTGGATGATTTGGCCTGAACATCCTGATTGTACTTTTATGTGAAGAGAAAGATACAGATAGTAATTTTTTTAGTCTTTGCCTTGTTAGATTTGGCCCTTTGATGACCAGAGAGTGATCCTTGGAAACAACGTCATCAACAGGTTGGTTTAATTTAGTTCTCTTTGGAAAGAGACAGGCTGTGCCAGCTTTTGAACCTTCAAATGCAGAAGGGTATGGCTGAAGCCTTAGATGTTGCCATTGCTTTTTAAACAATTTTGCCCAATGTTATTTTAAATAGAAGGCTTTTAAGGAGATTTTAAATGTAGAGGAAAAAATTGCTAGGTGGAGCTCTTAATCCCTCACTAGCTATCAATTAATGAATGATCAGTTGAATAGGACACTTTACAAGTTTTCTCCTTGATAATGTACATGAGAAATATTGATGACACCATCCAAATATGGAAAACATATCTCTTCTCATTGCTCATCTCTTTTCTTCTCTGTGCTTTCCTGGTGTGGGGGTGGTGTTGACAAGCTCCAAATTTCACTGGTGTGCCTACTCCAGGATATTCATGATAGCGTAAAGCACAATTTGAAAGGTTTCCCAGAAAGGATGCATAACAGATAAGTTATTTTACTCTGCCACAGAAGAAGAAGATGCTGACACCTTTCTCAGCAAGACAGGAACATTTTCTGCCCTGATATCAATGTCTTTATGGGAGACTTTGTATTCCAGCAACACTGGCTATAGTCAGATGATGATGGAACATATAGTGACATTTATTTGCATGTCACATGGCTGTAAAACATTATTTTGGTGCCTGAGTGAAAAATGGCTTCACATAACAGATCAGACACCAGCATTCTCATTATGGGTGCCAGATATATCTTGCACAGCCTCTGTGAAGATATGGTGAAATTTTCTATTCAGACCAGAAATGTAAGGACCCAGTTTTCTCAGGAGCTATATGGTCAGATATCCACATAATCCACAAGGAGTCAGGGCACCTAGAATAGCACTCAGTTGTGTGTGCTTTCAAAACAAGGAATAATCTGAGTATTGAGGAGATTAAAAAGGATGAGAGGAATGTAGTTGTACATCAATGTCTTTGGATTTTGTTCCTCTTTTGATAAAGATTGATGAGCTGTTCCATTTCCTTGGAGTCCTGAGTGATATCACACTGGAATGTCTCTTTGAAAACATCAAAAGAGGAGATCAGGGACAACAGATCCTCTTAAGAAGGGGCAGCTGAACATAGGGCATGTAAAGACAAAAAAGAATACAGAGACAATGGGAAGACGGGATCAATGAGGAAAGAACAAGAGGAGTCACTAAGGAAATTGAGTGCAACGACAAATTAAAAAATGTATGAGACATGTTTTATAACACACACGAGGTACTCTAAAGTGTGGGCTGACAACCTGATGTTTTCAAAACTTTGTTAGCACATATGTGCTAGTACATTCTGGAAGATTATGCCCAATCACTGACCATTTTTTCCCATTAAAGAAACTCCTGATTAAATCTTACTCTGTGATTTCAGTCAAAGGGAATCCGCTCACCTGCACAAAGTTCACCCTTCATGAAGAGCAACTCAGTAGGTGGAGATGAAAATGGATCCAGTACAAAAGCACACTACACTTGAGCTGCATTGACTGCAAGCACCACAACTGCTAGAAATTTTTCATATCAGGAAAATATTTACATGGAAGTAAATGATATATAGCAAAAAGTCATATGGTGCATTTGTTACACATGAAGTTCATTGAAGTAGCTGATCTTTTAAGATCTAAATGGAGAAATAAATTTATTAAATATTTGCAAGTTTACTTTTTAACACATTAATAATTAAACTGCTCTAAAATTGGCCTGACTTATACACTTGTTTCTCTTACACAACTGATTCTCATTCACTTTTGAGACCAAGGATGCTTATGTAAAGTCTGAATTAAAGTGCTAGATGAGGAAGTAATACTTAAATATTATTTGACTTAGAAACACTGGTTGAGATAGAACTCATGTAGCATACAATTAGTGAACGTAATTATCCACAATTTGATTTGTCACAAACAGTAACTTCGAAAAATTAAGAAAAAAATCTTACCTTGAAAGGAAGTACTTCAAAAACATTTTATAGAATAGTTTTTCCTTTTAGTGATGCAAGTAGATGAACTAAAATATATTTAAATGCACAAGGCCATCTAAATAACATGTTCAAAATATAGAAAAACTCCTTGCAATGAGTAGTAGTAATTACGCTGTAGATATGAATCACAATAAAATTGACTCTTTTTGTTTTAAGTCAAGTGTTGTTTGCTGGTTTATTTTGTGTTTTTTTCTCTGCTGGGGCCAATTTTTTATTGATAGTGTAGAAATTGAAATTTGTGCGTGACTCGGAAAGATCTGTGTTTTTCCTGGATGAAAAAAAATTATTATTTACTTCTATATAACAATATTTTGCTTTTTCTGCATTACTTCACATGCTAGTATGTCATACTTTAAAAAATATTCTTTACCGGAAACATAAATTTTCCTGTTGCTTATGCATCTTGTAGCATGAAATTGAACAGAGACCCTTGAAAGTCCAGTTGTAATAGTTGTGGAAAAAAGGTTGTGGAATGAAATTCAAAGATAGTTTTGTGAAATCTAGTTCAAATATAAACATTCTAAGGTGTATAGATATCCAGTGAAAGAGCAACTGGTTTTTCTTCACATCATAGAAGCAGTGAATGATTTGGGTTGTAAGTGAACTTAAAGATCACCCAGTTTCAACCCCTCTGCTGTGGGCAGGGATGCCACCCACCAGACCAGGTTGCTCAGATCCCCATCCAACCTGCTCTTGAACACTTCCATGGGTGGGGCATCCACGAGTTCTCTGGGCAACCTGTTTAAGTACCTCATCAACCTCACAGTAAAGAATTTCTTCCTAATATCCAATCTAAGTCCATTTTTTTTTCTTTCAGTTTGAAGCCATTCACCCTTGTCCTGTCACTACATACCCTTGTAAAATGTCTCTCTCCATCTTTCTGGAAGGTTTCCTTCAGGTACTGGAAGGCCGCTGAATAGATGACCTTGAAGCCTTTTCTTTTCCAGGTTGAACAACCCCAATTCTCACAGCCTGTTTTCACAGGAGATGTGCTCCATTCCTCTGAACACCTTCACAGACTTTTACTTGACCTGTATTAACAGGTTGGTGTCTTTCTTGTGCGGAGGAGGCAGTACCACAAACAGGGTCTCAGGAGAGCAGAGTAGAGAGGCAGAATTCCCTCCCTTAACCTGCTAGCCACTCTTTTAGTGCAGACCAGGATGTGGTTGGCTTCCTGGGCTGCAAGCACATGTTGCCTTATGTTCAGCTTTCCATCTACCAGAAAACCCAAATCCTTCTCTGCAGGGCTCCTCTCAGTGAATTCTGCTCCCATTCTGTGTGCATGTCTGGGATTGCCCAGACCAAGTGAATCACCTTGTAATTGGACTTGTTGAACTTCACGAGATTCTCATGAAGTAGCTGCTTTTGTTTCCCCATTCATCTAATATATTTAGCTTTTCTCTTTTGGGATTGATCTGTAAATTAGGGCTAGAGCTTGCCAATTTCTGGTTATACAGTAGTGGTGAAGAAAACCTTTTTTTTAAAAAAAAGGAGTAAAAGAAAGATTAAATGTATCTAAGCTCAAATCTCTGGTTTTTTCTTTGAGATTTGATCTCACCATTTTTCAGCTCATCTCATGATTCTTAAATCTATGTATTTAAGAAAATCATGTATTCTTCTTTCTTTTCAGAGTGGTCACAATAAGGCTAAGGAGATTAAAATATAAATGAGGAAGAAAAGGAAAAATATTGCCATTGCCTGGGAAAATCTTTTTATTTTCCTGAGAAAATACTTGCAAATTCATTTCATTGCCAGCTTGAAGGATTTTTATGCCTGTGTCCAGATCTTGTTTCTGAAGGCCTGGGAAAAACAGATGAGTTTGTGAAATACTAAGGTACACAGCAGGCAGTGCTGGGTGCTCAAGCTTGTCTGACCTCTACCCCAGAGATTCACTATGATGCAACTACCTAAGAAAGACATTATTGCTGCATACTGTAACACTCTCTGTATTTTATATAAAAAAGGAGAATAAATCAGAACACTTTGGTATGTGAATTTCTGAAAGAAGTCTTCTATTTTAAACAGTCTTTGGAATGAAAGTACGTGTAAAGATTTAAATAAAATGATACCTTCAGTTTGTTAAACGGCCCTTCACTCTTTCGCTAAGTTATCTATGAGAACAACACTCAGAGATTAATCTTAGAAATACAATGATATTTTATTTGCATGTTTATTAAACACATCATTTTTCCAAAGATATTTCTCTCTAAATTTCCAGAGAAGCAGACAGCCTATCTTGTAATTTACCCCCATAAGCATACAAGGTTGACAAGGTTTTTTATATTTCCATAAAAAAAAAGGATGTAATATTCTGTGTAGTAGTAGTAGTGTCGCCACCATTTGTAGTGAATGATTTCAAATATTACCTAAAAAATATCAGAGACAGAAAAATGAAAGATTGTGCAAAGGTTGGAGGATACATGATACAGTGCCATTGGCTGTCAGAGGGCTCACTATGCACAGTCCATCTCACCTGCACTATTCTGTCTGGAATAAGATCATCCCTGCAAAGAATGCACTGCAATGTTATACAAAAGGAGTAGTAGCCTTCTAGAGATTCATATCATTTAAGTGTTTTAGGCTGTGATAACACTGTGCAATATCCAGGCTATTCTGTGGCATTTTAAAATCCTCAGTGATACAATACTGGTGTCAAACAGGTCTCAGTCTCTTACAGAAACTCTAAATGTCATATACTCCACAGAAGTCTGCAAGACCTAGATAGACAATATCAATTATATTTTAACCAGTCATTTTTGACAGAGTAATTTTACAACAGAATCTGAATTAATTCATTCCAGAAAGTAGAAATAACAAATATAAAACTAGAAAGTCAAATTATTTTTCTATACGTTCAAGTAAGAAAGATCCTTAAAGGAAACATCAGTACTGACCTAAAAAAAATGAATAAACATTCCCTTTTCCAGCACAAACTAATATGTGTACTCAAGAGACTAGGGAAATACATGTTTAAAGTCCATTTTATAGACTTATGCCCTTAAAATCTTAAAGACTAATCAACTTTTTACCTAAAGTAGTAGTTTTAAAAAACTTTAACACCGAGTTCGATGTTTAGAAGAATCTGTTTCCTTAAATTTTGGCTAGTTATATATTTTGACATTCTAAAATATCCAAAGGGTAAAATTCCTGTGTTTTAGATTCTCTTTGTTAGTCTCTGATTTTACAAAAATCAGACATTAACAGACAACAGTCATACTGTGAAAGGGATGGAAAGTAAAAACTATCACCTACAGCCCTGACAACTAGATATATTTTAAAACACTTATTTTTAATTTTTTTTCCAGGAACTTAGTGAGTTTTCTACTTCAATTCTTCTTAAATACAGAGATATGGATCAGGACAGCCAATGTCCCAAGCGTTGATTTTATTATGTGCAGTGTATTAGGAACCTACTTGTATGAAGCCCATTTGAAAACTTTTTCAAATGCACTTAATGTATAGACTGATATAAAATACAGTGAATGTAGACAACTTATACTGAAAGGTATGGTGTGAGTTGCTTATGAAGCACCACTTGTAGAGTTTAGGAATTGTTAAATTAAAATCAAGATCAGAAGCTGACATCTGTTCCGACAAAGGAATATTTTTTATATGTATAGCTAAAAGGATGAAACAAGACTTGATTTGGTTCTTTCTTCCAAAGGATATAGATGCAGATATGCTTGGGGGAGAAAAAAAAATACAATAGGTTGGCAGCAAAGTGTGAAATATATTTCTGTGTTTCTTAAGACGACTCCAAAGAGTATATAAGCTGTGAAAATGGACTTCCTCCTGTAGAAGAAAAGTGCATCTGATATTATCTGATGTATGAGATACATAAAAAGGACAGGATTCACGGTGAGGTGTGTGTCAGAAAAGCATTTATCATGAATTAGTTGGCTTAAGAGAATAAAACCTTACAGATTTAAATCAAATATAAAGAGATGGAGTGCTTTTCCTCCCATGTTTCCATGTATTTTATAAATATATCAGCTACACATATTTTGATATCATAAGTGCTCTTACATGTCGGTTATCTTAATTTAGCTCAAGTTAAAAGTGAAGTACAGCCTGAAAATATTGTTGAAGATGTCTGCTGGGAGATGTGTTCTAGTGGAAGGTGTTCCTACCCACGACAGGTGGGTTGTCTCAATAATTTTAAAGCTCCTTTTCAACCCAAATCATTCTGTGCTGCTATATATGGAGTCTGCATAAGTATCACTTCATATCTAGAATGTTTTCTAATCTTCTCACTATACAAAAATGTTGTAGGGAGGAGAGAATGAGATTTCTGCCCTTTAGTTTACTTCCTCTTGTCTCCTCAAAACTTGCTTTCAGATATCAAAACTCCATCAATTTTCTTTTATCCAGAGTAGCCATGATTCAAGAAAAGACAGGAAAATGAAAAATTCCAATAAACCCACTCAGGGGTTAATTGGAGAGATTAATCGAAAACAAGTAGTGCCAACATAAAGTGTGCAGGCATGACCTGTGTGAATGAAAGTCCTTACAAGATTGAGAAGGTGAGTTAATTTCATATTAGTTTATCTGAAGTACTTGTTTCTGGGGCTAGGAGTAAAAAAAAATACCGTAAAGAGGTAGCCTAGTCTTCTGCTCTTTGCTCAAAAATTAACTCTCTTAATTTCTTCACTACATTCTATGTAATTTTTATGGAAATAGGTAACCATATATTTTTTCAGATTTAAAAACCTGAAGTGACAATTGTATAAATGATGTTTGATTTGCATTTGTGAATTATTTTCATTTAATTTGTTAATGTCCCCACAGTAAAAAAACTGGTAGTGAGAAATAATTACCTCTACAGAAAAGCACATTAAACGAAAAATTAGCCCTTTTTTTTTGCTACATCCTTAAAACATCCTTAAAAAGGTTTAAATGGTTTATCAAAGCAACTTTGATAAATTACAACATGAGAAGTTTATTAAAATGGCAGATGTGTAATTAATGCATGAAGTCAATATTTCCACCACATATAAGGGAAAGTAATAGCATTCAAAATTTATAAGAAAAATTCAGTGTAATAATTGTGTTTTGTATACTGATTCTGGATCTAATTATCTTACAGTTAACATGTTGTTTTTACTACTTACAGGGAAATCTTTATATAAAACTTGATAACAAATGTACTCCGTAAAATAATCTTAATACAATGATCTGCTTTTGAGCAGTTCAATTGCCCTCAATACCAGTTTTGAATAGATTAGAATTTATGATACAGTCCTACAATTATTCAAAGCAAAGATTCTGTGGTATGCTCATTTCTTTAATGATTTCCTTCCCCACTCTAGGCAATCTAGAAAATCTCTCCAAAGAGTTAACTATTTTTGGCACAAGTTTTGTCCTAAATACATTCTCCCAACAGCTTTATTCTATCCAAGATATAGCTCTGATGGGAAGAGTTGTAAGCTTTGAGCTACAATATTCTACTCCTCTATCTTCCTGTGTCTTGAGACCAACAAATTGGAAATGATTGCTAAAATCAAGCCATGTAATTAGACAGCATAACATCTAATATACTCCTTTTGTCAGCTGGCCAGAAAGAGAATTTCAGTAAATGATATATTACACCATGAAAAAACTCTTTCAAACAAGCCTGTTAATGATGATAAATAAAGAACTTGTGCAAAACCAAGCAATTAATCCTTTGGAAGCTTTCCATTGAAGTTGCTATTAAGGCATCAAGCAATGCAAGCACATACATAAACAAATCCTTTGGGAATATTCCACTTTAGGTTAGTGCATTTTCTTGCAAACCCATCTGCAGTTAACGTCTTTTATATAACTTCTTATTCACTAAAATATTGTCTTTATTTTAATAAAGGGACAATCAACAGTCATTCATAGTGATAAGAATCAGTTAAAGAAAAAATGCATGACATCACGTAAGAATTTTATATGTTCAGAGATCTTGCATTTTATTTTCAGAGAATAGATATTGATTTATTTACTTGTGAAGCAAGGGTATTTTTTGCTTCTGCTACAGAGACAGAGCAGATTGCAATATTCTGGCATTAATAATGCATTGGAAGTAAAGGGAATGGTAAGCAAAAATTTATGCCTCAGCTTGTAAAAGATGTGAAATGTCAAAAGGTTATGGAAAAATTCTCCCAGTAAACACTATTTCAAGTTACAATGTTGTAAAGCAGTTTCTCATTGTGCAGGCAACTATGTAGATCAATGTCTCAGTACATGAGAGGATGGTGTACATTGGTGTTTTCAGTAACTTTTTTTTCATGGGTCCACCAAACTATTCCCTGTTCATATTATGAGCTCTGGCTAGAAGCATAAAAGAAAGTAAAAAATGGTTTAGTGATTTTTTTACACTGTTAACACAGAACTGTTCAGGTTTCATCTTCTTAGATGTGTGGAAAATCCTTTGAATGTTTGGTTTCAGTATAAATCCCATAAAATAACAAAAAAATAACAAAAGTTTAGTATCACTATAGAGTATAGAAGATTTTTGCTATGTCTAGCATAAAAGGGGTATGGATATCAAACAGCTAGTATTTTTTTTTTACCAAAATAAACTCTAAGATTATTCTAACTAATGCAATTTTAAGTTAAAATGTAAATACTTTTTCAGGTATGGATTGTAGCAGTAGCCTAGCATTGACTGCTTGCAGTTTTAGACTCTTTTTTTCATTTGCAAGATATCTTTCAAATAAAGAGCAACACTAGAGCTGCTGTTTTCCAAATTAAATGAATGGGAAGATTCTTAAGAACAGTAAGACCACAATGGATAAATTGATCAATTCTATTATATTGCAGGAAGAGTTGTAACAAAACCACAATAAACGTACTTAGGAGAGCATTGGTCATGACCGTGGAGGATTTCCTTGTATTTGTAAAGACTGATAAAGGAGAATATGAATGTTGAATTCTTAATTTTCTCCAAAAAAAGTAATTCTGTTGCAGAAATAATAACAGTGAAAATTGCTGAAAACACTGAATCACAAAATCATAATACTGTGGACTGGTTCAGGTTGGAAGACACCTCTAGAGGTCATTTAGTCTAACCCCTCTGCTCAAGCATAGCCATCAAGAGCCAGTTGCCCAGGATCATGTCCAGGCAGCTTTTGACAAGAAGACGACAACTCCACGCTGGTCAGCCTCTGCCAGTGTTCAGTTACCTTCACAGTAAAATTTTCCTGATACTCAGGGTGAACCTCAAGCATTGTAGTTTGTCTTTTGCCTCCTATCTTGTCACTTTGTCTTCTTTACACCCTCTTTTAGATATTCAGCAGAAAGTTGAACAGCAGTGAGTCAGCAGTGCCCTGGCAGCCAGGAGGGCCAAACTTATCCTGGGGGGCATCAGGCACAGCATCGCCAGCCGGGCAAGGGAGGGGATTGTCCCGCTCTGCTCTGCTCTGGGGCAGCCTCACCTCGAGTGCTGGGGGCAGTGTTGGACGCCACAATGTAAAAAAGACATTAAAATATTCTAGAGCATCCAAAGGAGGGCAACAAAGATGGTGAAGGGCCTTGAGGAGAAGCCATATGAGGAGCAGCTGAGGTCATTTGGCCTGGAGAAGAGGATAGTGATGGGAGACCTCATTGCAGTCTACAACTTCCTCATGAGGGGAAGAGGAGGGGCAGACACTGATCTCTTTTCTCTGGCGACCAGACTGGAGGGAATGGCCTGAATTTGTGTTAGGAGAGGTTTATGTTGGCTATTAGAAAAATGTTCTTCAGCCAGGG
This sequence comes from Oriolus oriolus, assembly GCA_013400235.1. Classification (NCBI taxonomy): domain Eukaryota; kingdom Metazoa; phylum Chordata; class Aves; order Passeriformes; family Corvidae; genus Oriolus; species Oriolus oriolus. The sequence continues at coordinate 228,970 of VXBT01002510.1, read as the reverse complement.
GAGGCTGGGCACTGGAATAAACTTCCCAGGGAAGTGGTGCCATCATTCACAGAGCTTAAGAAATGTTTGGACAATGCTCTGGCACATGATATGACTTAGGGATGATGCTGTGCAGGGCTAGGAGTTGGACTTAATGATCCAACTCAGCTTATTTTGTGATTCTGGGATTCAGTCACTTCAGGCCAAAATCTCTCTTGAGCCTTCTCTTCTCAAGACTGAATCATTCCAGCTTCTTAAGCCTCGTCTCATAGGAGAGATGTTCCAGTCCTTTAATCATCTTTGTGACTCTTGCTTCACTTTGTCCAGCACCTCCATGTATCTCTGGTACTGAGGAACTCAGAACTGGCCACAGGACTCCAGATAGCTCTTCACGAGTGCTTAGTACAATGGAAGGATCCTCTCCTTCAACCTACTGGTAGGGCTCCTTCTCAAAGTATTCTGCAGTCCAGGATAATGTCAGCCTTCCTTGTGGAAAATAAATATTACTGTCTTATGACAAATTTGTTTCTGGGTCCTCTTCTTCCTCTTTTTATTTATCAGATATAAGGTTTTTATTGCCATTTTTGCACTGCTTTCCATTAGAATCTTCAGGTAACTCAGATTCTGCCATATACTAAGATGTGGGTCAGTCAAGTGCAATTGTGAAACGCACAACCTCTGTCTGCCTAGATGGAAACCGTTCTTGGGTAGCTGTTATTTTCTGTAAATATTATTCATTTAGTGTAGCTAGACTAGAAGAGGGAAAGACACTAAGTGGAGAGTATTCATAATGTATTCTCTCAATGAAATATCTGCTAATACACATTTAATTATCCAAATGATTAATAAAGTCAATATTTATTCTCTGTTTTTATTAAGAGACCAATCTTCTTGACACATCTCTTACAGAGAGTGATACATACAAAATTAAATTCCTAACACACTAAACTTGTAAATAATATTAAACCATTTTTAACCAGGGAGCTGTGCTGTTGTGGTTAAATCTCTCTTAATATATTATGTTTGCATTTAAGAGTAATGGGTTAAATAGAACAGAAACAAAAAAGTCATCTCATCAGGTACTGTACTACATAGCCACAAGCATAAAATCTGAGTGTCTGCAGAATCTACTGTGAAAGAAATATACTATGCTGTGTTTGGGGGGAGGGGAGTGGAAAACACTGGAAATAAAAGTGCTTAAATTTGAAGGGCAAAAATATTTTTGCTCTGATTCTAAATTCAGTAAACTGGGATTATTATATGAGGAGGCTGAGGGAGATTCACAATATGAAACGAAACAAAACCCCTCAAAAAAACTAAACAAGCAACAAAAAAAAAGAGGGTGAAAGCTGTGTTGTCCTTGTCCTCTTTTGTTTCTTTTTTGTTTTTTAAAATTGATTTTGTGTATGGGGTAACAAGTAGCCTTTTCACCCTCTTTTCATGAAAGAAATCCGGAAATCTGTGGGTCTTTTGGGCCAATGAGGCTGGATAAAATCATGTGTTAAACAGGAAATGTAGAAAAGTACTTAGTAGTCATCGTGATTATGTAAAAGATTATTTTAACCCTTCTTTTTCTGCCAAAAGGTAATATTTTTCTTCATAGCCTATAAACAGATTTATTTGGAGTGTTTTCTTTCTCAAACTATTTTAACACCTGGTTAAATGACAAATGTATTCTCCTAATAAAGGTACCACAGCTGAGAAAGGACTACAGTCTAAAAAGTTTTACCCTCAGTGGGGATTGATTTAGACACCCTAACTTTCAAGTTTTTATTGTGTCTATGAGATAACTAGTCATCTTGGGCTGTTGTGAGGAATTCTGTGTTTGGGGCTCAAGAAAAAAGCATGAAGTCAATTGTTTTCATATATCAGAAGTAACCTAGAGGGGTTGACTCATTTTGGCAGGGATGATCTGCTGGGGATTGCAACAGAAATTCAATCTACTAAGCAGAAATAAGAGACATGGTTTACCTTTTGGGCCACATGTCACAACATCTATCACTTTGAAAAAAAAAAGGAAAAAGTTTTACTGTGGTTGATGCACATCCTCACTCAATATTATAAACTCTGAACCTATGATTTTCTGTTATTGTGTTATTCTTTCCATCAACCATATCAATAGACTTATTTCCAAAATGTTCCCGGAGACTTCAAAATTAATATTTAATCTTTAGAACAAAAGAAGATTGAAGGTCATGACCTCAATTAATTTTTACTTTATTTCTTCATTCCCTGAAGTCCTAGCCTTGCAACTTTTAAAAAGGAGCTACTGGGGAAGGTCCAGAAGAGGCCACAAAGATGATGAGGGGTCTCACGCACCTCTCTTATGAAGGGAGACTGAGGGAGCTGGGCCTGTTTAGTCTGGAGAAGACTGAGAGGGAATCTCACTAATGCATATACATATCTCAATGCAGATTTCAAAAGGATGGTCCCAGACTCTTTTCAGTGGTGTGCAGCAACCGGATGAGGAGCAGTGGCTGTAAACTAAAACAGAAGTTCCACCTCAAGAGATGTGAATCCCCTCAAGAGATGTGAAAGCGCTTCTTTACGCTGAGGGTGGCAGAGCACTGAACAGACTGCCCAGGGAGGTTTTGGAGTCTCCCCCTCCTGAGACATTCAAAACCCACCTGGATGAATTTCTGCTTAATCTACTCTAGGTGACCCTGCCTGGGCAGGGGGGTTGGACTAGATGATACCCAGAGGTCCCTTCCAACCCTACATTGTGATTCTATAATTTGAATGTTAATGGTGACAACAAACAGATGGAGTCGCTGAGCTTCACAGTAAGTTTCCAAGCAGACAAGGAAGGGTATTTTAGAAAATAGATTATTATTTTCTTTCACAAGTTCATTGGTTTCTAAGGTCATTGGAACTTAGAAACTACCTCAAGCAGCCTATATAGGATGGTTTATCTTTCCTCTGCCTCTCTGCCCTCATACCAATTAAAGTTACCCTTGTTTGATGTAGACAGGATTTTGACACAGGAAATTTATTAGTCTGTTTCATAATATGGAAATGAAATGCATAAACTTTCCCCTCCAAAAAACAGTGATGCAACCATACATGGAGCATGTTACACAAAATCTAAACTGCATTAATTTTAAACCTTCAACATAATAGAAAGAAAAGCTATCAAAGGTTTTCTTGTATTATTTGGCAGACCACTCGCAGTCATAAATAAGCACGTAATATTAATTCATATTGTAGAACAAATACATATTAAAGACTTAAAATTGTTCAAAGCACTAAACCTGCTTTTCATGACATTTAAAAAAAATATGAAACTGTGTTTTCTGTGTTGAGTAGACAGTAATAGTCCTTTAGCAAAAATTATAATCGTCACTTGTTACCAAAAGCATTATAAACTTAGTCTTTCCTGCTGACTGCTCTTATTTGTAGATTTTATATGAACATACAGCCATTGGATTATAGTTCACCTGATTTGTGAAAGTGTAAGAATCTGGACTAAAATTCTCCTTTTCAGTGTATAATCCAGCCATTTTTCTTTGGCTGGCTTCTAAGCTCACACAAGTTTAAAAGACTGGAGTTTTTTTAAGTGATCACTCAATTTAGAGCATTGTATTTGGTCTGTTAAAATATTAAATTGTGTTCTCTGTTAAAGCTGGCTGCAGTTGAAGCCTTAGTAAATGATCGTTCATGTGAAAAAGGGAGAAGAAAGAAAGAGTGCTCTAAATTGTAAGGTAATGGAGCATAAAATATTCATTATTTAACACACTTTGAATGATAAAAAATTAGTCATCATAATTCCATATTTTTGTATTATCCTACAACTTCAAAAATAAAAACTATTTCTAATGCACTCTTAAAGATTATTTAAAAATTATTTTTCATTTATACAAGTTTTATATAGTGCTTTTTGAAAATCAGATTTCTTCAGCATATTTGATACTAGCATTATCCTTTTCCTAAATATACACAACTACATGTAAGCAGAAACAATAAATACTGTTTCATGTTGACACAATGGAATAAAAACTTTTCATCCGAAATTTAGAATAAGTTTTAGAGGAAGGCATTATATTGACAAATGAGTAATTTTTCCCCCTCTCATTCAATATCTGAAAACATAATTTCTCCCTTCATCAAATATTCACTTTCTTTTCTTTACAAAATCAGTCTATTCATCAAGGGAAAACTTTGAGGCTTTTTTGTATGTTTTATGACTAAGAAGTCAGATTATTTCAGAAGAAGAAACCACTAATTAACTGGGTTAACAACTATTAAACAATTTACCAATTAATAACTTCATTAACTGGGTTAACCTACCAATTTCCATGGGACAAGGTTGAATTAGGAATGGAAAAATTACAGTAAAAAAAAATTAAATTAAAGGATTTCTCATCCCAAAATTTCTGTAACTCATTGGTAATCAGCAATAGAGAACTAGTGAATGCCATGCTTATTTGTATTCTAAATTGATTGAACACATTTTAAATGCACACCAGAACTTAACCATTTGTTGTGAAGATTTTATGACTAGCCCAAGAGTCAAGTAAGATAATTGTCCTTGCTTCTCTGAGCAGCCACATGGAGACTGCTCCACCGTAGGTTCCAGGGCTTTAATTCTACAAGACAAATCGCATTCACAGAAAACTCTGTGAGAAGGTGGTAGAAACAGGGATATTTATACAATCATGGAATGGTCTGGGTTTCAATATCAGAACTTTCATCTCGTTCCAATCCCCCTGCCGTGGGCAGAGGTGCCACCCACTAGACCCAGTGGCTCAAAGCCTCATCCAACCAGGCCTTGAACACTTCCAGGGATGAGGCAAGTTCTCTGGACTTATTACTAGTGTTGTTGCTGGGTAGAGTTTGCTGGCATAACCCACACTGGTAAGAACCCTCCTAAGTGGATGGTGAGTCAAGCAGAGTTTGTTGTGGTTCTAGCTCTGTTCAACATTTTAATAAAATACTTGCATAATGTAATAAGAAATATCCTATTTCCAGGCAACTCAAACAATGGAGGTCAACCAGCATGCTCTAGGACAAGCCCAGAAATAACAATTAACTCAACAATTTGCAGAACATTTCCAGAAAAATAGAATGTTTTTAATTAGAAATACATGCATTTACACAGAAATTATGTCAGTGGACTTCTATATCTGATGCAGAAATAATCAGCTGTATAAATACAGGCTGTCAAATTACTTGTCTTCGGTGATTTCTGAAGATGATATAGAGCTGTATGGGGGGAGGGAGAGGAAAACACGCAAACCCAATATTTTACTTCGGTTATCACTGGAAAGAGCAATCATTAACGCATTAAGCCTAGTTTTTGAGAATCGCTGTCAGAAAGAATACAAACTGAATGGAAAGTGGTTAGAAAAAAGTAGTAAGAAGAAAATCAATCTTTCACCTACAAATAATGTCATGAAAAGCTGGTCTGGTTTACCCTCTCAATAGTAAATTGTGAGGAGATAAACAGTTTTCAAACACATTATAGGCCAAAGAGAAAAAAAAGGTAGCCTTCTCTGTAACTGAGATTAAATGAACAAAAACTAACGTGCTGGATTAAAAAGATTCAGAAAATGAAAAAAACCCCACAAAATAAGGAGACAAAACCAAGAGCAAGGATATTGAAACATGCTAGTAGTCAGCTCCTTAGAACAGATTAGAAGTAGGATATTCCTGACAGATATACTGCTAATACTGGCCTTAGATGGGAAACTCGTTATATCACCTCCTAAAGTATCTTTTGACACATCTTCTCTTTCTGTGAGACAATGTGAGGTTGTCCTTATTTCAAAAAAACCCACTGGAAGTAGGTCTTCTCTTTAAAACTGCTAGAGAGAAGTACAAAAACTGGAAGGCAAAATCTTCTTGTACTGTTAGAATGATTCATTAGTTACTAAATGTATGTCCTCCTTTACAGCTGGATGGGTACTAGCCAGCTCTTCAACAGTCACTAGTTAGTAACCAGCACAACACATCAGAAAATTGCCACCTTTACCTTTAAGACAACTTGTCAATCTCAATGCACCGAGCCCAGCCAATTTTTAGACTTTGGTCAGAGTAGAAGTATTTTGAGTTCTGGAGGTCAACATTCCACACAAGTTTTTGCTCTGTTTTGGTGTTTTTTTGGTTTGGTTTGGCTTGGCTTGGTTGGTTGGGTTTCTTTGTATTTCTTCATTATTTGCAAGGTGTTTTCCATTCTCTAATTAAAATGAAATTTTTTGCAGCTTCAGATGTCAGATGACTTGGAAACCCCATTTTCATGTCAGTTTGCTAAGGCTTATTGTTTTAAATACAAGATGACATTTCTAAATAAAGTTCAATGACTTCAAAAGAAAATTTCTCCCAGCAAAGAAAGTAGATTGAAAATCCTATGAATATATTAATATAAATCTCTGAAAAATCTAATGCTGCTTTTCTGCTGGAGTTTTATCTAGTGCTATAACATTGCTAAAATATAATTTGTTAATTAAAATTCACTACTTAAGTGGGATTCAATTTTATCAACTATTGAAAATATATGCAGATCTTAATGATCTACTTCTTTGCATAAGATCTTTTTGTCCTTTTCACAGCTAAGCAAAAATAGATTTCAGAAATTAGAATAACTGAGGAAGAACTTTGGCAAATTGAAATGAGAAAGTATAATATAAACATAATAGATTTTTTAAAATTTTAAATATCAGAAAAATTATAGACTTTGATAAGTAATCCTTTACTACATAAGTATCACTATTGAAAAAGTAATTTCTTTTTAAGTTAAAATAAGAATGAGAACTCCCCCAGTACCAACCCTCCAAGAACTTTAAAATCATTGTGGACCAGGGGTGATAATGATGATGGTAGGGTGGTGATCTTTGTTTTCAATTAATCAGAGAAATGTACAACTACAGACATGTTGACCTTTGAATTTCTTATTTACTTTCACAGCATATTTCACAATTAATATCCCCTCCACTTCCCAGATTCCTTCACAATTAATATCTCCACTTCCCAGATTCCATTTTTACTTATATAATTTGATAAAATAGAAATGATAATGAAAGCAACTGAAAGAAGTAACAACTGATTATAAAACCAATTTTTTTAGATTTTCAGTAAGCATTCAAGATGACAGGAGAGTAGTATGGTATTGTCTGAGGCAGGAAATTCTAGCAATGTGTATATCTAGTGACAGTGAATATATTATTTGCTATTCTGAATCAGTAGCACATTTCCATAGCACATGAAGAGATGTATTAATTACTAGGAAAAAAATGAAAGATATATATTTTTTTGTAAAAGCAATCCTGACTTAAACACTAGTCATGATATAAAACCGTGCAGGCTGTTCTTAGTACATTAGAATGGCTGGAATTTCAGGAAAGCTAAAGTCTTGTTAACCGATCATTGTAAAAAAATACATTTGTTTGACAAACAGTTCAGGACAAAATCAACAAAAAAACCAACAAAAAACCAATGAAAACCAGCCAACCAAAGAAGCAACCAAAAATACCCAAACAAACTCCCTCCTGATAAAAGAATTTGTGGTGCATTCCAGTGTTAAATATGGTTGGTGCTATTGGTTGTTGCAAAACGACCAATTCTCACATCTTTCCAATTCCTCCTACCCCCCCACTGCTGCCACACAGTGTTGCCTCCTCAATTCTGTCATTAGAGTGACCTGTCTGAGATCTGAGTAGGCAGGAAATATTTTATTTCTTTTTTCCCCTAAGGAATGATCTAGGCTTACTAGGCGGAATTAATTTGCAAAGGGATCAGAGAAGCACATTATGGAGCAATAGAGCTGAGAATAAAAAAGGAAGCATGGAAAAGGGAGTGGTATATCCAGTGAGTTCTTAGATTTGCTCAGCTATATCACCACTATAAAATCTGGTAATTTTTGGGGGTCTTGTATATGTATATATATATTTGTCTCTCTCTCTCGCTTTATGTGTATATATATATATGCATAGCTTGATTTTGTACTTAATATTAATGGAAATTGTATATGATATCGGGGCGGGAGGGGGAAATAAGCATTTTAAAAGAATTAATATGTGGTTGCTTTTAGAGGTATTTAATCTGCAACTGCTGGCACTGATAAAGAGAATAGAAAAAAACCAAGACAACTTGAAAAAATATTTTGACCTTTTTAAGGGGCATTTTCTTTGTTAAGAAAGAAAACACAATGTTTTAATCTTGTATAATTTGAAACCTCTCCAATGCACCACCAGGAAAGCTCTCATCTCCTCAGTAGGCAAAAAGCACCTTATGATTACAAGTCTTCTCTTTTCCAAGAAGAGCTTTAACTTAATTTCTTCCTTCTTTTTACAGTTCCACGCAATGAATTAGGAAACACAGATTTCCCCAGAATTCCAGACTGTTTTATAGAATCTGAGAGCACACCATCAACAGTAAGAGCCACAGAATATTAAAAATAAGAAGTGATAAAGATATTAAAAATCAGAGCAGGAAACCAAATTTATGATAGTTATGAAGATGCAAACTGAAGAGAGAATATTTCTTGCTCAGACTAGCAAGCTGAAAAAATTGCTATTAGACAATTATGCTGGCAGTTATTTTACCATATTCAAAATTTGGTAAAATGAGCCTGATTTCTGTCAAAGCCTTTCTAATATATCAGAAATTATTCACTTACGACTTACTCATTACATTTCACCCTTTCTTTGCAGCTTTCATCACAGTATCAGCCATCAACCTAATTGTAAAACCACTGCCAATTTTCATTCACATGTAATAGTTAAAGGCCAGGAAGGTCAGGTTCTTTTTACGTACTCATAGAAATTAATAGAGCTATGCTATTCTCTACATTTTTGAAGGAGAAAAAAACCCCATAATCTACTTTCTAGATCTTCAGGTTTTTTCTTCTACATAGACGCTGTTCTCTGTTCTTGGAAAGTATTAGCTTTTAGTTACAATCTGTGATAAAAGTACACATACCCACTAAGAAATACACTCTAAACCCCAAGTTTTTATGATCACTTAGTCTTTAATTTCTTTCACTCTTAAGAATGTTTCTGTTACTGCTTTTATCTACTGTCAGTTATTCTATGTTACTTCTCTCTTCAGCCCGTCTGTCTAAGATTTGCCATTCTAGTGTTCAAGGGTGTAGTACTCTAATAAAGAGAGTTCTTGCTCAGGACATAAGCAGGGCCATATAATTCTGGATATCAAAGAGAAAAAAAACCTTGCAGATTTGGACTTATACAGGTATTCTTTAAAAAAATAGCACTTTAAAAAAAATTACTTTACCATATGATGACACTCAGCCCATCAAAGATCAACTAAGAGTAAATTGAATATTCAATTACTTTTTTTCATTAAAAAAAGTTATAAAGAAAGCTCCTGTTGACAGGCAACCATTTTACAGAGTATTACTGTTCTTTGCAAGCTAAGTGTTATGTATATTTTTCTCTGCTCATTGAATGCAGTTTCCTGCCACTAAATAACTCAGCTTAATTTCTCAATGTCAAATCATTGCTGATCCCTGCATTCCTTGCTGGCTTCCAAAGCAGACAACTTGTTTTGCAGAAGCTGTGTACAATATTTTACTGATAGGGCAGGTTTGTTATTCTTCCTACCAAATACAAAAAAAAAAAATCCTATTTTAAAAGTAATAATGTGCTCTCTTTATACAACATCTATTAAGTAGAAAATTATTTTTTTGGCAATGTTTCCCTTTCTCTCTGATACAATTGAAGAATGTAATTGTTCACTTCCTAGTCTCTCTTGTCTAGTGACCATTACTCCATGAAATTTGTGTCCTTCTACTAATTTCTAAGTGTGGGTGTGGTAAAGTTCACATTTATTTTTTGTTTTAATGTGATGAAGTCTTTACAAACTACTCTTAGGTTCTTACAGCCAAAGAACCATGTTCAGAGATAAGAGATTTTGGGATCATTTCCCTTCCCTAAACTAGACTTGTAATGCAATTCCTTAATAAAAGACCATAGTAAGCAGTCAGTAAAATCTAAAATGATCTGCAAAACACAGAAATAAAAGTCTTTAGGACAATTACACGGGCTTCTGGCTTTTTATATGTCTCCTTGCATATTAAGTAAACAACCTAAGAGCTAAAAATTACCAAATTAGTGTTACTAGTACTTTAAGATTTGAAAAATGAGGTTAGCTTGTGATCTCAGAATCAACCAGATTTTCCATGTGTTCTCATGCAAATTTTCCATAGCACTTCCATAATTGCTCACCACTAAAACCAATTTTATTATAAAGTTGCAGAACTTTTTGAAATAGCAGATATTATCAATAGTATTATGGAGGTGTTTTCATTTGCATAGGGAGTTTTAGGTTGGGGATTGCATCTGCAATCCTCAGTTGCATTCAGTGATTGTAAAATATTCTCTGTAAACTACACCTGAAACAGATGGAAGAAGATTGCATCAGGAGCTCAACCCTTACAAATTACAATAGTTTATGATGCTCATCTGCATTTTAATCAGATATAAAAGATTTATTCCTGAAACACATCAAGAAAGACTATTTTCACCTTCTGAAATGCATCAGAGAGTTTATAGTCAATCAAGTAAAATATGTTGCACATTTTTACTTTCTATATCTTCCTCTCCTGTGTATACAATATTACCTGGATATAGGTGTCAATGATTTTATTAGCAACCATATATAAGCCCATCAAAATAGAAACCAAAAAGTGATTTCATACATCAAATCTTCTTTGTTAAGGATTTAACTTCTGAGCTCAACAAAAAAAGATGAATTTATGGTTATATTAGACATGTCATTTTATTTGATGCAAAATGCAGTGCAATGCAATACCATCGGTTAGATAAAGAAGACCATGTAGAGTCAGACACTAGGAGCACTCTATGATTTGAAGGTATAGAGAATAAAGACTTGTCATGTTTCCTCTTGTGACCAGAGGGAGCATATATTGGAATTAGTTTTGTCAGGCACAAGGACTGAACTGCAAAATTCATCACCTGAATAAGTATGGCTCATGCTCCTGACAAATAAGAACCAAACAGGTATCGCTAACATGTACTTATACTGACAATTATTTAAAGAAAATTGTTTTCTCTGTTGAATTATAAACACTTCTTTTATTCATAAAAAAATTAAGTCAAATGTAAGTCAAATTCAATGAACTAGAAAAAGCTGCATGTCAGCAGATTGTTGACAGTGACTTATTTAATTCAAGTATTGAAGAAGAAAAAATAACAATATTAAGAATGCATTTTCTGACAATATTATCTGAAGAATGAGCTACTAATAATAGAAAGGAAATGTTTTGGAAAAGTAATGCAGAGCAGAAATATGTCTCCATCACCTCATTAAAATTTACCTGCATTGGTGGCCACTGGCACTACCCATTAACCCTAAATGTAGGCTTGGTTCCTAAGTGATCCTTACCTTTTCTTAATCCAGTAAATTATTTTTCACATCCTAACTTGTTCTATTTTTCTGGACCATAAATGTACATAATGATGTAAAAGTCTTATTAGCTTCTGGGCTCAGTTTTGAGAGTTTTTAACAAGTACCTCAAAAAGATATAAAGGTATAGTGCAGCAATTAATTTACAGTAATCTGTATGGAAAAACTAGCATCATCCTATTAGATCTGTCATTGCAATTTCCTAGTAGTTTAATACAGTAGGGGTAACTCTTTTTCTCTAGAGGCTTTTCCCCACTATCAATTTCTGGACAATAATGTTAATGCACAATTGTACTTAGAATAATAATTCTAACTTTTAGGGTTTCATTATGATGATTTTTACTCTGTTTATGAGATTCTGACAGAAACTTGTTCAGTCATATTCCCTAAAATTCCAAGTATAAACTCTGTTTCCAGACACACAATAGAGTTATAGAACGGTTTGTGTTGGAAGGGACCTTAAGTGACCTTCTAGTCAACCCACCTGCTACGGGCAGAGAAATCTTTCACTAGATCACATGGCTTAAAACCTCCTCCAACTTGACCTTGAACACTTCCACGGATGAGGCATCTGTGACTTCTCTGGGCAACCTGCTTCATTGTCCCACTACCCTTGTTACAAAAAAATTTTTCAGCATGTCCAATCTAAACCTAGACTCTTACAGTGAAAACTCATTGCCCCTTATCCTATCAGTGCAAGAGTTGGTTAAAAGCCTTTCTCCATCTTTTCTAACTCTCCCTTTATATATTGAAAGGGATAAGGTCCCCCTCAAGGCTTTTATTCTCCAGACTGAACAACCGCAACTCTCTTAGCCCGTCCTCACAGGTCAGGTGTTCCAATCGTCTGATTATTTTTGTGTCCCTCCTCTGCACCCTCTCTAAAAGGTCCATGTCTTTTTTGTACTGGGGACCCCAATACAAGAGAAAAGCCTTCTTTTAATAAGCAGTATTCCCTAGAATATACTGCAAGTAACCTGAAAGCACTTCTTACTGCTCTCATCAGAAGTAAAAAGGGTGATTCTTAAATTATTCATAATTTTCTTTCTCCTTGAGGCGATATCTGACCCACAAATATGTAAAGGATGAAAAATGTCTCTCTTAGAGAGAAAAGAAATGCTGATTTATATAGCACTCATTTAATTTCCCTTGATTTAAATTAACATCTTAAGTGAGCATTTTACATATTATGTTTAATGTAAAGGACTGATTAAATAGATACACATTCTCTAACTGTCCAGTAAAATAGCAAAATAGGTACATTTGATGACACTGGTTTTACTGAGGCTTATTTCACAAAAGATATTCAGCATCATGTAAACGATCAAACCTTGTCAAGACAAATCTGTTTGCTGTGTGCTTAATTAACTCTTTCCATTCCATCTAATTATTTCCGTTAATGTTGGCCAGTTTTTTGTTTTCTGCTTTAGAAAAAAAATCCCAACTAAAATCCCCAAACAAATAAAAAAAGTGAAAATATAATTACATTTGTCTAATGTATACATCAAGATTTTTATACCCTTTTTTATTTGCCTTCTTGTTACACCTAGATTTGAAAACTTGAATCCTTGTTTTAATGATACCAAGTTATATAGAGGACAATTCATTTGCAATTCCATTTCCTTCATGTAGGTGTTTAACTTTACACTTATAGCTTAGAAACGGCAATGAGCAAATTAAACAACGCAATAAAATTTGAAACAGATTGCAAAGAGCCCCTCACACTATGGATGTCAGTCATTTTAATACATAATATTAACAACAATGCCTACTAAATAGAGAGGTTACTGTTTTCTTATAGTGATTTGCTTTAAAATTAAATATTTCACTTACCTTTTAACCTTGTCAAATCTAGCACCTGTCTGAAGGGCTTGACACTAAATGCCAAGGTCACACAATGCAATCCAAGCTACAGCTGCTTCACTTAAAGGACTCTGCAGTGAAAAAAGAAATCTGTGTAAATCTTTCAGAATAACTTTTCTTCCTCTTTTTTTTTTTTTTTTTTTTGTACACAGTGGTTCATATTACAAAATCATCCTATTGTGTACAAAATAGCTAAACTTTTCAAGATAACATTCCTTACCTGATGCTGTCATGGGCTGGTCCACACAGCGTGTAATCCATGAGGAGAAAAACTTTTCAGGGAGTAAATGGATATTCTAGGACAGAACCATAGAATTTACATTCCTTACATGTGGTGACTGTTCTGGGAGAATTCACAGACATAGTCTCACAGTCTCAGTGGAGCAGTGACATTTCCATATGCAAAAGTGCAAAGCAAAATTTGAATGAGCCTTTTTTCAAAGTAAAATAGAGATGAACAGTGGCTGTATATTTTTTTTTGGTTTTTTATCTATGTGATGAAGTGTTTCAGCAGTCTAGTGGAAAAGTGCTTGCACTCAGTCCATTTAGAATGATAGAATTAGGATTCTGAATTATGAATGGTTTGGGCTGGAAGAGACCTTCAAAAACCTTCTGGTTATTTCTTGAGAAATTGTCAAATTTTAGTTTGTTTTAGAAAATAGAAATGAAATTTGAGACAGATTTTGTGGACAAAAAATACTTCTGCTGTATTGCAGGGAAGGACTTGGATAGTGGAATCACAAAGTAATCACAGAAAGTTATGAATTAAGCTGCCCTTAATCTCTTCTCATCTATTAGTAGTGGCCTTTCCAGTAAAACAAGATTACTTAAGTTAAATATGTCATGCAAGCATACCATAAATACTGCCACCATGAAGCATCACCTCCTTCTCTTTAATAAATGTTTTCTAAATTGCAGGGTTTGAAAACTATTTTTATTGAAAAATGGGGGTATAATGCATAAAAAATTCATTCCATAAGATGACAGGCAACTCAGAGAGAAATGCATTTATTTTCTATCAGAAATTTCAGCAAAAAGTATTTAGCTGAAATATTATAGCTCATCCTGCTACCCTCAGTGATAGGATACATCTAGTTTTAGTTTTCCTTTTAGGAACTCTTTATGCTGACAAACTTGAATTTTTAATAGCTATAAAAGTGTACTTCTAAATGTTTATCAAAACGATTTCTGTAAATAGAGTTTTTAGAGGAAATATCCTTTTATATTGCACTTAGATATGTCTTTTTTTAAAATTTACCATCCAAACAATAAAAAATATCTAAAATAAACAGAAACTAAAAAAAAGATAAGTGATATAACAAAATTTACTGAATGTTTTAGTACTAAAATTGATCTGCCCTATTCTCCGTGACAGAGTGCTCTACGTTGGCATTTAAAGTCTAGTTAAGACTTTTGTTATGCATAACAAGATAAATCTTCAGGAAAAATGTCTCAAAGCTTGTAAAAGAAAAATAAATGATAATGCATAAATTCAGAGTTTCTCAGGTACTTTGAATTTGGGTTTCTCACAGGTTCTCTTAAGGGGCAAGAGGAAGAATTTTGATGGAGAATTTAAGCTCTTATTCCCTGATGGAGCTATTGATACACTGCACACAATAGACAGGAGCACTCTCAGAAATCTCACTATATATGTAATAAAGCAACATACATGACATGTTAGCTTTCAGTACTTCTGTTATGTTCTTTGCTCAGCCTGTATATTGATGTTTTGTCTCATGGAAGAGATATAACAAACACTCCTGAATAACTTGATAAATTAGCAAGAATCATTATTGTCTGTGCTTAGCCCTTTCTTATACTCTTTCACAGATTGTTAGGAATATATACTTACCTAATGTAGGAACAGATTCCCAGAAGACAGGGCAAAATAACTGATTGTGAAGATGATGTGTATAAAAGGCAAGCACTTATTTACTGCAACACACTAATAGTATGTGTGCATAATTTGTTTGTTTGTTTCAGTTGTTTGTTTCATGTTTAAATGTCCATAAAATCCCTGAGACTTTCTCAGACACAAAGCTTCCTGAACTTGTGGAAGAGACAAAAAACTTCAGACTTTTATTTGTTCTGTGACAAAAGTTACATAAGGTGTTCCTCCTGAGCTGCTCAGCCAACATTTTTTTTAATTGCACCTTACTATTTTTGTCTCAACAGAACAGGTCAGATTTGTCCAGCAGTCACTCAGCAGTTAGCTCTGAAAGTCACATTTCACATAGAAAATATCCTTGGATATATAGACATGGGCTCATGTGAGAGTATCAAATAATATAAGTCCCTACACATTTCTTTCCAAAGTATACAGCACAGACAAAGATCACCTGGTAATATGATAAACATAATGTTGTATTATTAAGCCAATCATTGGGTTGGGGTTTTGTCTTTTATTAGTTAAAGTACAGGAAAAAAAAGGGAACTAGTCAAAGTGAAGACAAAGTCAAAACAAGAACAGTATGTGAGTCTGTCAAAAAAATAACCTATACCTGTACCAGTACTAATTCAAGTTTATCTATAAGAGAAAAATTTCCCCTCTAAAAAAATAGATTATATTTAAGTTCAAGATTTATGATCAAAACAAACCTATGATCTTTTTCTGGCTGAAGTTGTTTTAAAATAAGAACTCTCCATGTTCTTAAAAATCTATCTGTGTGTATGTCTGCACAAAAAAAAAGTAACAGGCCAACTTAGATAAAGTGTGTGTGTCACTTGAACTTCTCAACGTTTGAGGGAAATGAACAACTCCATATACTTTGAGTATGAAACTTCTAATGAAAGGATTTAAGCTTTTATTTCTTAAAGATACTTCGGAAAACATATGAGTTAAAAATTCACATTATACACAATATTTATTAGATATGCAAAAAAAAAAAATGCACACAGTAATATCTTGAAGTAACTCAAAAGTTATAACCAATAAACAAACTAAAAAACCCCGAAAACTGCTTTACCACTTTCTTTGTAATGGAACATTTGAGGGAAGGGTTAATACATATAAAGTCAGAGATTACACTGAAGCAAAGTCTTTGGAAATATTAGACCAACTCTATCTACTGGCTGTAATAATTTCTGGGAGTCTAAGGGAAGAAGACATAGGTTGGAATGAAAAAAATCATATGTGTGAAGTACAGACTCTGATCAATTGAAGTGAAAAAGTTTTGTTTCTACAAAATAGGTAGGAAATAGTAGGG
The DNA here is from genome assembly GCA_013400235.1 of Oriolus oriolus. Classification (NCBI taxonomy): domain Eukaryota; kingdom Metazoa; phylum Chordata; class Aves; order Passeriformes; family Corvidae; genus Oriolus; species Oriolus oriolus. The sequence goes on along the minus strand of VXBT01002510.1, from coordinate 212,543 downwards.
TTTACAGAAATAGGTTTATTCCCACTATGGAGAAACATATAAATTTAGTGAATACATGATACAGCACCTACTAGACCAAGTACTCTTGCAAGAGGTGTGCAACACTAGTAACTTAACCAACACTGCAGAGAAGATAATGCCAATATCAATGTTCTTCATTTAGCAACATCTGTCTTTCAATCACATATGAAAGAAATTCTAGTTATCCAATACTGAATTGTCATCAAACAACAGAATGCTTGATACTAAAACAGTGTTCAGAAATAAACAAAGTTAAAGAAGAAAGCAGGAATTGTTCATGGCAATGTGTGAACAGAACAAGAGGGCTTTTTGTTGCTGTCACTGAACCACTGCTCATCTGGAGATGTGATTGCCAGCCACCTGGTTCAGAAATACAGAGACATATGGTACAGTTATTAATACTGACCCAAAGTTATTCCAGTGAGCATATTCCAAGTTTGAAAAAAAACCCCTGATAAATATTCATTTAAATATGTAAATAAATGTGTTGTATTATAAATTCTATGCTATAAACACATGTCCTTTCAGTGCCAAATCAAAACCTCCTAAATACTAGGAGTTCACAATAGTTTTGGGAGTTGAGCATATTATATCTATGACTTTCAATGATACCCAATAAAGGAGAGCAGTAAAATAAAAATATAAGAGCATGCTGATCCACATTCAAACACAAAATGTGGCTAAGCTCTGAATTAGCAGAGCCACTGTGCAAATACAGCTGTAAATCTTATTGTGGTCTTAAGCAACAAGCCAAAATTAATGAATTAATGCATTAAAAACAAAATGGTTGAGACTGCAGTCCCACTGATCAGAAAAGGAAAACCCAGAATTAAATAACAGTTATAAAACCAGCTCAGTTGTCTCTTATTCCATTCACAAATCTCATTCCACGTTTTCCATTCAGTGCATGAGTGCATTTTACCAGTAAGTTTCCCCAAACAATTTCATTGGAAATGCTTGTACAATTTTCGGCTGTGCTTAAATTATATAGTTAACTAGTCTAATAAAGTTATAGGCAAAATTATGCATCAAAGGGGGGAAGATGTATAAATGTGATTGGTCTAGGCAGTGCAGATAGTGTCCCAGTAAAGATCATGAGCCATTTGCAGGTATTAAGTTCTTTCTTTTTAATTATTTGATTTTGGTCCAAATGAAATGAAAATTTTTCCACTCAAACTTCCCATGACAAAAAATATCCTAGGTTTTTCTAGTTGTTATTTCTTCTAGAATAAATAGAATGTCTTTTTCCCAGAAACAACGGGTCTTCCAGGTTAAAGTATAGCTCCGCAGCAAGAGCCACTAAAAGGATTATCATTCTTCCTCCTATATAAATTGATGCCAGCCCAAAAGCAGACATTTCAAGTAGTAGGGTATGAACACATGATGGGAGGGTGTAGACCAGAGTCATACTCTCCTCAGTAGCACCTAGTGGCAGGACAAGAAGCATTAGACACAAACTGAGTTCCATTTAACTGTGAGAAGCAACTTAACTGTGAGAGTGGTCAAACACTGGACCAGGTTACTGAGAGAACCTGTGGTGTCTGTCCTTGGAGACATTGGAAACCTGTTATTTGAAGCCATTTGCTCAAGCTGACCCTGATATGAGCAGTGGGGTTGGACTATATGATGTCCAGAGATGAGCACCAACCTCAGCTGTTCTGTGATTTCATGGAACACACCTAGAAGTTCTACAACATGATCAGGGCACCCAAACTGCGGACCTTGTAACCCAGGGGTTTATGCTGGGAGGCAGTTGTAGTATACCACGATAAGGATTCCGTTGACTACAGAGAGGGTCCTCAATTTGTGGCAAGGCATCCAGTGGTCCAGGAAGAGTGGCCTGTCAAAATACTATCCTGGGTTCAAGTACTCCACAAATCATTTTGAGTGAAACTCTTCAAAGATGAAACCTAACCGAATTAGCACATCCTAAACTGCTGCACTTTAGTTTAAACTTCAGCTAATGAGGTTGTTGAGTGGTTTTGCAGATAAAAACCGTGCAGGAGCAAAGCTAGACCATACTTTTTGTAAAACTGGTCAAACTGAAAAATATTTTAAAAAACACAAAAACCTATTTCTCCAACTGCCTGCTCTACCCATGAAAAGAATACTTTAGTAACATGTATCTTACAATATACGTCAGTGAAGTGATTCGTTTGATTTATGCTGTCGTGCTCGTCTCAAGAGCCAAAACAAATGTCCAGCATAACAGTTTCTCAACTATATTAACAGGCAATTAACAGGCAACCTCTGTTAAAAAGAAAACAGCATCTTAACCTTTTATATTCAGTACAAAACCCAGAAATATTTCACGTAAGTTTATGTGAATGTGTATGCTCATATATAACCAATATTTTTATGGGTAATGTTTGTATAAGAAATATGCCATCTTGTAGGAGATAATTTAGTTTTCAAACTACAAAACTGAAAATATCAAGGTCCTATAATCCTAAATTACATCTGTTTCACAGTCAAACTGCTTGTAACTGACTAGCAATGCTGTTCCATATTTTACTTTTGATTCTTCTCTTTTTAATCTGTCCTGCTACTCCTTTTCTTGTTAGCATAACTGCTTAACTTTACATATTTCAGCAAAAGATAACAGTCTAATAAGGCCATTACAAGCTCATTAATGTCAGGCCTCTCAGGAAAGATATGTATCACTTGTCTTTTATCATTGTCCTCTCAGTTTCTTTCTTATTCTTCTCCCTCAAAACTCTTCTGTAAAGGTGAGAGATTGCATGAGCACTTTATTCATTTTCCACCTCTCTACGGAACCCCACCATCTTACTTTTTAGACACTTGCTTTCCCAACTCTGTTACAGGTCAGCTTTATCTTCTATCCTTCACTTATCTTGGAGATATTCTTGTGTTTCATGAAAAGTCTTTATACAAAATATTTTAAATTTTGTTAAATATTTCTAATCAACTCATATCTTCCCCATTGTGAAAGTTATGTCACTTTTGCTGCTGCAACCTTCATAAGATTTTGTGCATCAGCCTCCTCCTAAATGCAATTCTTCTCTCTGATCCTGAGACAATGCATTCAGATTTCATACAAACAAGAACTGGCAAAAATCCTCCTTTGTATTCATTATAAACTACAGCTCTTCCCATCATGCTGCAGCCCAGCAAATCTTACAGATGGATATTTGTGCATCAAAACACCAATCTGTCTATTCTTCATATGGACTATGCCAATTGTATGAAAATGCTAACATGGTTCACAAAAATAAGAGGTCTCTGGAATCCCCAAATAAAAATGCTGTAGTTATAATACATTTGCATGCCTAAAAGAGCTTTATATCATTATATCTTATTTTCTTTATATGCAAAAGTATGGTCCTATATTTAAACTCGGAGCTCAGTGCCATTTTTATTTCAATTTATTTCTACGTCTTAAGCTCCCTAAATGAGTCACAATGTGAAACATTTCCTAATGAGTCCCAGAGAGAAAGGCTGATAAAAGGTATACACATATCAAATACTCTACTTCAGCAACCAGCATGTTCATCAGAGATGACAATACTTTTTTAGTAGAGGCTCTCAGGAATTCTGGATGCTCATTAGATGCACTACTGAATGACAATCGTATAATGAAGGAAGAAGGTCACCTCACTGTTGATTGGTTGTCCATGTTGCATCAGCAATGCTAATGTATCTTTCACCAAACTAAGTGCCAGTCAGCAAAAGTGAAATATTTATCTAGATCCACACTGTCAATTAGCTATAGATAAGTACAGATAAATTTTAATCTTGTGTTAAAATATTATATAAAGATGCAAATCAGAACAGGAAACAAAAACTATGCGCATAGAAAAATAGTTCCTTTTGGTATACATGAAGTGTTTTGAAACTTTAAAAATCAACCTTGGAAAAACAAATGAGAGTCTTTTACTGGAAGGGAGTAATTAAGGGATGCAATTTATTTAAGAAATAATGAAATAGGGTTTAACATAATTAGGAAAAATTTATCCATGACAGAAAAAGAGTGAATTTGATAATAAATAAGAATCCTTCCATGTGTTAGTATTCTGCCGCTTACAATACAGCTTAACCTGTTTTGTAAGCAGGTCCTCACCAGCAAAATTTGAGATCTTACATCCTAAAACTCTCATTACTCTGTAAAGTTCTTAGAACTGGGCATAAGATTCAAAAGGGTTCTTACAATATGACTCTTCACTGTAACACAAAAACAAAATTAAAATCCCTTCCTTGCCAAGGGCCTGCTGAAGAAAGACAGTCCTGAAGACCAGCAATATATTGTGAGTTTCATGTCTTTTAATTATTTGCACTTGATACAATGAACATTATTAAAATATAGCTGTAATACTCCCAGTCAAAATCAATAGTTTAATTTTTGCTTTGATGCCAGTACATGCAACACAAACAGACATATATGCCCAGACAAAAAAAGGTACTTAAAGGTACCAGCAGAAGAGTATAAACAAAACATCTCACAAACAACGTTAGTTTAGACAGCTAAATCAAGCTTTCTTTGTTCTCTGCAATTGCTGAGAAACTGAGCTTAGTAAGCGTGCAGAAAGCTTTGTAACAATTGCATATTCAGAGTGTCAGATATATTTTCATCAAGATTTACAGTTACTAATGGTGCTTTTAGCTGTTTCATGGTCCTATCCCTAATGCAGCACAGACTAAGGCAGGTAAAACAGCAGAGAAATATGTGCAATAACCTGATACAAGTTTGAATATATTACATTCAAGTATGCACTAGCACAATACTTTTTTCACCAAAATAATTTGACTATTACTAAGTCCTGGGAAACAGCTTGAGTTCAGATGCTTCAGGTATTTTAATCTCTAATCTCTCCAAGGTCAAAATCCTCTTTTCAAGGAGTTAAATATTGATTCATATTACCAGTATACTATTACTGTATTAGAAGGACCTAACTAATTAAAGAGCAGAAAAAAAGAAAAAAAGGAAAACAAAATTCTATAAAGTACTTAGGCCTCAAAACTATAAATATTCAGTAAGATGTTTTCTCCCCTCACTGAGTTACTTGAGGAGATCTAGTCATATAAAGATCTTCATATAAAGAATTTTAAATATTCTTAGAAGAAAGTCAGTCATGCATACTTGACAAGCTGCTTGTCACCCAACAACAAGTAAACAGGATGCTTTATGCATAAACATTGGCATATAATGAAAATACATTGCTGAAATAGCATGCTGAAAAATTTCCATTATCCTAGAAATCTATATTGCAGTGGTATGAAACAAATAAACAAGACCTTAAGCAGTTATTTTTGTAAACATCAATTACAGATCACAGACTATTTAACAAAGCAATAACTAAGAAGAAAAGACTAAAGGATCCATGCCATTCACTGTTCTACACAGGCTGTGAGACATGAAATTAGAGAAAATGAGACATGACAAAAAACAATGATACCAAAACAAAACCAGATTTGGTGACATTTCTGGGAAAACTGAAAAGGATATCAAGTTGTTAAAGGACAGAGGGTTGTATCTTAATTCTTAGGTAAGCTGCAATAATTATTTCAATACTAGTTAAGTTTTCATCACATGACACATTTGTTTACTCACATCTTCATGTCCTAAATTATGTATTATTGAATGTCATGCTCTGAGTGATATCACAAGTCTTCCTGACTTTAGAACAAGTTACATATTAGATGAGGATAAATTCTTGTCTATTAAATCCCCATAAATATATAAAGTAATAACCTTAATTTTACACTTTTTTTTTTTAAATCAAGACTTAGCTGGATTGAATTTTTCAGGTTTTCCTGTTGCTGGAAACACTTTACATTTTAAACTACTCCAAGAGTCAGTAAGGGAGGAAAAAAATTAATAAAAGAAAAAAATATGTTCTTCAACATATTAAGATGCATGGAGGGTGTTAAGTGACAGAATAAAAAAATGATTATAGGTTTTATCTAAGTGTAATTATATACATTTATGTTAAAATTCTATATGTAAAAGAATATACATATAAAAACAATGTATAAAGAGAGTTGTATTTTAAAAGATTGGGAAAACAAGCAAAAAAATGTGATTTTTCATCAAATTCTTATTATCTATATGTGACTTCTTTCTAACAAAAGGACTATTAATGAAAACTTCTTGCCATGCTTAGAATAATTTCAAAGCCGTGAAGTTTCATAAACCCAAAGTTATTGACAGTAACTGTAGTGACACCTTTTACGGATATTTCTTTTTTCTGTGTTGACTTTTTGTATGCTCTGTCTATTTGGTATTTTAATTAAAGTCAGTCATGAATACACAGCAAAGAAAGTGAGTCATATCATATCTGAAGTTTGAATGAATTGATCCTTAAAGCTTTTGTAAAATCCATATCACAATTTCAGCTGTTCTCACATTTTATCAAACCCTGGATTTCTGTAAAAAATCTTAGAGCTCATAAATTGAGGGTGTGCACGTTATTCATAAAACTAAAACCAGAAACATAGTTTCAAAGTTTTGAAACTTTATATCAGGTAAGAATTTTCAGCAGTGTATTGTTGGTTTGGGCTCACATGTTCACTCACCATCATGTGCTACAGCAGGATTGGGAGATAAAAATATGCAGTACACCTTCCAGTTTCCCAAGGCAAGATCATCCTATTTTGCTTTTAAGGTAATTTTTCATTATTTTATCAAAGAAGACTGACTTTTATGTTCATCCATACTCCTAAATGAAATGAAATACTATTTTTTAAAAATCTGTATTTATTAAATTAAAAATAATGAAGAATAAAAGAATAAAAGACTTAACGACTTAATACCTTCCTTTGGTGTATGTTCCCATGTGTGAAGGTGTTTAATAGCAGATAGGGCTGAGCTATTCCATCAGCTGCATCTGGCAGACAGAGAGGCACTCTTTGAAGGTGTTTCAAAACATGATGCAATATTGTTCGTGTGAATTCCCCTTTATAAGATATCAGAAATCCAAAAGCACAATTTGTAGCAATAAGAAGGGGTCACAGATCTTCCGCCCTCCCCTGTCCCGTGGCTCTGCAGACCATTTCCCAGGTGAATTATTTAGACAGGGTATTTGAAGGACTGAGAAGTGATGATGATGTTCAACATACAGTACAGCAATGACCTCGTTTCAGGTATGGTGAAGATCTAGTTTAAGGTGCTGCTAAGATTAAAGAAAAAAGAGGAAGAAAGACATCAGTGTGAGAGCCCTGAGAAGGCAACTCTGTAGAAAGAATGGTTTGGGCAGTGTCAGGAGAATTTAGCAGTTCTTTCAAAGACCCGAACCAAACCTGTGAATACACAATATGGAGGACTACTCTAAAGGCTGAGTTCAGGCTAGGGCTGTTTTTCACAGGACTAGAGCTCTTTTTCCTTTAAAATAAAAATAAACACACACACACACACACCTTATTACAGAAATGTTTAAAACATAGTCTTAAACTGCCTTAAATGTCTTTCACATTATTTTTGATGTGTGAAACCACTGCAACAGCAGTCCAGAGGTACTAGAATGATCTAGAAAAAAAAATCACAGCAGTCCTAGCAATGATTTTGGAATTATTTTAAACATGTGGTTTTGTAGACTATAGTCTGTGACGAAAAAAATAAGTTAAAAAAAAAAAATAGATGCATCATCTACATTGTTTATTTCTCAGTAACTTGAAAATAGAGTGGTGGTTAGTCACCACATAGACTGAGATTTTTGAGCCCCACTGAATTCAGCGATTGACTCCAGTCACAAAAGTGAAATCTTTGAGAAAAGAAAATTGGTGTATTTCCTGAAAATTAGGGGGAAGGAAAACCCACTAAACAAACCCCAGTTTAAGGTGTCTTTATCATAGCTCCCTCAGCATTTTGTCATGTAGATAACATGGAACATCCATAGCAAGGAAAGCTTAACGGAGAAGCAAAAAGAAAGAATTCAATTTCTTTTCCTCTACCCTCTGTAGAACTTCATTGGGTGTAAATTATGAAATCAGAAGGGTACCAAGAAAATCTATGTTCCTATTGCCACAGCATTACTCAGAATCACCACTGAAAAAATAAATAACCCAGAGTGTATTTGGGTTTTATTATTATTTTCTCAACCTCTCTTCCACATTATTCAAAAGTTTCTGCAAGAAGCTGAGCAATTCTTCGAACTCTTAATGCTGATAAAAGTACTCAAGTCACAAAAATCAAACCCCGGTATCTTTCACAGATTCATCAGAATTTATAGAGGAAGATCTCCAAGACAATAAAAGAGAACAAAACACACAAGCTGTTGAAATATATTAAAAACTAAAAATATTTTTAAGTCAGTGTCACAAGGTTTGCCCATCTGCTCCTCAGTCATCAGACTGGAAAATTGAAAAAGGCAAGCTCTGATAAGAACTATATCTGAGGACGAAATTTTAATTAAACTATGCTTTTGAGCTTTAAACTTTAAAATATGCTTCCAGTGTTTTGCATTTTAGAAGTCTCTTCTCAGATATGATGAAAATCAGATTTTTAAGTTACCTTCTCAACAATGACAAAGGCAAGAATTTCCCACCACCCAGAACTAACACTGTAGCAAATACTAAATAACTACACTTTACATTTAGAAAAAAAGAGAGAGAGATTGACTTTTTAGTAATCCCAGCAAATATGCATTTCGGTAGCAAAAGGAATTTACTGGAACAGGAAAGATAGTGTAAGTGTATTTGTAGGACTTTCATGAATACACTTTGCAATATTTCAAGTAATTTTTAAATTGATAACAATCTTTGTCAGCTCAGGAGCAAAAAACCCTACAAGTACCACTAAGACAAGACTCAAATTTACTAGGCTGTGTAGAACCACTCACATAAGAAATGACACTTCCATGGAATTATGGCCTGGCTGTTGGTGCCTGACAACCTTGAAACTGAATGAATTTCTAATACCAGACACTCCTCTGAGACTTTCCTTTCGGCTCAAACACAATCCCTGTAAGACTTGATTCCAAAAAGGCTTCAAATGCCAGCAAAGCCTGCAGACTTCAATGATACTTGGAATAACAAGGCTGAATTAATATCTCTGTAAGTTTCTACTATCTACGGGAGAGCTCTCAAAATTCTTTTCAGTGGATTGCTAGTATTTTGCTAAGAGGGTTACAAGAAGCACTGGGCATTTAGGGAACTTTGAGAGGTATAATATTAGCAGGTAAATCAGCTTTTGATGTTTTCCTAAAAGTAGATTAGGTATATTTTCCATTTAGTTTGTGGGTTTAAGGGTCAGAAAAGTAAAACCCAGTTAGACGCCATACTGAGTGAAAAGTGACAAGGGTTACATTTTAGGCAAGTAATTCTCTCTTCAATACAGTGAAATTTTAAATAAGGCAGTGAAAATATAAAGCCTATAAAGGCAACCAGTATTAATATATTACACACCCTGACCTGCTTGTATTTTACAAAACCTTATAAAGGGAAATAATACAGCATCTACCTGCCTTTATAAAAAGTTTTACATCTACAGTAAAAGTCTCCGGAACCAAAGTGGTTTAAATCACAAATTTTTGAAGCTGAGTTATATAAACCCCTCTTTACTCTTGTCCTAGACAACTTTTTTTAATTAAACAGAAAAAAAATTAGTAGATCTATTGTTTGTTTGTTCATGGGTTTTTAATTTGATATCCAGAGAAGTAGTAGCAAATGCATTACTTTCCCCGAAGAAAAGCTTGCCATGTTTTTTCTCATAAACCTTTGTGTTTAAAATAAAGCTGTCATGATGTACAAGGCTTGTGCAGTGTGTAGTGCTGGGTCTGTTTCAGCTTTATACAGAGACAACACTTTCTGTCTGCAAAGCAAATCTTTTGTTTTCCTCAAGCCTCCTCCTGTCAGATGAAAGGTCTATTATGTTTCCAAAGGTCTTGACTGGAGGAAGGTGAACTTGGTGCTGTTTCTCATAGTCTTAATCCTGAAGTAAATTGATCTTCATTAGAACAGACACCTGTTTTTCCTTTGAGCTTGCTCTGGATGTTTTCCTTGGTTCAAGGATAGACAGCTGCTGAGGTGGCTAACATCCAATCAGACAAGAAATCAGTGGTTATAGAGCACTGGATGAGGCAAAGAGAAAAGTGGTTTACTGGAAAAGATTGATATCAGCTCACCTAATGTTCCTGCACAGCCCATGGAATTCCTACTTGTGGTAAATTCTCCCTTTGGAGAGTCAAGCCCTGAAAAGTAAAGTTTTCACTAAGCATAATCTATTTAAAAAAACCCTAAACCCTTATAAATGATTATTTTTCATGTGCAACCTAATTATGCAGAGTAAAAATGAACGAAGTAACTTAGCTGCAGCAGAGACATGAGTGTTATTGCTGACTACATGTAATTATTTCAGAATTGGGTTAGATGTTTTTTTGTTTGGGGTGAATTTGTAAAGATATGAGGCAACTAAATGTGTTATTTAGCTTTTAACTTTCAGGATAAGTTACTGGACTATGATGGTGCCTGGTGTCACTCTAAGCAGAAATATATTCAAATGTTTCAGCTTTGTCCTTAGACTTCTATAACTCCTTAAAAAACCTACATGCGTGCCGTGTTGTAGAATCAGCAGCAGCCATTAATTATGACAATTAAATTATTTTTTATATCTGGTGCACTGAATACATGCTACAGTTCAAAGAACATAGTTTATTTTCTCTAGGGAAAAAAATCTTTTGCATAAAACAAACTATTCATTATTTCTGTGCACTCTGAGCTACAGACCCCCTAAGCACAGCAGAGAACATGTGATTGCACATTTCTGGTGCTTCTGTACCGGATAAGAAAAAATGTGAGATGGTTTGTAGGACTTCAGAGTGAATGAAGATTGATGGACAAGATGCCTCCAGCACTAAAAAACTCTCTCAAATTTGTTAAGAATTAGTAAATACAAATATAAACAAATTAGTATTTGCTAGCCTGCAACAGAATTAATTTTATATTAAATTTCGTTCCAGCTGAAAACCAGAAAGTGACTGCTAAATTAAAAACAGTGGTTTCTTACCTATAAGGGTTCCTGTCCAGCTTGTATTAAGTTTACAAGGCATAATGAATACTACTTTAATATTACTATTTATGGACCCATCACTGGCCAAGGCCAAGCCTGTCAGTGATGGTTGTAGTGCCTCTGGAATAACAGATTTTAGAAGGCATTAAAAAATCCCTGGGTATTAGCAGCCAGAGAGAGGAGTGAGAACCTGTGAGAAAAACAGCCCTGCAGGCACCAAGATGAGTGCAGGACTGCTGGAATGTGCTCCAGGAGCTGAAGCAGCGATTCCCCTGCAGCCCGTGGTGAAGACTGTGGTGAGGCAGCTGTGCCCCAGGAGCCTTTGGTTGTATTTTCTCTCCCCTCCCCAGCTGAGGAGGGGAGGGATAGATGTGGTGAGCACCTGATGTCCAGCCATGGTCAACCCATCACATGTAGTTATTTCTTTACCAGTGGCACAGCTATTGCAGGCACTGTGTCAGTCCAGACCACAAAAATACTGCAAAAAACGCAGCAAAATACTGAGTATTCAAACCCATTTATAAGAAGCATTAAAAAGTGAATATATATATTTGTTTCCTATTCAAGTCCTGTTTCAAGGAACTCAGTCAACTCAGTTTATCAGGAGCAATTTTATGCAGTCTTTAAATATGTCTCTAGGGAACAGAAATTTCCCAATAGGGAGCTCCCAGTCTGGCATATAAGGTTATAATAAATCATCAAGCTGGAGTAAAGCTACATATACTGCAAATAAAAGTAACTTTTATAGACTTGAGTTTTAAAAATAAATTCTAACACTAGAAGGCCATTTTTCATTTGAACAATTAAGTAAGGCTGAGCTAAATTCTGTATGAGTGAAATTTTTTAGATCAAGATTTTGTTAGATAGTTCAAAAGCAGTATGAAACACGTCACAATAATAAGGTCTTTGTCTCATTATTCCAGAAATGAAGTTAAATGATCAGCATGAACTTTTCTGACTCTATGAACCACTAAGAAAAAAAAAATTCCAAAAATAGATGAAGATTCATCAACCCAGCATTAACAAATGCAGACTCTATTGTAATTTTTTTTCATAATATCTCATCTTTATCATAATCCTTACCTATTTTTTTTTATTTTTATTATGTATTTTTAAGGAAAATTAATTAGAAAACATGTAGGTATATGTGCATTTGCATTGGTTGTCAGAGAAGACAGAGAACTCTCTGATAAATGAAAACGGGAAAATCTTTTCACAGGAATTATGCTAAATGCAACAAAAACTGTTGTATCAGGCCCTAAACAAAGTATGTACTGAATATTCTCAGTTGGATGGGATCCTGCAGGATCAGTCCAACACTAAAGTAAATGGCCTGTACAGGGATCAAACCCACAACCCTAGTATTTTTTGCAACATGCTCTAACCAAATGAGCTAACCTCAGGGTCTTAATCCTGTACCGGTTTACCATAAGAATAGTTATTTAGCTAGGCAGTTAGAGAAAAAAATTACTAAAAACTTGACTTTCGTATGATTCCGTTTTATGTGTAGTAGGAGACATGACTAAAATTACAAAGCTACTGAAGAAACAGTTCAGTGCAGTTCTGAAAGATTCTCCCTCCTATGCTTTAAATGCTAGTTTATTCTCATCAATGTATTTTCAGCTCACATTATGTTATAGGAGAGCAGGGAAAAGAGAAAGAAAAAATATTGTTAGCCATACTAGTATTTTATTTTTGTAACCTTAAAGTGGAAGTGGAAGAAAGCATTATTTTCTACTTGTACTCCTTATTTCTTTAGAAGAGGTGAATTTTTTTGCTGTGCTAAAAAGAATGAAAAAGTTCTATGTTCTATAAACACTTTGCTAGTCATTTTGCAGCTAACTTTTAGATGTTAATTTAATAAAATCTTTTTTCCGTGAAATTGGAAATACACACAAGCAACAACTAACTGAGGAGTTGCTACATAATATTGAATTTATTTAAATTTTGTTTACATTTAGAAAAGTGTTCTGCTCAGTCAGAAAATTTCACCACTGCTTATACTTATATCTAAACCCAACATTTAAAGGTAATTCTGGGGGCTATTGACCATTATTTTTCTAAAAACTGAAAATAGGCATTTCACCCCTTCCCTCAAGTCCCATAGCAGAACAACTCTCCTCATTTTAGATAGGATTTTGACACATCTATTTCTACACATCGAGTTTGTTTTCTGCCATTTTTGCTTCTGTCCATCTTTTACATGAACATACTCTGGGAATATATAAATCAGTCTCTGCCTGGATTCTAAATTTCCTTCAGACTTAATGTTTCTTTTCACACTTATATTAGTCCTCTGAGAAGGTCAGTTAAATTTATCATATTAAGGCATTCCCTTAATAACACAGTTTTTCTTTTAGATGACTTTTATCTAAAATTGGAATCATGTGTGCAGAGTAAGAGTATGAAAATATAAGTTGCATTTTCTCTCATTTCTCATACTACTAAAAACAAAATAGGTAACCTTGAAGCAATAGCAATATCATGCTATTTTTGGACCCTGAACACTACAGAAATTTTTACTGGAATTCATAATAAATGCCAGCAATATTTGATATCACTTCATACAAGCACAATATGCAACAATAGAATTTCATTCATATTTTACTGCTATTTAATTATAGCCCAAATATAAAATTAGATGAGATATTTTTCATCCCATTTGATGTTAGAAATATGTATTTTCACTTGGTGGAAATAAAGACTGTCTTCTCCTACTATATCTCAGAAGTAGACATAAGCTAATAATTATTAGCATTAATACAACTATATAGATATATCTATAATTTTTATTAGTATAATTTTACCCTCCAGGCAACTCTTTAAAACATCAGTTTCCGATTTAGCGTAAAGGTACTCATTTAATTTATTTTCAAGCATATGTTCATTACCAAAATGGTCTGGAATTAAACCTTCGCACATTTCAGGTGCATATTCAGTACTTAAAAACAATATTTAACTGCTGTTTATGATATATTGGAAAAATCACAGTGCACACCTAAGGTTTTTTTCTCTCCCTTGGCAACATTTGCAAGTCCAAACTGCAAATCTAGTTTAAAGTTCTACATTGTTTTCCTGTGATATATATGGAGAGAAAACATCAAAAAGGCTTTTTAAAGCAATCATTGGATAAACAATTGTTGTACATCTCATGTTGGCAGATCTTCAGTCAGATGAAATACTATTCATATAATAAAATTGAGACTCCAACCAAGAAGTTCTGAAAGTCCTGAATTATGGGGAAAAGTGATATCATATCTCCTGGGAATGACTGCTTCAGAGGAAAACAGGTAAATGAGACTAAAGATTAAACTATTTCATCTGAAATAAAAAAAAAAACAAACAAAAAAAAACCCAACAAACCAAATCAAAACATAATCCCCAAAAACCAAGAAAAACCCAGACAAAATCCAACAATCACAACAAATCACACATCTTAATTCTAAGCTTCTATGAACCTACAACTGGAGTTTTAAAAAAAAGTTTTCTCTTAATCAACTAATAGAGTTTAGTGGCCACCTTCAATTCTAAATGGAGAGATGCATATCCAAGAAAATATGATGCCTGTAGAAGCTAGGAAGACTCCCTCAGCAGCTACAGGACTGTCACTGCTGTGATCTTTTTAAAATAGGGAAAGCTGATTACTGAACAGGCTTACTTTGGTAACATCAAAATTGATTTCTTTGAAACGGCAACTAAAATAATTCTATTGCTTTTAATGAAACTTTTAGGTATAATTCATATTATCTTTCCATAATGTTGGCATTCCTTGAACTCCAAAACCGAAATATTTTCTAGACTGTATCTGTGTGAACACAGGGAAGAATTCCAGTGTAAATGTGGATTCTTTTTTTCTCCCTATTTATCAAAGCTTCTAAATAATTTATTTTTTCTGAAAGCAGTTCTAATGACAGAAAAATTTACATATATTAGAGATTTGTCTAGAGAAGATTTAAAAAAGAAGTTAAAGGGGGTCATTATATTATTTGATTAAGCAGCTGAAAAATTTTGGGCAACTCACAATAACACTTAATTTGCATCAAAATTCAGGGTACTTTGGAATCTTAGCCTGACACTTGGTCTACTGCCAAAGCACGTACTCATGTTTACCTCTTTTTTTTCATTAAAAAATATCTGTCAGTATAAGAACATGGAATGTTAGTAACCAGAATTGCAGAAAGCATTGCTCTATCCGTCCAAAGTCCCTACTGGGAACATCAGGTATGTTTTCCCTCTTGCGAGCGTGACAAGGGTGTTGTATTAATTGCTATCTTTGTTTCTTTAGAATATCTGACAACAGAAATGATATTTGCAATTTAAGAATAGCAAGTCATATTAATAACAGTAGTGGATTAATAGTGATTTGTCATTGGATTTGATTAAACAAGGTACATTCAATTTAAGCTTATAAAAAAGCATTTTTGCTGGGCAGAGATATATTCTTGTCATTTTTCTCCACTCAAAGGGAATCTATAACTAAAATCTAGAATACTTATTTTATTAAAATGAGTTAATTAATATAAGACATTTATACTGATTAGATAAAGCCAGAATTTCTTTAACTTTCATAAGTTTTCAGTAACCTTTTCTTACAGAATATTAGACATGAACAACTGATCTTTCAAATCTTTTCATCCCATAAGAAATATGAAATTAATGCACCCCATGTTCAAAAGCTAGGGATGAAACCAGTATTATTAAAAACAATTTTATCAATAGTAAAAGTAATTATAATAATAAATTTCCCAGTCTGACTCCCTTAAATTTAAAGGATACATTTTGCTTTTCTAAGTAAAATAAACTAGACTACTCAAAAGAGTTCAATGAGCAAAAAAATCACACATTTTAATTTATTGAGGCATCAGGTTAAAAGAGACTCCTGGTATTCTAACCAAACATGTCTAATAAGATATAGTGATTTCTGGCAATAAAATCCTTCTGAGAAGTAGTACTTAGGTTTTACAAATTGAAAGAAAAAAAGAAACAATAAATTCTTATGTAGCTATATTTCATGACTTGTACATGCCAGCAAATTGTGTTAATAACTGAAATGATAATTGCCCATGATCATTTTATTAAGAAAAACTGAAGAACTGATCTATACTGTAGGAAATATCCATTTACAGTTTCAAACCTTAGTAATGACTGACTCAAAATAGGTGAAATTCACAGTGATATTGCCTTTCCTTCCTCAAGTGTGGAATGGCTCAGGCCGACAGGAATGATATGGCTCATTCCTCCCATGCCTCTATGGATACAGCATTCCTTGTGGCACCCTGGGCAGGGGAATGCCCTAAAAAATATGCCCTGGGAAAAAATAAAGGGATTCCATTCACCAAATTTATTTTCTTCAGTTTTGGGCCTCCTAAACAGCAAATTAGTGTGTTTCCATGAAAACTGGATATGCTCCAGGCAACTGAATCTACAGAAAATAATTCAGAATTTAGTTGTGAAAAGTTTCATTGATTAATTTTATTTTAAAATATTATTTTTTCAATCTATGCCTGGTTCTTCATTCTAAATTACCCATCACTAGCTTAAGACATCTTTGTCAGTCATTGCTTATGAGAAAATTCCTCTCTTTTTTTGGTATAACTTCTGAAGGGTAATAGTTTATATATAACTTTTTTTTTTTTTAAAAGCTTGGCTATCTTTTACTGCAGTACACTTTCTAAACCTTTATCTTTTCTGTGGCTCCTCTGAACACTCTCAGTCTTTTAATCTCCCTTTTGAATTCTGGGTGCCAGAGCTGGACAAAGAAACACAGATGAAATTCTATAAATACCAAGCGCAACACTTACTTTTGGCCATATTCTTCACTGGGAATCAAATGTTATATGTGTAATGGAGTTCTTTTGTAGTCTGTTGGTTATCCTCCATGGTCTAAGTTTTTTCAAAGTCACGGCTTTGTAAGATGAAGATGCCTGCATTGTGTGTATCCTTAGAATTCTTAATTTCTACACCAGTCAGTTTACACTAGGATGCAGTGATACTCTTGCTGCTTGTATTAATACCGTCTGCTAGGCAATTCCCATAACTGGTGTATTTAATTGCCTACACCTATCCAATCTTCACCCCACATTCAAATTTCATCAGTGACACTTCTGTGTTCCCTATCAAGAAAGGGATAAAAAAATTATGAATACCACCAAAGCTAGCAGTGATGTCTGTAGAAGAAAGATGGAAACACATCCACCCACAAAAACATTTTAAGATGTATCAGATGGCCTCCAAAGTATGGGTTTAATATTTTTTTGCTTTTTTAAATGGTTTACCATGTGAATTCCAGTGCCTTAAAGAAGCTTAAATAAATTTTTTATAATGGGACTTGGAAGAAGTAATTATTAATAAAAAATGGAAGTTGATAAAATTATACATCTCAGATCTGTATTAATCAGAATGAATTATTTTAAACATCTGTTCATTGTCCCCTCTTCTTCAATCTGGTAATGATTGCTTTTTCACATCAATGTATTACTCAGCTTCAATATCAGGCATGTTATTTCTCTCCTTCTTTACAAAGTTCATTTCTTTTTGCTCCATTTCTGTTGATTTTCTCTGCTATTCTACATTTTATGGACACTAACACAGGAAGACTTGGGAGTCTCAGATTCTTGAGTACTGCTTATCTGCATTCACAGTCTTATAAAAAATGCCTAAATCCAGTGTCATTGTTAACATACAAGGTTTTGCTGCATAAAATGAAAAAGAACATGAAATAGGAACATATGTACACAGATGAGATTTTATAGGAGTCACCTTGACCTTTTTACTCTATTGAAAAAATATACAGTAAACCCCAATTCCCATCTTCTAATTTGCATGCATCACCTTCTCACTACCTGAATTAATCCATTAATTTTAATTAATTATAACCATTAATTTAACTTTCCAGTCATGCAATTTTTTTGGGAAATTTTAGGAAAACCAATTAATTTTAAATTCCATATTCACAAATAAACAACTATAATTTTTATATTCTCCATACTCCTTGCACATGTACATACGTAATTAAGAATTCCTTTTCTTTGTATTTCTAGTTGTCTTTATTAATTGTTATTATTCATAACCTGGCTTTCTGCCAACACTTCAGTAATTTGACTTTTGGCTTAGTTTTATGTTCATTTCTTCTTTCTTTCTAACCCTTGTATTTTGTGTCAATATATTAAATTTTTGTAGCAGTCAGCATGTTAGGGCACTGTGAACATTGGAGCAAATGGTCTATAAGTGTCTGCAAATTTACACATATGTATCTATGATTCATTCACAATTCTAGAAATTAAAGAACATTTAAGAAAGGATTACAAAGATCCCTTTGAGACCTGAAGTTGATCCAAACCTTTCAAAATACTTGAGTTGTGTTTTGTCTTACTTTTTTTTCCAATGCAGAAACAGAAAATATAAATATCAAACAGCTAGTAGCCATTCTTTTAAATACATAAGGCATGCAGTTTTATGATCGGGTCCAAAATTCTGGGGTTAATACTGTTGAACCCTGCAAACCATATAAAACTTGGAAGGATCAACAGCAGCAATTTTGTTTTTAAAACAATGAAATATTTTTTAGTATAAAGGTCTTAATCTCGTTGCTAATCATCTGAACCCTGCAAACTTTCCAGGAATTTAGCAAATAATTTGAATGGGTATGAAAATCATACTTTTTTACTCTGTGTGTGTGTAGTTTTCAAAGAAGAAAAAGCTCTGAGCTAATACCTTAGCCTTTCCCTATTTCCTTGTCAAAGCTGTTTTGAATCTTACTTTCATTGCCACAGTATGTGATTTGTTGTGGGTTACAGAGACACATTTTAAGGACCTGTAAGAAGACAACCTTATTCTAGCAGTGCAGAAAGGAGGACAGGGGGAGCAGCGAAGCTCTGTTGTGTGTTGTCAGCATGGGCAGCTTAAAGGGAAACCCATCTTATATGTCGGGAAAATCATACACAGAGTATTATTTAAAAGCACACCTAGAAACCAAAATATGACCACACAAAGAATAACAAAGTGTCCATAGATGTTCAGCTACCTTGAAAGCACATTGGCAGCATCTAGAAGATAGGGTCATGATTAAGAACAAATATTTTCACATATCTATTAACACCAGCACTGCTCCAGCTTAAAGAGATAAACATTCATTTAGTCACAAATCTGTCTTTTTCGCCATTTAAACTCGTGTTGGTTTTTTGCATTCCCTAAATATTTGACTGTTTTGTTTTGAAGATATCAGGTATTTAGACTTATTACTTATATACTGTCCTAAGGAAAGAGTGCTGAACAGAATTTACGAAGTCCTGCTACAGTTGATTACCACAGCCACTTTAATAGTCAGTCAGTCTTTTTTTCACACATCAGAGAGAATTATTAGCACTAGCCTAACTAGTCCACTTGTTCCAGGGGATGCTCTACTTGGCTGTGCTACCAAAGGCAGCCTCTGAACAGCAACCACTTTAAAAGTACTTCATATTTAATGACACTTAACACAAATTTATTAATTAATAATTAATTAATTAATAGCTAATTTGCTATTTTTTAGCTCTTCTTATAGTATATAAACACCTACATTTCATTAGTATTTTCATGCAGACTGGATTAAGTGCATGTCACCTCTGCTCCTTAGATAGAAAAAGACTGTGTCATCACCCACCACAAAGGTTTTACAATACCACAAAGAAGATTAAAAATAAGGTGCCATTTGAAAATTTACTTATTGTTTAAAAAGAAGAATTTGCCATATTTATATTCATACTGATTTATTCAGTGTATAGGTCCCTTCTGCTACGGTATCATCCAGCCTTGTGTTGGGGAAACTTTCCTGTCTGACCATCCAGGAGCCGCTGTGACAGTCTCACTTGCACCACCCGAACTGGGACCAAGATGCCTTCAAAAAGGGCTGCTACAGTGAGGCGATGGATGCCTCACTTGGCTCACTACAAACACCAGGTTCACACAGTCAGATGAAGCACTGGAACCTGCTCTAGAAAAGTTTAGGTTATTGTTTGTCTATTTGAGTTTTTACCTTGCAAATAACTAGTATAGAAAAGTCAATAGTTCATGGGACTTAAATCTCAAGAACTATTGCAAAAGAGTAATAATTTCAGGGTTTTTTTACAGCTTGTAATGCCATGTATTACATCTACCTGTGAGGAAGTCTCTGAAGGTTTCATTATCTAAATTTGTTCCTGGTTTGAGAGAAAAAACAAGACGTGATTAAATTAAATACAAATGGTTTCATTAATTACTCTTCAGCTTCTTCAAAGAATAAAGAGAATCGCCTACACTGACACCATTTTGATTCGTTTACAATGCTTCAACATCAGCCACAGGTATGAATTACAAGGAAATCTGAGACAAGAAAATTGTGACATTTGCCCACAAAGGAGGAGTAAGAAGCAGGTAGTAAGCTAAAGATGTAGTTTGGTTTGTAAATCTTCACGAGTAGTTTTATTTCTTTATGTGTTTCTGGAAAAAATAGAAGGAAACCTACATTATGTTCTACTGGAAGGGTGAATATCTCCTCTATTTCACATAATTTCCAAATGAAGTTTGTTAGATCCACTAAACTACTTTAAAAAAATCAAATTCAATCAAAAATCTAAATATCAGTCACACTCTCAGCTCTCAAGTCTGCTTAGAAACCTGGCAGGATTTTCCTACAACAAACAAATTCCTGCATGGTTTGTAAATCTGGATGAAATAAAAAGAAGTTCTATTGAAAATGTGTTTGGGACTATGTTTCGTTTGCAAGTAAATGCAGAGATATAATTCTGATGGAGGTTTGTGCATGACTTTGTTGGGAATTGTTGTTTGGTTGTTTTCTTATTTTTCTGCAGATCAATTTCTTCTTAAATATATTGTTTTGCTTCTTCACAAAAACATCCCAATCTTTACCCACTTGTTTGTGCAATGACTTTGTTTCTAACATTCCTAATTGCGTTCTTAATGATCTCTCTAGGTAAAAGTTATGTGTTTAAAAGTCACATCTGAAATGAAAAGCAGCAGAAGGAAAGAAGGAAAGCAGCTATTTGAAACTCCAGCACTTGTATTTGTATGTGACAGTATGCTTACGAGCAAAAGAAGCCTGCACTCATACAAGTGCTACAGAAGTTCATTTCAATCACATTTAGTTTATTCATTCTGTTTCAGTCTGAAGGAACAAATTCATTCTGATCATTTCATCTATGGCTGAGAAAATTGAACTCTAACAGATTGCAGTCCCAGAAGAAATTGCTTGGTATTGGAGCTGCAAGTAATTGTTAAACTCCCACATGCCTCAGGGGAGAAAGCATGCCCTTGATTAGAAAAACAAGTAGGGGGAGGGTGGGGATGAGAGAGTGTGGTTGTAGTTACCAGGTACGCTGGTGTTATGTATGAAAGGCTCTGGACAACTAAGTCATATTTTTCTATTTTTAACTAGAATAATATTTCTTATTTAAAGTAAAAATTAATATTCAGAGATGGGGATTTTTCCTACTGACAGGTATGCTTATTCCATTTAAAAGATACTTTTAATGAAAAATGAGCTGTTAGTAAGCAGATAAACACACAGTCCTAACACATCTTCCTCTATTCATTCTTATTAAGCTGCCAATTCAGCAGTGAGGACATGTTTAGTTGTTGTATACTAAAAATATACATTGCTGAAAATTCAACCCGTGGTAACAGGAGTATTTTCATTGCAAGGAACATGATTATTGAAACTTATGTGAAGGTGAATATTTTTTATGTTTCTAATTATATTCCAAGTAAGACTCATTTGCACATCAACCATCAAGAATGACAGAAGGAGAGTTGCAAAGGCCTAAATTGCTTCAAGACTCAAGATTTGCATGATATCTTTATTTGGACACCAAATTCTAAGTTATATGTATACTGTGACCATAGTGATTTTTGATTACTTCCTTAAAAGCTATTTAGGGTTCATATTGAAATACGGAAACAGTGCAATTATACTAGATACCCAGAAATCTTCATTACTATTGAACAGAAGATATAGAGCATAAATATTCTTGAATGTTCAGATTTTGACAATGTAAGTAAATGGAATGAGTAGAAGAGGAAGCAAATTTATGGGCTAGAGTTCCTAATTAGAAGCTTAGAAAACTTCAAATAGTAACAGGTGAAGCTCCTTGCGGAAATAAGGAAGATTTTTTTTTTCCCTAGATCACTAAATTTTGGGACCGTTGAGAAACTGATATCTGGTAGTCCTCAGAGGAACCTCAGGTTAATTTCAGGAAACCTAGAATATTTATTCCTGAATTTTCCTCTGGTAATTAGAGATTCTGACTCACACTTGTTTGGGGAATTAACTATCGTCTAAGCAGCAGGAATTTCAAGCTATCAGGTTTTCAAGCTTGACACAGGGCCTCTGTTTTTCTTAATATCTAATAATCAGGGGAGCCCTCTTGCATCAGGAAAGCCGGATTTCTTTTCTTACATTCAAGGACAGAGTGTTTTTCAAGCTGCAGTTAGAGGACTGAAGTGTACACGCACAAGAAGGAATCAAAGAATTTCCATTCTCAGAGGAAAGTTTCACAGATGAGCGCAGATACAAGGTCTTTACATTTTATTCTCTCCCTAGACTGCTCACATCATGACTCACATTCAGAAAAGTGACTGCATTTCATACTTCCCTGTAAACTGGTGGAAAGTATATTTTCCAGCAGAGCAACAACAAACGGACTGAACCCCCAGAAGTCCATTAAAAGCCAAAAGCCTAGACATCCCCCTACCAAGACTGCGTATTAACTTAAAAAAGTGTGAAGAAAAAGCCACACTCATTCTTTGGTTACGTTTACCCATACAAAGAATTTTCTCAGTCAATTCGGTTAATTGAAATATCTTTCTCTTATCAGCTAATCCTGTGTAGTCCTTTCCTTCCTTTATTTTTTATTCCAGGAATGTACATTATAGCTTTTATTTGAGAGGCACAAATGCAGATTCCTGCTAGGAAGAGGAAAGTAAAAGTTTCTCCTTTCTGAAACCTATGTTGCTGAGCCACTGAATATAAGGGAAACACCACATTTTTCTCTCCTAGTTTTGAAAATCTTTGTGTCTTTTGATGCTTGAATCAGATCAGGGTATTAACGTAGTCAAACCAAGAAGACAGAATATTTAATAACTTAGAAAAACTATTATTAACAACTTCCCTCACTAATTTCTTAGCATGCAGGCCACATTTTAAAAAGATTTCACTTTTGGTATCCTAAAATATTTGATGCCGTTTTCAGGAGAAAACTTAGCAAGTCAAGAACCACATAACTAGTCTCTAATATCTCCTAAAAGTATGGAGTGAGACTGCATTGATCCATTTTAGCTAGCAAAAAGGACTGATCTAAAAAACTTTAATTATAGGTACTGCAGTAAGGAAATCAATAACATCTTCATTTGCAAATAGCTGAATGCATTTAAAGGTTTTTCAGTGTTCTTGGGATTAAGCATAGTACACCTATTCCCAATTTTTTTTCTAGTATTAACTCTCTTTACAGAGATAAGGAAAGAGCACCACCGATGAGAAGTATAATTTGTTTACTCTACTTGCTTTCTTTCTCCAAATCTATAAACCATGTAAAACAAGTGGAATT
Organism: Oriolus oriolus; assembly: GCA_013400235.1. Classification (NCBI taxonomy): domain Eukaryota; kingdom Metazoa; phylum Chordata; class Aves; order Passeriformes; family Corvidae; genus Oriolus; species Oriolus oriolus. The sequence continues at coordinate 188,981 of VXBT01002510.1, read as the reverse complement.
AACTAAAGTAAATCAATTAGTAAACAAGCAAATCCAACTTCTTTCTAACCATTATGCTGTCAGTAAACTCATAAAATATATGTTTAATCACCAGTAGACCACTTGGGTTCATTAAGACAAAAAAAACCTCCAACTTTTCAAGTCACACTGAGAGAACATTGAAAACTAACCTCTTGCTTTGTCATTCAAAACAAATCTTAATGAATTTATATTGCCTTCCCTACCATTTGGAAGTATTAATCATGTTATGAAATCACTTCAGAAATGCCATTCACTCTCGCAGGTATAAGTCCAAGATAAAATCTGTAAATTTATGTTCTTGAAACTGACTGTGGTCCGAGTTGTTATAACTACATTATATTGTTTATAGCTTTCAGAATGCCAGTCAGAATAGCTACAAAAACATTGACAGCCTATGCAGGCCTATGTCTATAACTAGATGTATGTACCTTGCTAAAATCCATGGAAATTATAAGTTTCTGATTAAATGAAGTTAATAAAATGAATGCACTTACCATTTGATTCTTAGGGTATTTAATGATAACACTAGTAAAAAACCAACAACTCTTTGAATTTCATTATTTCAACCACAAACTCCATGTACAAAATTACTTCAGAATTGTTTTACTCTATTTTCAGTACCTGCTGATACACAAACACATTTCTGAAATCCAAGAAAACTGTCTTATGATAGTAGTAAAGAGGTTCTCTAAATTTTTAATTCCTAATCCAGAATTTTGCTTTTTACGATCTTCCGTATGATTTTCTCAAATATTGGAGATCATCAGTCTGTTACCCATGAAAAACAAAAGAGCAGTTGGTCACTTTAACAGGATTTAACATCAGATACAATTTTATTTTCAATAGAATTTGTAAAGAACTAATACTTAATAAAATAATCCAGCTAATATTCATGGCAAAAATGTTTAAAAAGCAATCTTCCCTAAACATATGGAACTTCAAAAGTATCAAATAAAATAAATTAATAAATATTTCCATAAAACAACTAATCCTACTTTTCTGCTTAACTGCAATGACTCCTACTCTATTTCAGTATATACTGAAATGTGAATTGGTTACTACATTCATTGTAATGTTTGAGCTGTATTGTTATTACAGATTCACATTGATGTAACTCAGAAAATAGTATTCCAATGAGACTTTTGCTTAAATAATTACTCTAGAATTTGATCTTCATTTAATATAAAAATGTGTTAATGTATTATTAAGAAAAAGGAAAGGAAGACCATTTCTATTTAACTGAAAAACCCCTATACCATTATCCCAGATCAACAGAAATAGTATCCATTTCTAAATGATATCTCTCTTTCACAAACACACAACAAAATGAAAATTCAAAAATAGATATAGCAACCAGTCAACAAAATATAAAAATGACTTTTCAACCTTTTCAAGCTTCCCATATTCAAAGAAGTTCCAAAACAATATGCACTACAGTATAGAAACAGAGAGGCTTCACAAAAAAAGGAGATTGAGCTAGATGCTGTTCGATTTGTCTGGGATGCAGAAATGCTACAGGCACATTCACAAAGGTTTTCTACATTAGTTTTAGGCAGCAAAAATTGGCTCAACTTCTATCCAAACAAGCAATAAATAACTTTCTAAACTTTTTCCTATTCTTATTCAAAATGTGCATCAAGACAAAATGCCATCATTTTGTGAAACACCTTTTTACTATTTTGTAGAAAATTATGGTTTTGATGTGGAGAAAATTTTTTTGGTATTTCGTCTCTTTGCTCTATAATGTACTTTTGGCCCTATATGCCATTTATATCACTCATATATAGTACCATATTCTTTGTATTTCATTTGTATGAATCATACATAGTGCAGCAGCTTTTTTAAATACTGTGAAAAAGTGTTTTAGTTTGATATGCTTTTAAACAAATGTCAGTAATATAGGGCTAATTCTTTCAGTGAGACTAGCAAGGAAAATTATTTATTCATAAGGTATCGCTCAAAATTCATTAGCACAGCTGTTGCCGCCTGCACAAAGAATTCCAAATGAACATGATGGGTTATAAATTTAAATTAAAGTTGATTATTAATGCAAATCTTAATGATTGCAGAAGTAGGACTGTGTAAAGTCATGACATTGTGTACAGTATTTCTCTCTCATGAGTTATTTTAAAATATATATTTATGGATAGTGCCAAACTGTATCTATGGAGGAATATAAGAAATGAGCCCAAACTCACACATATCATTAGTGGGCAAAGCAACCACTTACTGAACCCACCCGTTAGTGTATATTTTCTGTCAGGAGGAGCAGTCTCATTTAACACTCTTTCCAGGGCACTTTTGGAATATGTGAATTATGTTTCTCTGCCTTCATTTTCATTGGCAGTTCAGTTAATGCCTTTAATGCAATTAATATATTTACTTAAATGCTTAATATCTCAAATAATCTGTCTATTTCCAAAAGTGATAAACATACTGACAGACACAGGTAATGTGTTATTCTGCTTAAAGGTGTTTTGTTAATATGGATATGGACTTTTCAATCTGTATTAGAAATGTGTTTGGTTAAGTTAGCTTTATTAAAGTGTAATTAAAATTTACATATTCAGCTGAAACCCTACTGGAATACTAAATCTTGTCTCTAATTAGAGCATCCTTTGACACACTTATTAATTACATATTACATTTCAAACACTTCCAGAAATTAAAGTGAGGAGAAAAAGGGCAGTGCAAGAAGAGAAAGACTGTAGTTTGAATCCATGGGTTTTTTATCTTTTCTCTTATTTTGTTACTGAGGCTGTTATACTTGCCAATCAGGGAGATACTGAGTTCGACTTAAATGTTGCTTTATGATCTGTAAGCCTACATTTACTTTTTACTATTAGGATCTATGTCATGACTTTGAACTAACATACGAATGTTCAAGGCTAGGGGTTTAATCCGTCTCAATTATAGCTGTACAGTCATGTTCATACTCAAGAAGAACTTTATCCCAACTCCAGTAATTCTTAACAGACATTTATTTATAAGACCCAGAAAAAAAAAATTAGTTTTTAAACTCAAATAACAGAGTGTCTTGTTCATTTAAATTTGTGGGTCCAGCAAACCCCTCTATTGAAGTAGCACAAGAACAGCAGGGACAATTAATTAGGTAAAATTCTGCATAAAGCTGAGAAAAGCAAGACATTCCTGAAATTATCAAACTGTTTTATCTGAAAAAACAAACTACCCCTCCTCTTACTGAATATCTCAAAGGGGAAATTATACAGCTCATCTTGTCTCTTGGAAATAAATGGTTAATTAAACTTCTAGTTTTTAACTGGAAGACACAATTGCACATAATTTTGTGGTTAGTTTACAGGAATAAGTTTGAAGGAAAGCGTACACTGCCAGCTCAAATGATCAAGATGTTGTCTTGACCTTACTGCTAAATGCCACAGAATTACTTCTTTTTTGAATAGGTATTTGTGATGAACGGTACTTATTCATATAGCAGACTGGAACAACTCAAATTCAGAAGGAGTATACAGAAAATATATTCAAAAAAAATTTTGAAAAGGCCAATTCTTTTTGCAAAGTAGCCAGGAATTTTGATAAATATGGGGCAACTGGGCAGGATGTATGAGAAGTCAGATATGAAGAGGAACAAGCATAAGAAGAAATGAGATAAAGAGAGGAGTGGCATATATATGAAAAGTAAGGGGAGGAAAAAAAGTTGAGTGTGTTGTTCAGATAGAATGACAATAATAAAGATGTGAGAAAGGATTAAAATAATTTCTTACAAATAGGTAAAAGTTACATGACTATGTAGGCATGTAAAAAATCTCTAGATCTAAAAAAAGGGAGGTAAGCATAAGAAATTTTCAGATTTTGTCACTTGCAAATTACATGAGTCATCTCAGAAAAGTGTCGATGAGAAATCTATGCTACACAAGAATGTAATTCTTTGTAAATCACATGTTTTACAGAAATAAAAGTTAGGACCAGATCTATTTTTAAAGTAGATTTTGACATACATACATATATATACATATATATATATATATATATATATACTTATATATATAAACAGCCTAGAACTACTTTTCCTGATTGTTTCTGATTGACTTGAAAGTAGGTTCTCAAAAGGATATAAAATAGTTCTGGAATAAAATACTCAGAAATATAAAAATGAAGCAAGGATCAGGTAGTCAAAGCCCAGTAAATTACAAGAAAAGTGCATTACTCTTTGAAATGCAACTGTTAAATCAGAAAAAAAAATCAAGAAAAATGCAAATTCAAAGAGGTAGAAATTAAATTGGTCACCCTGTTGAAAACCATGAGTTCATCAAATCACTGCTCAGTTTTTTATGAAATGTTTTTGTACATTTTTTCCTGTTCAGCAAATAATAGAATGGCTATCTCTGCACCATCTGTTAAATTCCTCAGGAACAACTTTGATATAACCAGTTCCATTGTGCAACTGTTAAACCAGCAGAGCATTGGCTTTTTCATAATCCTTACACCTCGTGTTTCAAACATCATATGAATGAGAATAGTGCAGTTCTTCTGCCAAATGAATGAGAAAAGTGAAGTTCATCCATCACTTGAGCTACTTTTGGTCATCTGTCTTCTCACCTGGCAATATGTACAACCAGCTGCCTCAAATTTCCATGAAAAGTTGTTTTTATTTTTACGTCACCATTTTAAGACTGCTGAATAATAACAGAATTTAGAGCACATGCAATTCCTGGAGAGAAAATAATTCTGAAGTTAGGAAGTTCATTTGGCTATAACTTGTACTATCTACACATTATATGGTATGCTCAAAATACCAGACAGGAGTTGGGGTTTTATTGGATTTTATTTTCCTTTGTTAATACCATCTGGATATTCAAGATGGGCTTTCTCATGCCAGTACTAACCAAGAACTTAAATATAGTCTAAACATGGTACTTCTTCTAATTGCCTCCTTTTGTTTTTGATTGAGGGGAACACTGGCCTTGTCCAAATTTAATAATCAATTTCACACAACGCTCTTGCAGTCTAATGCTTGTGCTCATTGGGGTAGGATCTATTCCAAATACTCCTGAATTTCACCATATAAAGAAAGAAAATCATGTTTAAGAGCAGGATCATCAACATCATAAAGAAAAAGAAGGCATGGTAAAGAAAAAAAGTGAAATGTTGAATCACAGTAGATGATGTAATTAAAGGATGGAACTTTACTGAAAAATGCAGCAGAACAAATGTTTTCTAACTAGGATATTAAATGGAAAGAAGAAAAAATATCTTGACATATAAAGTAGAATAACATTTCAAAGAGAAAATGTATTTTCCCAGTATTTCAAGGAATGCATTTTTGTTTCTCACATTGATTTTAAACTTTTTTGAACACCTTAGGTCTATTCTAAACTGAAAAAAATCAAATTAGTTTAAGGTTAAGCTACTTGCCTTAAATTACATGTTTAAAGATTAGATGAAGTTAAAGAGGTTTCAGCTCTTCCACTGAAATAAATACTATTGATACTGCTCCTGAGAAAAGCTGAATGGTACACAACAGGATGTTTGAATCTTAAAATATACTTCTGCCTCTAATACCTTTGTGATACAAACATGCACCAGAATCAGAGAAAAAATAAAAAAGAGGAAAATCAAGAACAATCCAAGAATTCATCTTGCTATATAGAAGCCTCTTGCTGATTACAAAGAAGTTAGAAAATTAAAAACAAGAAAATACGTAGTCATCTGTAACTCTTCCACATTTCCTGGATGAAATTTCTGGATCCTTCACATCTAAAATATTTTGGCATTGGAAGATTTTAAGAAGTTACAAATCTCCTAATAAATATTTTCAAACAGTATCATTTGCTGCCTTGTCATCCATGACTCTTATGCACTTATATATTTTTAACGCAACTCTATCTCTAAATCTAAAGAATAATTTCTTAAATCCTTAAGCCTACATTTCTATGTTTTGAACAAGACATTTGATTAGACAAACTTTTCTTCTTATTTGCCAACAAAGGTATGGATTAAACATAAAAATATGAATTTTTTCGATTTAAGCAACTACCTTGTCAGTAATGGCCATGGGTGTATGTTTAAAATTAATCTTAAATGTTAACCTTCACAAAGATAAAGATTGAAGGGAAACAAAAGTAACAACATAGAGAAAAAATAGAATCGGGAGACACAAATTAAAATTATTAATTAACTAAAGATTTATGATAAAATAATATTAACAGTTAAAGTGGAAAGAAATTGAACAGGACACCTTGTAATTTAAATCTAGAACCAAAGGATAAGGAACGGTGAAAGAGAAGACCAGCTAAATGTTAGAAGGAATACTAATAAGAGAAAAATAATGTTTGCATAGGAAAGTTCACTAATGAACGTTTATAGGCTATAAACTATGAATCAGTAGTGACAGGTAGGTAGTTATAGGTAGGTAACTGATGAAAGAAGAAAAAGAAATCAGGAAAAAGAAAGAAAAAGAAGCTCATTTCATGTGAGATGGTCCACACCTTGTGCATGATTGGCTACTGAGGAAATAACTGAGTTTGTCCAGTAGTGAAGTTTGAAAAATAAATAGATCCAGGATATTAAAAGGACGTTGGTGTGTTGGAATCTTGTGCTTCCCATACATGCAATCAAAACTGCTCTCTCCTGATAGAGAGTAAAGTGAGTCGCGAGGCACCTGATGCTTATGGCAAACATGTGAAATATAATCATCAAAACCAGCAATCTTAGCTCATTTTTAAAACCTTATTATAAAATTAAACTCTTAACCTTCACTGTAACATTTTAAAGAGAAAAATCTACTTCAACTGAAATGATTGTGTGGGAAAAGAAGGTGTTTTTTTAATTATTACAATTTATTATATCTCAGGACATATTAAGAGATTTTGTATTAACTGAATACACTTACCTCTTTTTTAAAACCTTCCCTGGGTTGTATTTTCTATATTTGATGTCTTCCTTCACTATTTTTAATCTACTCTCTCTCCATCTTTTCAATTACATGTAACTTTTTGGTCTTTTATAGACCTATCTTTAGATTTGGAACCACCTCCCAGAGAATGCAAGTATTTCCAATCTGCTCCCAGGTCTGCTGGAAATATATCTTTTCTCAGATGCATTCCACCCTTAAGATCTTGCTCCACTTCAGTAGTGAATTCCTATGTACAGTAAATCAACCTATACTGTTCCACCTTATGCTTTTAGACTGTTCATGGAAACTCACAATTTACATCACATGTTGTGTCATGCTCTGTTGTAACCTTTTGGTATCTCTCTTTCTTAGGACTGGCTGAGAAACAAAAAGTTTCCAAAGTTTTGACATCAATTTTTTCCACCATTACAGTGCAAATTTAAAAAGTTCATTTTTTTGTGAGAAAGGAAAATAAAAATAATTTCTCTAATGATGTACTGAACAGGCTGACTTCTTTTGGATCAATGGAAGTTCAGGATCTCTCTCATTTTATTAAGAGAGAGACTCAATTACTGCTCACCCATCAGGTAAGGAAGCAATGTTCAGGCTGTAAATGTATCTACTTCTTTTTAATGTTATTTGTCTTATGTTACCAAATATTCCAGAGGAGATAGAAAAGCTAAAACATCACAAATATTTTTATCTATTGCTTAGGAATATCACCAAAGGAAACTAAAGTGAACTCACTCTAAAAATCAGAGGGGGAAAAATGAGAGAAGAGAGCAGTATTTTTGTCTGGAGTCCATTCAGAAAGGATACCTTGTCATTGTTTGCATACAGGTATGACAAGACATTCAGTCTCAGGAAAGCTTCCAAAATGTCCACAATTTTTTTTTTTAATTAAAACAGCTCTATTTTAATGAAAGGATATGTATTCACTAACCTGACATTTTTCCATTTTATTTAATAGTTCTCAACTCTACCTCTTACATAAATCATATATAAAATAACATAAAGACAGTGAGAACATTATCAAAATTTTTGTTATCACAATATCACTACTTGACTAAATTTTCATCTAAAAGTTGCAAACAGAAAATCATATGTAGTACAGGAAACACAGAATAAGAATTTAGTAAAACCAGGTCACCTCCAAAATACTCATTTCTCTTCTCACACACTGTGGAAATAACCTTTAATATCCCCAAAAGCAGGAGCCTTACAGTTTACAAAGAATGATTCCTTTTTCATAAATAAAAACCTAACTGCTAGTTGCTTGAACATATATTACACATACCAAAACAAAACCAAAAACAAACATAGGAATTATTCAGGTAGGCTAATCTATTTGAAATTATATCAGGAACAGGCAAAGTAAAACACTGCTGACAAAACAGACTTTACTTAGAATTCCTAACACCTCCTTTTTGAAAAGTTCTTTTTAACATGTCCTGGATTGTTTTTTCTGTTCATATTTACTTTTTAAAATTAATTACTCTTGGAAAATAACATGAAATTATAGATATAACTGATTTTAAAAACATGTTTTTTATAAAAGCCACCAAACACTGTGGCAAAAGTATGCTTATCACAAAAGACCAGTGGAGTGTAGCAGCTAGTTAAGTGGAAAGAAATAAAATCTTTCAGATAATGAGTTACTTACCTCAGAGGCTGAGTTTTTTCAATGATGACATTTAAAAAAAAATCTTAAATAATAAGAACTCATTAATATGCTTCCAAGAGTGATCTTTTTCACAGCATGTATTCTCTTTATTTTCAATCTTTAGTCCATAATTTTGTAGAACACAATAACATGCGTATTTTTGTAAGATACTAGTTACGATTTTGGTTACTAGTCATACTATTATTCTACCTTGTACACTCTTCCCCTGTTGCTAAATCAAACCATAGAGCTAAGTCTTTCTCTTCACACAAGTTTCTCTTCACAGCTACACTCATGAGCATATGCAACAAGTCCTACTTCTGTGCTGATAAAATATTAATTGTGATAAAATTATCATTAGGGCACATCTGCAGCTCTCTCGGTGAGAAGTGATCACCACTTGAAAATAGGGAACCTGCAGAGTAGTTGAAAACTATAATCAGAAAATAAATTGTTCTTTTTCCTTTTATTTCCTTTTTTTCACTTCAAAGCCTGTGTAATGAATTGAGTCACTACTGACTCATGCATTGTCTCTGGAAACAAATTCATTGGTAAATGAAAACAGCTCTAAGGGACAGAAACAGAAGTTACAGGATCTGTAGACAAAACCAGCATTTTATTTGGAGCTCAAGATGCCAAATGCCTTAACTGAAAGGAATCAGAGAAGTATAGAATCATAAAATCGTTAAGAGTTATAGAACTGAAAAGACATCTAAGATCATTGAGTCAACCATTATCATAACACTGCCCTCAAGTGACATGTCTCATGACAACCATGTCCTCAAATGACACATTTAGACAGTTTTTTACCACTCCTAGTGGGGAGCTTTCCACCTTTCCCTGGGCAGCCTATTCCAGTGCTCAATAACTCTTTTACTGAAGAAATGAGGTCTCCATTCAACTTTCTCTTGTCCAGGCTGAATAGCCCCAACTTTCTCAGCCTGTCTTCATAAGGGAGGTCCTTCAGCCCTCTGATCAACTTCCTGGCTCTCTTCTGGGCTTGCTCCAAAAGTTGCACATCCTTCTTACCTTGGGAACGCCAGAACTGTATGCAGTACTGCAGGTGAAGTCTCACAAAAGCAGAGTGGAGCAGTAGAATCATAACCTTGGATCTCCTGGCCATGCTCTTTTTGATACAACCCAGGATTCCATTGGCTTTCTGGGCTGTGAGTGCACACTGGTGGCTCATGTTGAGTTTTTCTTCAACCATCACCCCCAAGTCTTTCTCTGCAAGGCTGCTTTCAATCACCTCTGCTCAGCCTATGGTGTGCCTGGGATTGCCACAACCCAGGACATGGCACCTGGCCTTGTTCAAATTCATTAAGTTCCCACAGGCCCACCTCTTAAGCCAGACAAGGTCCCCCTGGGTGGCATCCTTTCCCCACAGTGTGTCGACTGTACCACATAGCTTGGTGTCACCAGCGAACTCACTGAAGGTGTGCTTGATCCCACTCTCAATGTTGTCAACAAAGATGTTGAATATTGTCCCCAGTACTGACCCCGAGGGCCTCCACTTGTCACTGGTCTCAGCATGGACAATGAGCCTTTGACCATAACTCTATGTGTATGGCCATCCAGCCAGTTCTTTATCCATTGAATGGTCCATCCATCAGACCCATGTCTTATATATACTTTTAAATTCAGTAATATACAGTAAAAATGTGCAAGCTCTAATGCAATATTTATCTAGCCAAAGGTTTAGTTCTCTTCTTCCCCAAGCTGTACCATCAAATCAATTATTTATTTTATACCTCTGTGATTTTGCTTGATTGCATGGTATTCTTGTCACAGTAGTTAATGAACTTGTGAAAAAGCAGGACTGATACACACATATCACACCACGACACCTGGCCAAGGCCTTTGCTGCAAATAAACCTGTATACTCATGTACCATATATGCATACACAATTCATGTGCACTCCTGCTTTAGCAATATCCTATGGAGTTTCTCCCGTCTTTTCTTTTCCACGTGGCTAGTTATTAACTTTAGAGAACAGATATGATTCTTGTAGTTTTTGGATTTTTATTCCTTTCAAAGATTTTAGAACTTTTGGGGTTGATGTATTTATGTGTTTGTTTTGGGGTTTTTTAACAGTGAAACTATTTGTTGTTTATACTTATAACTTAAATAATATACAGTAAAGACGTACAAAATCTAGTGAAATATTTAGCTAGTTTATTAGAATGTTAATCCACAAAGGCCTGCATCTGAAACTACCATATTAATCATTATAATAAATGTTAGATTTTGTTGTTAAAGATATTTAAACTTTTTTTTAAAATTAGTAATTTAAATGAGAATATAATGTTTTATTTACAAATTCTAACAAAATTAGCAGGGATTTACTCTCTCCATCCTCTTTCAAATGATATTAACTATGTGAACTAAAAAAAATATGACCAATTGACTAGCTCCATTCGTGTGGACAGAAACATATGAGTGTTAAAATACTTGTTGTGAAGAAAAACAAGGTCTTCACAGATCATGTGCCATAGAATCATAGGATAGTTTGGGTTGAAAGGAACCTTTAAAGATCATCTATTCCAATCCCTCTGCAATGCATAGGGACATCTTCGACTAGATCAGGTTGCTCAGAGCTCTGTTGAACCCGACCTTGAATGTTTCAGGGATGGTGTATCTACTGCCTGTCTGGGCAATCTGTTCCAGTGTTTCATTACCTTCTCTGTAAAAAATTTCTTCCTTATATCCAGTCTTGATCTTACTCTCTATTAGTTTAAAATCATGATCCCTTTTCTTATCATTACAGACTCTCTTTCTTATAATCCTACTTTAAGAACAGAAAGGCTGCAATAACGTCCTCCCAGGCCTTCTCTTCTCCAAGTTGAACAACCCCAAATCTTTCAGCCTTTCCTCATGGGAGAGGTGCTCTATCCCTCTCATCATCCTCATGGCCCTCTTTTGGACCTGCTCAAACAGATCTATGTCTTTCCTCTGCTGGGGACCCCCGAGTTGGATGCAGTGCTCCAGATGGGGCCTCACAAGGCTGGAGTAGGGGGCCAGAATCCCCTCTCTCAACCTGATCAAGCTTCTTGGGATGCAGCCCAGCATACGGTTGGCTTTCTGGGCTATGAGTGCACATTGCCAGGTCATGTTTGCTTTTATATCCTTCTCAGTAGGAGCACTCTCCATCCTTTCATCCCCAAAGATGTATTTATATTCAGAGCTGCACTGACCCAGGTTCAGCACCTGCATGTGATCAACAATTTACAATTAGAAATGTTAGGATTAAGAAAATAAATTTACTGACTAAGGAAGCTTATTCCAAGCTGAGGGTCTGCTATATGAGGTATCTGGTCTACTGCGCCTGAAGCAATTAAAAAATAAGGTTAGATGATTATGAGTGGATTTGTCTAGCATGATGTTTTAGGGCATACAATTTGACAATGCACTGAAAAATTGGATCACTGGTTCACAAGTTTAGGGTGAAAATTTGAGTTCTTTTTGTTCTGAAGTCTATTATGCTATTTCCAACTTTTAAAATCAGAAAAATATAGAAAGAATGTACATCATCAATATCAAAGCAGCTAACAAATTCATAGTCGTGAGAGGAACATTTTCAGACAACATATTCATTGGTTTAACAGCCTTTAATAGAGATACTCTGGAAATTTTTTAAATTTTACTATACATCTGACAATACAAAAGTATTGATCTAGGTGCTCAAAGCACAAGAATAGCTGTTTTATTATAGACTTTTTAAGGTAGTATTACTTTTACACCAAGTAAGAATTCTCAGTTTTAAAAAGCTTTCTCTGACATTTAAATTCATATGTTCTCTGAAAGTCCTCAGAATTTTCATGTTTGCATTGATTAATTCAGTCTCTAAAGGAGATACTCACAATTTGTTTAGCAATTAATCATGTTCAGTTAAAACAGTATCTGCATTAAATTAATGGCAATTCTTACATAAATCATAGTATGTAAATACCTTTTCAACTAGTATCACTGAAAAATGGAATTGTGCAATTGATTTTTCAGTCTGACAGATTAGTAGGACACAGTTCAAACAAACTCTAATTGAGGCCAAGAATGGAATGAATCTATTCAAGCATCAAGAGTAAAACAAAATACTGATTTAGTTTAACAGTAAATTAACAAGCTAGGGGACCTGTCTACAGATCACATTTCATATAAGATTAATTCCTGGTGCTCCAGAATGGATTGAAACATGCAATTATAATAATTAGCAGCAATTTTATCCCCTGCCAGGATTCAAGGGTGGGAAAGTTATTTTATGAAATTATTACTCTCAAGAGAACCTATGAAAATAAATTCAAAGAGGAGGAAGTACACAAAGAAGCTGCTCACTGCAGGAATTCAGGGTTCTTTGCCACTTGACTGATAGTGCATACAAATGATATCTGCCCATGCCACTTCACAGTGTTTATTACAAATCACTGCTGCACTCACAATTTGTAAAAGAGACAGGATAAATCAAGAAAATAAAATTATACACAATTTCTACTACATTTAATGTTAGAAATGTTATCTAGGGTTTTTTTAATAGAGATATTTTAAATGTAATCAAGATAGGCAACTAAGTTGCAATTATCAAAACATAAAGACACAAAAAACCTCACAAAAATTGTGTAGAACTGGATAAAATTCCTATTTCCATGGAAATTATTGGGAATTTCTTTCTGAATCATAAGCTTGGTGTTTCATCTTTGTCTAGCAGCCACTACTTTAATATCTTTTTTTTTGCAGATTAGAAACCAAAGAATATTCTCTTGCCAAAGGTAGAATTTTGGAAAAAAGATCATACTAAGTATTCATACTAACGTAATATTTTTTCTAATTTCCATTTGTGTGTTGGGGGGGGGGGTGCATGGGGGTGTGTTTAGTCCTGTCTGACAGAGAAAAGAAAAAAAAAAAAAACTTTTGGAGGGAAGAAAGTAAGGCAGGATAGGAAATGAAATTAAAAATACAAATATTTCTAATTTTTCCATTGCAAGAAAGTTAACTTGTTGACTTTTTATACCTAGCATTGCATTGAAATCTTTTATTTGGCTTTATGTTTTGAGGTTTCCTACATGTAAGTGTGTATGAAGATAATTTTGAAAAAAAATTCAGACATAAAAAATCCACTCAGATAAGGTAAGCTCAAACTTTGTGCCATCACATCAGAAAAGTACAATATGGGGTGATGTAAAATTATGTGAAAAGTTTGCTAATATCTTCGAATTCAACTGAATTAACAATACTGCAATGGATGAGATATTTAGAAAGATATTTATTTAACAGTACTAAAATGAGATGGTAGTTAATACCCAATTTACTGCTTTAGGATTTTCTATTTTTCAAAAATATTTGCAAATTAGAAACATTTCACTCTAAATCAGCTGAACAGTTACATGTGGTCAGCATTTACAATTTGGAATTGAACTAATAAACATATTCTTGAGTATGACCTATTATTATGGAAAGCCTATATGTTTCAATGATTTGGAGAACAGGTGTTGAGTGCAATAATATTAAAAAGAGTAAATGCAGAGAAAAAATAGACAAAACTCAAACTAATTTCACCGTCTGATATAGAAAATTAAATGGATCCATGCTGCATGTACTGTGTTCAGTTAAATACATTTTCCAAGTAAAACTTTCCAAACAGAAATAAGAGTAAAATTAAAGCTTCCACAAGCACGCTACAAGAAAATAAAAAGTTTTTTTGTTGGGTGGGAGTGGTGGCGAGGGGAGTGGGGAAGGGTAAGAGAATGATGGTTTTGGTGTCAGTGGTGGAGAGGGTTAGTGAAATACAGATCTGCATTATTTGTGCTTCCTGCCTCTTAGCCAAAAGCTCTTCTTTGGAATATTGTGAATTTTTAAAGTATAATTATGATCCTCACAGCAAGCTGTACCTTTCTCTCACATAGCAGAGGAGAAGCACTATTAAAATAATTGAAACTTACAGTTTGTGCATTTACTAGCTCTCCTATGATACACATTATTTATCCTCCCAAAAAAACCATTATCATACAGTTCTTAATAATCTCACAGTGCACTTCAACTGGGTATTTAAGGAAAGAAATTAATCACATTGAAACAACACAGGTCAAAACAAACTCGACAGAGTGTATTTTTTCTCTGGACTATCAAAAGAATATATTTTGATCAGTTTTATCTGTCCTTCACCGGTAGGCTTGAAGGCCACTACTAAGACCAATGTCCAAAACTGATCTAGAATTGAATCCACCTTTCACTGTAATCAATAGCAAGACTCCTATCAAGACTGGGCAAGTCACTTAGAACTCTTAAATAAAAAAATCGCATATTAATAATAAATACATTTCTCTTACAATTCTTGACAACTGCCAGAAAAAAAATATTGGTTTTTTTGTCTGCTGAGCTCTATCTCAAAATTGTACAGAATTTTTAAAAATTTTATTTCCATATTTTTCTATATTTTGCATTCAGTTCATGATAGTAGAATATAAGATGGTGCTTATCAGAATCTGTTCTTGATGTATTATCTTTCCACACTTCTATGATCTTAAATGACATAAAACTGTTACATATGTGCAGTATTAAAGTCATGCTTAGACTGTTTTTTCTGAGATTGTACTTATTTTATGTTATTTGACATATTTTTAAAACTTGTAAAAGAATGAAGAATGCACCACCTAACTGCAGTTTGCATTATTTTTTCTTCTCTTAATAAATACTGCATTTATATGTGGTTTCCTCTTCACAGGCATTGAGGAAGTTAGAATTAAAAGTATGTTATCATAACAAAAGGCAAAACTGGAAATCAAGTCTCAGAGGTGTTTAAAGTATCATAAGAGAAGAAAAATAATACCTACATCTTATATCATCTTTTCTAATATGAAGATGACATAAATTTATAACACTTCTTCAACATTTTCAGATGGGAATGCATCAAAAGTTATGTCAATTAACAAACATAATCGCAAGTAGTAACAGTAACTCAAAATATCTACAGTCAACTTTCCCACTTACAGAGAATTTTTATTTTCAAAACAGAATGTAATGTTAAATCAATATCACATGGAGTGACTCAGCTTTAGCTCACAGTCTTCTGAACTTTGGAATCTTTTCAAAAATATTTCTAAGTCACACAATCTTTCTGAAAACTTAATTCACGCTTCTTAAAAGGACATTCCCTAAGGATACAACCAAAAGTAAAGATACATAGTAGAATCCTGTTTCTCTGTACAAAAAATCTCTAGATCCTTGCATCAGGGTGGATTTTACGATGGAGTTGTTACTTATTTGTTTGGGAGATCAAAAATAAAAAATTTAGTAGAAATGACTGAAGAAAATCTATCCAAAGGATTGATAAGTGATGAAGTAACTCCGATTGACCTATTTTATATGTATGTGTATATAACATCTATAGCATTTACTTGACTGAAGTACACGGGGGCAGATTTTTGGATTTTTTTCTCCACTTTGTCCAGAGGCTGAAGGATCATGAAGAGGCTTATACTTTATGTAAACCCAAAATCCACCACAACAAAATCTGAAAATCAGCGTGACTTCCTTTGTCTTTTTGTTTGCCCATGACAGAAATAACAAGAAAAAAACCTAACAAGGCCTTTTTTACATAAACCTTGTAGAAAGTAGGCTGTGCAATGTTTATACCCTCACTACAACAGTGCTATGGTCCTGAGGCAACTTAATGTGGATTCAGTACTTCAAATAACCATATAAATGATTTTTTAATGTACATCAGAGTAATTCTTTTTTAATGCAAAACGACAATTTCATTCCAGCTGAGAGGATTGCCTCAGCGTGATTACAGTGGAGTATGATTCACAAATCTTGGCAGAAAAGAGATGTCTTATTATTATTTTGTCACCACATAGTACTGTGTAAAGACTATTGAAAAATTCATTCTTTGATGTGAAGTTGTCTTCTTTTCACTTTTCCTTTAAGCAAATTTGCTAACTTTTTCATTTGATTTCTTAATGACAGGTTAAGAAAAAGGCAAGCATGTAAATTGAGATGAGTCAAGTCTACTCACTGTTATACAGTTCACAAGTGTAGATTTATGCATTTCTATCTCTTGTTAGCCTGTTAGATTCCATGCAAAATAATATAAAATCAACTCTTCCCACATTTTGAAAAGTTATTCAATAATTGAAAACTGCATTTGCTTTACACTCTTCTTTTTTACCTAACTAGGAAAAATTCCAGGGCATTGTGTTTCAATTTGGTGAATATAGCAAATTCACCTAAATAAAACAAACAAACAAACAAACAAAAAGCGGGTGAATGCCATGTATCACATATTCACCACCAGTATCCTTGCTGTATTTGATCCAGAGAAAACTCTAGAAATTTGAGAAAAAATAAATGGCAGTTCATAGCTTTTTTCTCCACATTGTTTTTTTGTTCCAATTTAAATGTGAGGGAAAAGAAATGTTGGAGCTAAAAGAAGGCCAGTTGTTACAAAGAAAAAGACAATATGCTAAGTGTTTGGGGAATATTAATTTATGCTAGTTAATATTCATGTTAGCCAAAGATCAAAGTAATTATAAAGTCCCTAAACGTAATTACAGCAGGTACTTCAGAAAAAAATTGTCAAGGCATAGTGTACACCACATAAGTACTTTTGAAATAAATATCCAAGAAGCAACAACATTTTAATTAATACTAAATAGTCATATTTACACACCTCAGCAAAATAACAACAGGAAAAAGGTCTGCAAGTGGCGCCATAAATTCAAGGTTTTTATATATCAAGAACCAAAACAGAGACTTTGTCATTAAGTTAGTCAATATCTAAATGAGGTTGTTACTAATCAAATTAATCACCTTTCTTGTAGACAAACTTTAATGCTCCAGGGAAAGTCTTAAAAAAGTAGAAGTTCATTAGATCAATGTGAAATAGTGGTGAGCTCTCTGATGAACAGCTCTTCATGCCCCTAAAATAAT
This sequence comes from Oriolus oriolus, assembly GCA_013400235.1. Lineage (NCBI taxonomy): Eukaryota > Metazoa > Chordata > Aves > Passeriformes > Corvidae > Oriolus > Oriolus oriolus. The sequence goes on along the minus strand of VXBT01002510.1, from coordinate 171,503 downwards.
CTTTTCAGAAAATAATTTTATTAAGCTATGGTGGTTTAAAAATAAGTTTTGTTGCCATGCTGAGGGTCCCAAATTGAAATACATGACATATGCAAACTGACTGAAAGCATACAGTTCCAAGATCCAATTCAAGAAACATGAGCAGCTACTAGCTCTCAAAAGGTTGATACTTGAGGGATGGCCAGAGGCAAAAAAGAAGCTTCATGCTTAATTCATCATTGCTGGTCTGTTTGTGATTAACTGATGGCTGCTGGCAGTTATGAAAGAAAAGAGAAACAGTGATTTAAAGCTTCAGGAGAAAAGGAAAACTTTATAACTTTCTTGAAGGACATTAGATTATTGAATTATTTCAATAGATAAACTCATAAAAAGTGAAGGACTTTTTCTCCACCATAAGCAGATCAAATAAACAGATTGATGCTACTATTTGAGAGTATTCAGACAGTCAGATGTACTGACTGACACAGTCCAGAGAACCATTATATTCTCAGCAAGCACTAGAATAACCTTGGCTGAAAAGCATTGACTATTTTTGTATCTTAAGAAAAAAACAAATGTGTAAGACTTGATGGGACAGTATACAGAGATCCTTGACCTAAGAGCTACAAAGCTGTTGTATTGACATGGTACTTCACAGTAGAAAGAAATTTATTTTTTTGTCACGTAAAGGAATATTCTCCTACAAAACATTTAACAAAAGAAGAAAAAATATCTTGGAAAACCCTAAGTTGATTTTTCAGTAGATAAAATTTAAAAACTAAAGATACTAAGATAGGTCAGGAGGAAGATATAAAAGTTACACTGAAAATGACATGGGACATAAGAATTAATAAATAATCTGTCAAGAATTATGCTCCTATAAAAAATACATCAGAACATAATCACTACACTCATCTATACACTATAGGGTGAAATTGTTTCCAAATGGAAAAAGGTACCTGGTATGAGAGAGATAAGTACTAAGCTGCCATATCTGAAAGTGCTGAAATTGTACTTTTGTGTTCTGTCTTCTCAGCTATAGCAGTCACATGATTAGTGGACATGGTGGGCATTCTGGCAACAATGTCTGCTAAAGTCAAAGCAATTTACTGTGCAACTGATGACTAGCAGCACTGATGAACTGTTTGAATTCTTGGAATTCCTTGATTCCTTTTCTAGAGATGAAATAGGGAGCATAAATGTATTTTAACCTGAGAGTTCCTTTTGCTATCAGCAGTGACAACTATTTCTCCCATCAGAATAATATTCCTTATCCTAGGAAAGGAAAATAGCTAATTTTTGTTTCATTGTTCTTTCACCGTTATCTTAGGGATGAACACAGTTTATGTCAGGACTTTTAAGTTATGGGTCAAGAAGTGTCCGTAAGAAGCTGCTCATTTGGTTGTAGAAGTTCAAAAGATTTTTGACTCTAATGCATTTTCCAGGATGTATGCCATCCATTTCCTATAACAACTTTTATGTCTCTGAATCATTTAAGTGCTGCATATGAAACATTCATCGTAGTAAGTCCCACCATGATTTTTGAAACTAACTTCAACAAAGCCAAAATCACATTTACAGTCTTCCAAGAAATAAACTGATAATTCTTGCCAAATATCTTGCCATTTACAGAGTCACATATTATCTGCACTGCCATGAAATGAGTCAAACACAAGGTTAAGAAAAATGCTTTCTTCATTACAAATTAATCATTGAATAATCACCCTTAATTGGCATTGAATTAACTTTTCTTTCCAGCTTCTAATAGCTCTGAATTTATTAATTTAAAATACTGTTCTTTGGTCCCTTTCAGAACTTTGATAATAGGTCCAGTTGGCCCAAACATTACCTGTGACAACACAGATATCAAATAAAATACTATTTGCTATATGGTTTTTTTCAGTGAAAGAAAGGTTTCTAGTTACCTAGAGAAATTATTTTAAGGTTGAATCTAATTGTTTCTGCTCCGGCTACTCAGATTCACTATTTCTTGATGTAGCTTGTCCTTGAAGTTTTGTAAAAAGTGTAGGAGATGTCCCTAATTTTAATATGAAGAAAAAAACCCAAAGCAGAATGCTGATGCTTTTAGAGTTTTCTCTTTCTGTTGGAAATATTACTAGAAATCATTTGAGTGGGTGGTTCTAAGTCACATCAAGGTTGCTTAACTGAAGTTAATGAAAAGTATCAATTGTAAAATCGAGGCGTACTATTTTGCTGTTGTTTGATATTTATTACAAGCCTCTCTCATAAAACATTTTTTGGAGTAAAACCAAAATAAAATAAAAAGCCAACAGCAACACATACAGATATTTTAGAAAGTAGCTAAAATCAGACTTTCAGTTAAATTGAATAGCAAAATATCCTGATTTTCAGTATTCAAACTGCTTGTGTACTTTACAAAAGATTGAAACATTTCTTGGTATACAAGAGAAGACTTCCTACCAAAGATTTTCTTGCCCCTCTTCATCTTTTTTCATGGATTTGAAAATCCAGCATATAAACTTTGATACAAAATTAATTTCACCAAAATTGTATTTGGCAGATCACTCATATTTCGGGATTGCACACATATGAACAAAGCTGTGCCTTCATTGTTTCAAAATGGAAAAGAATACCCCATTACCAAAACAATGACCCAGATAGTGGAACTGATATCTTGACTGACTTATTTTCAAAAGATGCCCAGAATATTGTTTAATAGTCATAGATTGTTTTGCAACTATTTTTGTATTACCTTATTCTTTTTTAATTTAAGAATATTTTTAAATTATTTTAAAAAAGAAAGTCTAATTTTTTTTTTTAAATCACCAGCTAATAGTGGAGAAGGTAACACATACTTTTACTTAACCATAAGTAAGGGAAGAAAATAAGGAAAGAAACATAAAACTACTTATAACTATTTGGAGCACTTTCCTAAAAGCAAAGTACAATGCAGCCTTCCTTGACTGAATGGGCACTGTAATCTACTCAGACAAGAAGCCAATATAAACAGTCCAATAGCAACACTTTTGCAGTGCATCTTCAAGAACATTATGATATATTAGCTATATAAAACAGGAAGACAAAAGAGAAAGTGTGATCACAGCTGGGGATCCTGACTTTATCCCATTTAAAACTCTCAGGTATTTATTTTGTTTCTTTGAGATACATATATATATATGTATATAAAATATCTCCTTAGTATTCCAAAATACTTTACACTGTTGTGGTATCCTACATTACAAAGTCACTTGAGCCAGACTTTTAACAATTGAAATTTAAAATTACAACTTCATGAAATATTTTATAGTATAAGCAAAGTATACACTTACAGAGGCATTTAAACATCTTTTTACTGTCATTGAGCAACAAAGTTTGAAACTAAATTGCTTATCCAGTACTTCAATGTATTATTCCAAACACCTTTCAAATGCATCATAATCAATATATTTCTGAGGTCACTAGAACCATTGGTCTAAATTTCTTTGACATTTAATATCTGCTAAAGAGAATGTGTGTTCCAAATGACAGATTATCTCTTTAAGGTAAATATAATTATCATAAAATATTGTGTGAATGCATTAACCTGCAGAAGCCTGGCTTGTTTTTTTACAAAATAAAATAATTTTGTGAACCTTTTTTTCCTTGAATTCTAAGTATAAAAGACATTGAATATATTTAAAATTTAAGAAATTACTATCTGCCTCAAAATTGACTTTAATAGTATTAACTTTCCTTAAAAATCAAAACTGTCTCTGTGGCAAGCTCTTTACAGCATTTCTCTTCTTCAGTACTGTCAGAAAGGCTCTGATTTCTGTCTTAAGTACAGGCAAACAGGGAAAGTACAGCAGCATCATACACTCTCCTCCGTAAGAAAGAGGAAGAAAAGATCTTCATTGTAACCTGTTGCAGCAGCAGTATGGAAACAAGAAGAAAGAAGCCCTGCTAGAGGCCTAGGTTTTCTTTCTGTTCCTTGACAATTTGTGGCTTTGATCTGCAACAGCTACTCTGTGAATTGTAGAGGTATTAAAGATGAGATTAAATCCACTTCTAGATATAGAATGCTTTGGAGAAATAGATTGGGGTTTTTCTTCCTTCAGGTCCCTTTCTCTGAAGCATTTCTTTGGAGTTTTCCTACAAGACAAGGTGAGGCTAGAAAATAAAAGAAGTATGCCAATATTTATTTGAGGATACTTACAAAGACCTGGATTTTTAATAAAGAAATTAAAAATAACTGTGTTCCTCCTAAACTTCTATTAAATTACACCTAAAGTAAATGGATATCTAGCAGTATATGCATATATGAATATATCATGACTGCCCATTAAATAAAAAACCCCATGTTAAACCAAACTCAAAATTTCATCAGAAAAAATTGAAACAGATAAATAAATAAAACAAAAGGGTTGGTTCTGTTTCTACAAAGTTATATCACCACCATAATTTATAGAGACATTTTCAAGCTCTTATAGTACAGAATTAAACAAATGTGAGGATTTATTTTATAGTAAAGAGTTCAAAAATCCCTGCAAGATTTGTGCCTATCTTTCCATGTAGGGAGAAAATGACAAGTTCAGCAAGATCCCAGGGTCTCTTGGAGACCTCCAGGCTGCAGACCAAAAGATCATTTGGCTGAGGTCTGTGATAAGAGGCCAGAGCAAACAAAACAGCCCAGTTCTAGAGCCAAAGGAAGATTGTGGTTATAAAAGTTATATGAGTAGATAGAAACCTACATTCTCAGAACTGATGTGAAATATCCTTATGTCCCGTCTTAGGCAAAGCAAGTCACTGCTCCTACAGGGATGTTTTTTGAATCCATGCTGAAAAAACAAGCTTTCCAGCAAGGTATATGAAATTTGCCTATATGAAATATTTTGTGGGGGCGAAGCAGCTTCACTAACATAAATGGGGCTACCGACCCACAAGAGAAATTTTAAAAGATACCCTTAAAACCTCAGCCAAATACTAAATTTGAAACATTTTGTCCCATCATCACTGCAATGTGCTTTTCCACTCTAATTCATGTGAGGCTGCCAAGCTGTGAAACCATGACATGTTGCTTCTGCACCTTGCACAAACAGAGCTCACTTTGAAAGTAGCACATTTAATATAAGACCTGAACTTCCACTTAGAAGCTATGAATAGAGGAGAAACTAATTTTAGGGAAAGTTCTGACTGAGAAAATATATTACACTATAAACCTAGAGTCTATAGTCTCAGTTAATTAAAAAATATATAATTGTCATACAGACTGCATGCTGTTATATAATTTAGGCTCTTAATAAGGCCTTTTTGTTTTATGAAAGAAATTTCCTTTTCTTCTCAACTTGAGAAATACAACCACGATAGGAGCATACTTCATATTGATACAAACAGCCACCATACATCATACTTGTTTGGGAAGTATTTATTAACAATGAATACACATAAGGGTAAAAAATAAAAGGGGTGTGGGAGAAATGGCATCTTGCACATAACTGTGAATTAACTAAGATTTAGAGTAATATTTTTCCCTATGCAAATTCTACTGCTATTTTCTATTAATTAATGTAATTGATAACAGTTATAAAGATATCTGGCATTTTAATCATGCAGATATGTCTTTTGCTGTCAGAAGAGAAAATTAAAACAGCTAGAAGTCTTTTATTTGCAGAGTTAGCTGGAGAGGAAATTTAAAAAGAGATGGTAATAAATGAGTGGTACATTCAATTTAAGAGATCACAGATGTGGGTCACAAGGTTAGAGGACTCAGAGAAGGGTCGTGACTTTAAAACCATGTTCCTTTCCAGACATAAGTAAGTGGAAACATAAACTAATGGGCTTGGTAGCTCATAATGCTATCATTAATAGAAAGATTTACAATTTATTTGATGTTGTTACCGTTAAAGAACAGTCAAAATACCAAAGCAACCACTGTAGAAGTTACACTTCTCATAGAGATTTTTTTCATTTAACTTCATTATGCAGAGATTCCATTTTCTAAAGGAATTTACTATAGTGTTATATAGTTAATATATCAGGTGCTTCAAGAAAAGCACACACTTTTAAAATTAAGTGAGGTATGGGTAATGTAAAGAAGTCAAGTAGCTCTGATCACTAGAGGAAAGGGAAAATTTCACATGCAGAATGAGACCCGAACTGGACAATTGCCTCTGACTATTTACAAAATCCAGTAGTACAAACTAATTCTGTCCCTGCTGAAAGAGCGATGCCCTTACACATTCCTTTCTTTTGGGAGACATCAAAGAAATACTGGAAAATTAAGAGATGAGAACTCAAAAGAAGCCAGTAAAATCTTGGATTTCCATAATATATACGCCTAGCCTTTTGTGTATTTCTAGTTCAAAGACAGAAAACAGGCAAATGTTCCTCAATATTTTGCCTATTACTTTATGATGCTGTTGATACCAAAGCCCTCTTGCTGTTTGTGGATATTTTTCCTACGCATAGTAGGAAAAAACAGACAAAACATTAATCTTATACTTTTATGACATAATATCAATTTACCCTTTTCTTTCTGACGACATCTGCCATGCATTAATTAATCTTCTTCATTGCCTATTATTTTTTCAACTGACAAAACAAAAATGGTGAGGTATACGGGACAAAGAGTGTAGTCACCTGGTTCAGGTGCCAGGCTGCAGAATTTTAGGTAGTTCCTTAACATCAGAAGCTTCTAACAATTAGAGAGAAAACTCTGGGTAAATTTCTACTGTACAGATGAAAAATTTTGAAAGCTAAAGAGGTCATGATGTTTAAATCAAACATGAAATCATGCACTGCCTTTTCTGAAGGAATCCCATGTTCCTCGTGGCATTCTGGATTAAAACCAGAGAGAAATACTGTGTGGGTATAGACCAACAGAAGGTTAGCCAAGACTTGTGGAAAAATTTGCTAATAGCAAATGAACATAATGGTGTCATCAGCAAGCATCATAGACCCCAGCCAGCACCCAAACTTGTAAGATAAGTTGAAAGACAGGAAATACACAGAAGGAAAATAATATTTTTCTTTTTTTTTCCCCTTCAGAGGTCACAGATATGAGTCACAGAAGAATATGAAAAGAAATAACTTGCCAAATAAAATATCTTTTTTGTTTCTCCTAAACACACTCTGAAACTGAGACATTCTGTTTTCTGAAATAAGCATTTCTGAAATTCTTGATTTTTTCTATGAACCATATAATAGTTACAAAGGAAAAAGACACTGTTTTTCAATAGGAGCTGAGAAAGTGAACACTTGAGGCTCTCATTCATCAGGTTGACTTTCTTAACATACTTGAGCAATTGACATCTATGTTCTGTTGTAAAGCATCTTCATGGGTGTTTCCTGAATATATTTAACATTCCTGTGAGAAATCAACTAGATGCATACTGAATCTATGCTACCACCAACAGACATCTTTCTGGAGTTAATTTAAACCCAAAATACACAGAAACCATCAGCAGCAAATTTCCATCTACCTGCGCAGCAGAGACTGATTAGCTACTTATTGCTTTTGCAACTGCAGAGCCCTCAGCCAGACAGAGAATCTTGGTGCTGGACAATAGTATTTGAAAACTTAATTCTGGCACTGTACTATCATGCTGCTGACAGTGAGATTTTGTCCCTTTTAGGGCTTTTACTTCATTGAAACATGCATACACGTCTTTGTTGCATATTGTACTGAAATTCAACATTTATTATGGCTCCATATTGCTATGTTGAATTAATAAAGGTTTGAGGGGTTTTTTTTAAGAACTCCTTTTTTATCAATGAAATTTGAAGGAGGGAATGAAATCAGATAACATAATGCATATCTGATTTCAATAAAAAGAAAATTTAAATGTTTTCAAGAAACCTGACAGAAATAAAAGTAATTTTCAAGCTTCTATAACTTATAAAAAACTTATAAAACTACAACACATGTAGACATACGGACAGATACACACACAAAAAAACACAAAGGTTAGGAAACAAGACATGTTATCACTGTCCTGAATCTGGTACACGCATTTGCTCCTTAAAAAAAAGCCAAAACCCCCAAACTCTATAGAAAGACCTTGACTGTGACTTGTAAACATTACAAATAAATATTAACATAATCATTTAGGTAAGAGTGTCTGATTAAGTGAATCTTTTTGGAAATACTGTTTAGAAACAACATTTCAGTTGAAATGGGGATGCTCTTATGAGGCTTGTTGCTGACTCAGCAGACATGTCTTTTTGAATAAATGTTCTATCTCTCTGTGTGTGAGCACAAACATGTAACAGTCATTCTTTTGCTCCCATAAGTTTAAAATCCAGCAAATCAGCCATAGTGCAAAAAAAAGATATCTGAGATTAAAATATCTTTTTTTTTTTTTTTTAAATCTAGAAATTTTAGAAAATCAGATTGAAATGTTAGAAGAAAAATAAGAAAGCCAATGCCCAGCAGAGATATATTCTGACTTAATTTCTAGCTGTAAAGCATGGAGGGGGAAGAAAAGTGAACAGAAGGCTGCTGGAGGGTAACAGTAAAGAATAAATTACCGGGAAGATTTTTTCAGGAAATCTTTAATTCTATGACCCAAAATATTATTTTTTAATCTTTAAAGTCAACAAATTTAAATTTTTTTCTTAATTCTTTTTCTTCTTTTTCCTAAGTTAGAGTAAAGAAACATTTCCACATTTGTAATGTAATTTTATTTCCTAGCTAAATCTAATACTCCTTCCCTTTGAACTTTTACTTAGTTTAAATCAGCACACTGGTCAATTCATCAAGGCAAAACAACTACAGTGTGGGGAAAATGTTATTCTTTAATTAAGGAGATTTCCTCCTTGTAATGATAGATAAGCTTGTAAGAGTCAATACATTTTGAAGAGTATATTATCAGAGCTCCAAAAAAAGATTGTGTGGTATTATTTACACTATGCAGAGGCATAGGCAATCTGTAGACAGATATTGAAAAACTTTCATGAGTGCCAGAGAGGAAACAGTCATTATCTTTTGAAATTCAGAATCCTAAAAAAAAATTTGATAATGGATGTTTAATAAAGATATAATTTCAGCAATATTAAAATGAAATGTGAATAATGGCTTTTGTATCTGCAAACCTTTATGCTGCAACACCATTAACTCTTCAAAGTAACAAATGCCTTTACTAGTTACAGACTTATTTTAATTTTACACTGCTAGTATAAGTGATTGTTGTGTACAGATATAGTACTTGCTTTCACTTGCCGTGACCTGAATGCAGGACGCTGAAGTAACGTGTAAAGCTAGATCTCCTCCTAAAGTTTTAACCAGATTTGGAGTCTCTAGAGAGGTTTTTCTGAGCCTCCTAAAGCAAGCTTATGTGCACATAGAAAGTACTTGTGCTTGTTTTATACCATCAAGTATCAAAGCGTCTACAGATCGTTCCCTCTTGTAGAATGCTGAGCTTTGATGATAAAGCTGCATTTTAGGAAATCAGGCAAAGAAGCCATTTAAGGATATCGGCCAAATTTCACATATCACTAGTGGATGGTATGAACATAAAACCCTTTGTAACACTGAACAAGCTCATATTTAATTTAATAATTCACTTTATGATTCAAAAAGTCAGGAAAACATGAGCAAATTACGAAAGAACAAATTGGACCTTCCCCCCGGCATCCTTAAATTATTCATCAATCTTTTTAGGAAAAATAGTTAAACATAGTTTATCCCATTTAGAAGCTATTTCATGTATTTTTGTTCTTTAGGAAGCAAATATTAGATAAAATTTCTGCTGGTGTAAGCAGAGACACTTAGAATTGAAATTCCATTCCTAGATAAATAAAGGGTTCTTTAGACACTGCTAAAGCCAATATAAGAAAATTTATTTTTTAATTCTAGAACACATATAACTTTCTAATCCAAAATTAGAATCAAATGATTCAAAAAAAAAAAAAAAGTAGGAAGGGAGATCGAAGCAAGGATACATTGAAAAAAAATATATCATTTAAATAGGCAACAGAGAGGAACATTAGGCAGGGAGAAAGTACTGTCAGGAAGAAACTCTCTTCAGAAGGAGCACATGAGCCAATTAGAAGTGACCACTCACACAGTAACAGACACCTGGAGTGGAAAATAGCAAGATAAACTCAGTGACTGTGTATCAAAGATACAGGACATGCACTGTTTAAGCTAAGATAAATTATCATGTGCCCCTGAAAGTGAAGAAGAAATACAGGATTTAGTTGTTAGAAAACTTGAAGAATTTGTAATACAAGCTCTATGTGTTGCTTAAGTGCCACCTGTCCAGTTTTATAAATAGTAATGACAAAATTTTGCTGATCTACTGTTGTGAAAAATGGTTGGATTAATATTTTGCAATGAGATGTTTTATAAGTATACATTAAAAAATTAATTAGTTTCTTTGGTTTATAATCCGTTCTATACATAGAGACAGAAATTACAATACAAAAGTAGAATAAAATACCCACCCAAGGGCATAAAAATTGTGAGATTACATTTTTTACCCCGTTTAGGACTTCAGTACCAAACACACAAAATGCATTGCACTCAAACATAAGTTCCCCTACTATTTGCAGGTGAAAAGAGACTATTCATTCCTCTTATAATTTCTCCACTTTTTTTTCCTATCCTAAGCCTTGATTTATATCAGTCTACCTTTACTTAAATAGAGATGCTGATAATGCAAAAATCTTTCCCATCAGATGCTTTCACATGTTTTCCACCTTTTCATGTCAGGTTAATCAGTATCTCCTTTTTTCATGAACTGTTCTTTCTTATCTTTTTCAAATACTCTGTGGTGATAATCTCCTGTAATAGCTGCAGAGTCCTATATCCAGGAAATCAATGAAATTGTTCATATGGGTAATTTCTGATACATAACCCTAGCACCAGTTTTTCTGGCTTTGATTGTGGTGGTGTTGTTTTTAAACAGAGCCATCTATATAGAACAGGACTGGCAGGAAATAAATCATGATTGTAACGGTGTGAAACCTCACTGGACAATGTTAGTCTATGTGAAAATGAGTAGGAGGTATGTGTCAAGTTGAAAAAAATTATCCAAACACAGTAAAACTCCAGAACAACCTGCTTTTAAACATTAGAAAAAGTAGAGTGAAGGAAATAAGGTATTACTTATCCTGATCCTTATTTAATTTTTTTAAGATTATGTAGAGACTTATTCACCCCTTTGATATTACTGTAATGGTTTATTTATAATAATGGTTTATAATGGTGTAAATAATTTCATACTTTTCTCTTTTTCCTCATCAAAGGTATCATGTATTTTACACCCCGTCTGTAGCAATACTTTTCCCTAGCGTGATAATTAAGTCCTCCTTCAAAACAAAAAATCTCAGCTGCAGTCAGAACTCGGAAGCAACATCGCTCTGGAAAACTTTACACCATGAGATTCTCTTAGTCAAAATATGAAATTTTCTCAGCTGATTCTGATATCCATAAAAATTTCTATACATCTGGTAAGTTTTCAATTCTAAAGCCATTACATTCTGGTATCATTTCAATATGTTGTAGTCACAAAAGCCAAGTTAAGAAGTCTATTATTCTGCCAGCATAGAAGCATTTTTCTAAGAAATGAATATAAGCAATCTAGAAGCTATTTTATTTTAAGACAATAGCATGGTTCCATTCTCTAATCTGTTTTACATATACCAAATGTCATTCTATTCTTCATATATTCCCTTTATTCATCTACATTTCAATAGTTCCCATGATCGAATTTTCTATTTAGGCAAAAAAACTTTTTACTGAAAGCTGAAATAATTTTTTTCATTTGTATTTTTACTCTTATTAAGAAAAAAAAAATTCATTTCCTCTTAAACAGAGAAAAATATTTGGTAAAAAATCAGGAATTTCACAAAATTGTTTCAGTGAAAGAAAAAGTGCTACTTATAACATGCATAAATACAATTACTGAAAGGCTCATTCTTAGTCAATTTAGATACAAAGTATAGGTGAAAGTAGAAGGCAGAACTAGCCCAAGATGATTCTGTGGCATAGGGTATACCTAAGTGGAGAGTTAACTCTGAAAGTTTCCTTTCAGTCTAGTTTGTTACTGTGTAAGTGTATCTAAGTTGTGCACAATAGTACCAAAATTTTCTGTGGAAATTGATTCCCTTAAAGCTCAACTCACTTAAATGATATTTGAATACAAATCTTTGGAGGAAGGAACAAAAGAAGACTTTCTTCCCACGTTTGTACTGATAAAGTGTTCTGTAGCTTCTTGGCAAATGATGTGGCCTGTTCTTATCCTTCGTGTTTAGCATTTGCCCTGAGGGCCCATCTGAGCTCAGTATGATCATAGAATTCGATAATCACAGAGTAGTTTGGGTTGGACCTCTAAAGATCATCTAGCTCAACCTCACTTCTCTGGGAGAGTATACGTTGCACAAGATGAAGCTGCTCAAAGCCTCACGCGACTTGGCCTTTGCAGAACCTCCTTCCAGTGCCCCAACAACACAAGCTAAGCATGGACATATTCACAAGTCTCCATTTCATGCATGTTATTATACAGTAAATTACCTCTTAGACATTTGCATATAGAAGAATTACATTGTATAATGTGAGATGAAGTCCCAGTTCTGCACTGAGTCATAGACATAGAACACATATCTCTGAGGTTCTTTTTACTGAAGGCCTGCTTAATAAGGATTTTCCTTAAGTGGTGCAGGGCAGCTGCTACCATGCAGCCTTACACATTATAATGCATGTCCATCTTTGCAGCAGGAGACCTTGGTGAAGTCTGCTAGCAGCATACAGAGAGAAAATCCTGCTTCCCACACGACAGCTGTTTGCATTCTGTTGTAGTACAGAGTCTATCAAACATTTACCATGAGTCGCATCTACCAAATACAGTAAGGACCAGCTCCACAGCTGCAACCTGGTATCCACCTGTTTAAAACAATACATTTTGCTTATTTCACTGAACCAGTAATTTGAACAGTACCACGCTGTATCTTACAGTTGCAACCAGTAGCCTGATTATGCCCAGCCCATGTCAAGAACATGTTGTGATGGATCACAGCAAGGAGATCACACCTCACTCAAAGAAGATTAACTCTAAAAAGTGAGTATCATCTGCGGCTGTGTTTTCACATGGAAAACTCCTGTGGTGAGGAAACAGTGGATCCCCAAGGTGTCTTTTTCACCAGCATTGTGAGCTCTGCTCTGAAGAAAGTTTCTTTCCCCCACCTGTTTACAAGATCCCTGATCTGGCAGTTTCAGAGGATTCCCAAAGCAGGAGATCATCTGGAAGCTTTGTCTGAATTTTTTGAGACAGATAATCTAATATTTTCATTTTTTTGTAGACGTTCATTGAAATTGATAACACTCATTATTAATATAGATTTTTAAAGGCCTGAAGCAGTGTTCATATCCCCTAACTACTGCATGGTGTAATTTCTGCTTACCATGGCTGAGATAATTACAAAGACATCTTCTAAATTACTTTGTCAGTTTGCCAGGAACAGATTTTTACTTAAGTGATATGCTTTACTGCTGTATACACATAACATTGAACAAGCTAATGAGGGCAGATTTCTTATTTTGCTTGAAAAAAATATTTATCTAGCAATAGAGCTAGGTCTGGATTCTTTGAGGATTATAATTATGCTCATCTCATAGTTTCTTGGTTTTTTTTTCCTTTTGAAGAGAAACACTGATGATGTTTAAGCATACAAGTATCAACTGTTTATCAAGTTGAATATGATCAGCTTTCTCCCCCCTAATTCTTCAAAAATGGACTTATTTATTTTATTTTTCTATTACCAGTTTCCATATTTTTTTTACATTCTAGAGCAGTTAAAAAATTTACCAGGATTCCTGCTTCACAGACACACCTATTTTGGTGCTTGTGAGTTTGTGCATCTGACCGTGAAAATGTACATAAATGAAATCAGTTTTGCTCTAAAATAAAAACCACCTCTCCATTCTTCAAAGTCTTACACTGAGATTTTCTACAATGTTTCAGTTTTAGCCCCTACATAGCTGTCCACATGCCCATTTCTAACAAAATCGTTTTCTCTTGTCTTCCTCTGTCACAGTCTGTCTTGGCTTACAGTCACGCATTGCTCTTTACTATGCTGACCATGGAGGGAAGCATGAGTCAGTTCTGGGTATCTGCATTTTGAATAATATAATAACTTTTTGATCCTAAATGGTAAGTCTGAATCTATTCCTAGATCTAAAAATATCGTTTCATATATTTATAGGGTTACCACCCTAAAGGGTACGGGACTGTGATCATCCTACCATCAGGCTCATGAATTGTCACTCAAAATCAAATTTTCAAAGGAAGATCTATCAGAAGGAGAGAGAGACATAAAAACTGAGACATATGGACACAGAGTAATTTTTAGATAACAGGAACCTCAGTACCTCTCACTTAGTAAATAAAATTACTTTTGGTCTCTTAAGCAGCGTTGAGCATCACTATCCCATCAAAGCCAAAAATAACACAATGGGAAATAGGGAATTTGGCAGTATTATAATGGGCAGGAAGAAATACAGAGGAGGAAAGATAGTGTAGGTGTGTGGTGTGGCATGATTTCAATTAATGCCTTTAGAAGCCTACCAAATTACACAAACTGAACATTCCTGCTCTGAACCTTACCCATCACGTAAATTTTTAGTAATAACCAAACAAAATATAGCAGCATCTTTTGAAAATCAGTTTTCAAGGAATCGTAGAAACATAGAAAGCTTTGGGTTGGAAGAGACCTTAAAAATCATGTAATTCTGAATCCCCTAGTGTGGACATGGAAACCTTTTACTAGACCAGGTTGCTCACAGCCCCATCCATCCTGGCCTTGAGCACTTCCAGGGAGAGGGTGTCCAAGACTTCACTGGGTAAACTGTTCCTGTGTCTCACTGTAAAGAATATTAATTTATCATGATTATTTTTTTCCCAAGGGTTGAGAATCTAGTTCTAAGTCACTTGCTAGAAGCAGATATTTTCTCCTACAATAGAAGCAATTCTGACTTCCTAATTATATTTTCTGACATAAGTTAACTAGTCAGCATTATAATAATCATAGAATAATTATTTTTAATAGTATTTTTAATAGTATTTTTAATAGTATTATTGATTTAGTAATGTTAAAAAAACAAAATCTGTGGCTCAAATATTTTTCCAATGCACTCATTCCTGTTCCTCTGCTTGGTTATCTCTTCTGAAACGCCCAGTCCTTTTTTACTTACATCTGACGCTTACATCTGCCATTTCTGTACAAACAAGGTTTAACATGGATAACAGGAAATATCCCTCACAGGTAGCCTATCTATCTTGGTTACTTCTCCAGCTCTGATTTCAAATACTAAATTGTTCAAAATTGTCTCTGGTGCCAGCAAAATTTTTAATTCTGGTATCAATACAAATTGTTTCATTTTTTATTTATGATGTAGTGATAAAGTATTACACAGCAACTGCTTCATATTTTCAAAAAACTTATTGCCACAATCTCATTTGCTCTTAACTGTTCCTTTTTGGAAGAGCTCTTTCCCACTCATATTTTCTTAAAAAAAGAAGGATCAGCTATTGCCAGGGAGAACTGGTGGATATGCAACCTGTACAATCATTTCCTGCATGAATTGTATTCAGGTATAGGAAAGCAGAAAACTGTAGCAGAAACACCCTACATCTCTTGCAAATGATGATAGTTCTATTGAATTTCTAATGATAGATACTATTATCTGAACCAAATTAATACTCTGCTTCATGCATTTCTTTTATACAGTATTCCAAGAAGAACAATCAATGATAGCTACTGCTTCAGAAGTTAAAATACAGCAGAAAAAGAACTAGGAAAGCATTATTGACTAGTTTCAAAGATGTATGGTTAGCTTGTGTGGGAAATGGAAGCACTTTACAAGTCTCATTTCTGGCCATATCCCTCTTTCTAGCCTGAGCTCCATGACAGCATAAGATATGATTTTGTATCACTCCACTCATTTCAGTGGTAAGGAAAGCCAAGCTTCAGTTGTAACAGGGTGTTCAACCTTTGCCAAGGCACTGAGTGCAGACCCCAGTCACCTTGGGTGCCTGTGCATGTGCTCAGCAGCAGTGGCTTTGGGCTATATTAAGGACCAAACTGATGATTCAGAAGGCTAGAGATTGGAGCCTAAGTCCTTGTATAATTCAGCTAGTTATGGTGAGACTTGGAGCAGAAGAGAAAAAGTGGAAGAAAGCAGAAGCATGCAAGGAGACAATTCAGAACATTTAAGATGTCTTAAATGAGATTGTGTAAAATTCACCTAAAAAAACCAAGGAAAAATAAAATATCTTTACTACTGTTTTTTACTTGAAGACTGCATATCATAGGTGCAAACATAAGCTAGCAAATTTTAAGACTGAAGATAAATCAAGTTTGGATATTGTTTTATCTTACCAAAAGAAATTAATAAAGAAATGAATGAAGAAATGAAAGAAAATCAGTATGTTATCTCAAATGCAGTTAAAAATTTGATTTTTTTAACCACAAAAGCCAGACAATGGAATATTATAAAGAAAACCATAAAGGTATTATGACTTCTTTGTTATGTTATTATAGAAATAAAATACACCTCTATCTGATAATCTTTCACTTGAATAAGAATCCACCTTGATATGCTATGACAGAACAGAATTTTCTTTTGTAAAGAAAATATTAAGAAGCATGTCATCCAATGGAAAAAAAATCTACAGCGTATTCTAACATAACATACAATAAATTCACTGATTTGCAGTTATAAAAAAAACAAAAAAAATACCCTTAAACTTCAGTTATTGCAAATCTGGGGGAGCTATGTTTGCTGTTTTTAAAATTAAACTCACATTTCCAAATTTCTCCTGACAGAACCAATATTTAAGAGAATCATTTTAAGTGTCAGGGAAACTAAAAAATCCTAGGTTTGGAGGATTCTCTTCAGCACTTTTAGTTGGAGACTTCAGGTAACATATTCCAGATACTTCAAAGTTTGAAACTTAAATTTTCTTTTCATCACTTTTCTGCCACTAGAGTATATTATAAATAGATAACATCACAGACTAATAGTGCAAAATCTACAATTTAATATGAGAACAGGTCTAGTGAGCAGCAACTGAAAGGCTCGGGTTTTTCCAGATGTTTATTTCAGCAGTTCTACATCATATTACATTGTATTCACAAAGGAAATTAAGCAATTACATATTGTGAAAATGGTTAAATAATATATACCTGAATGAAAGAAATAATTAGCAAACAAGAAGTGCTATCATTCTTATGAAACAATAACACTGGAAAAATCTTACAGTGAAACTAACAGATAGTCTGTTTAAGACAGAGCTCAACACATATATCTCAAAGAAATTTGCAAAATCTCTTGTTTAAATTAGTTACAAGAATGAAAGTAAGAGATATTAATAAAAGGATATAAATTTTTTTAAAATCTCAAAACGCATAGTTGAGCCATTCACTGAGAAAATGAATACTGAGAAAATGAATAAATTAAAAAGTCCTTTAATTACTTCCTGTTAAAATTATTCTTTTTGTTCATTTCCTCCATTTTTAGTATCAAGAGGAAAACTGAAAGAAAGACTACTTTAGATCCAAGACCTTAACCTAGATGCAAACTACTCCTCATTCAAGCAATAGATTAAAGAGACAGAAATCTAACCTGCATTTTCTCGTACAGGGCAAAAGCTTTTACCTAATTGTCAGTTCAATTAGTCTCAAAAAGTTCTGAAAACACAAATTCATCATTCTTCTCTGAAGTCATAATAATATTTCTCAAGATCATGGAAGTATATCAGAAGTCTTTTCTATCTGCATCCATGTTAACCGCAAATTTTTACAATCTTTTTAAAAAGGTTCAGTCCTGTACTTGAATCTAATCTTGAGAGGAAATTATTTCAGATAAGAAATCACACTTTAAAAAGCCACACTGAAGAACTATAGCTCTTTCTGGAAACTAACATCTTATTTTTGATCAGCACTTTTTTGTTGAAGTTATCATTTTAGAGTGTACCTATAAAAATTTATTCTTACCTTAAAAGCAAAATATTTTGAAATTAAAGTAGTTCCGCAGATTTAAATTTTATCTGTTATACTAGCAGTGGTCACAAAGTTACACCAAACAACTTAACTGCATTTGTCATATTGAATCTTTGAAATAATCTGTCTTCAGTGAATCTTGACCATGCTAATTGTGGGGGGAGTTTTGCCATATTTTTGAGTCTGACATTTAAGTTTCTGAAATCCTACACCCATAATACATGGCCTGAATCACCGTCTTTAAACAGGTGTTTTTCTGCATTGAGAACCTGTGCATTAACGGTTAAAAATCAAAATACTAAAGAAGAAATCAAACTCTATCATGCAAAAAGCCATGAGTGCTCTCTTTGACCCTTTCAGCTCTTATAAATGGATCATGTAAGCCCAGTATAAACACTCCTGGTAGTTTTAGTTTGGAAGAAAAAAAGGAAAATATTACTCTTTTGAAGAAAAAGATATATATACAGATTTGGTACCATTTTGGTCCCAAAATGCTCTCATTTACTTTCACTGACAGAGGTTTTGCCACTGCTGTTTGTTGAAGCCTGTGCACGCACTTGCCACACAATCATTTTAACATTTCCTAACCCATCTATGCTACCTTTTAAATGTATATAACAAAACAAAATCATCTTTAAAAATTCATTAGTTTTTGGAGTGTAACTGAATTTAGAGCAGACATAGGATTTTTATTTACTTTGAACCAGAGTCACTTTACTCTCAAAGTACTGTGTGAGTCCTGGAAATAACAAGAGAAGTTCCTAACAAACAAGGGTTTGAACATTCTTTGTGTGGTTTGGATTACAGACACATCAAATGAAAGGCAATTGAACAAGTCTTCTTACCATAACCAAGATCTTTGTTTTATTCAAGTATAGTAGCAAACAGTTACTTAATTTTTCAGATGGCTTTACAGAACAGGAGAATGTTTCCCATTCATGCACTGTTTAAAACTCCATGTAGAGAGGCATTCACAGTTTCATCTTTCCTGAGAAGCACTGGTCAAATAGTCTAAACATGACAATTTTGCATACATTTGTGATGAGTCAGTCACAAGCTTGAGATGAACATTTTCATCCTACTATCTCTTTTATCTTCATGTAAGTTTGACAATTTAGTTTTCTTCATGTGCGTTTGACAACTGTAAATTAGGTTTTATCAAAGCACAGAAAATAAGATATTGAAGAAAATAAATTAAATAAAATATCTGATAAGCAATTCTAACCATTCCAATGGTTTGTTGGAGGAAATGTCATCCTCTTGATTCTTTCTTTCCAGTTCAGCAACATTCTTTGATTTACAGAAAAGAAAATTTCCATGTCCGTCCTGCGAGTTCAAATAAAGTTTCCTGTGCCTGTGACTTACTAGATTAAAAACTCTTTGCTCCTTTCAGCAATCTTCCACCTATGTAGATTTTGTGGGCTTTTTTCTTCTTGGATTTTACACATCTATCTCTTTCACATAATAGTCCAGAAGTTCTCCTGAGCTCAGTGTTGTGAATTCTCAGGTAAGGAGATTTTTCCCCTCTATGAAAAATTTCTCCCGTTTAAAGTGGAATCAGTGACAATAACGTAGTCAGAGAACCTTCCTCTCTGCTACTTGGCTGCATCCTTTAGCCAAAAAAGCACGTATGCAAGAAACTGAATGAGCAAGCTAGGCAGTCAGACCATTTGTTAGCATCACAGAATAATTGATTACATACCATTTTGCTTTTCCTAATTAAGTATTTACATTTTGGGATATTGAATGAGCAGAAATAATTCAAAATGCTTCAAACCTTAAGTGCTACTACCATTGTCATTCTGCTAAGTAAGAGCAGAGACCTTATGTAAAATTCCACAGTGTAGAGTTGGCTGTAGGCTAAACTGAACCACAAAAATGCAACAGTTCTGTGTAATATTGATAGAATTATTATAGGCTGAAGGAATGATATGATATTTCTTTTACTTTGATCAGGCCTTGAATCATCGTTGACTCTTTCTCATACCATAACATGCAGTTAATTAATGAACAGTGAATTTGTGAATCATGCTAGCACTTAAAAGGTCTGAAAGGGTCTAAAAAGTTATCCATTACCAAAACAAATAGGTTTATAGATATACTGTCCCTTAAAATCTCAGAAATTGCTTAAAATAATTAAATTCTTATTGCTGAAGCAACTAGGAGAAATGTTGTGCAAATAACATCAATTTAGCCATAGTATTAATATTAGATTCTCATTTTCTCAAAAAGTTTAGTAATGATAATAAGAACACCTATTGTGAAATAAGGAGCTGATAAAAATTTAAATTCAGATTTTTGAGCTGTATCCAAATTAATAGAAGTCATTCTGGGAAGAAAGACTTATATAGACATTAAGAGTATAGCAGTACAGTAAGAGTGAAAAAAATCACTCATCTGGTACATTTCTAACAAAGAGTTTAAAAGCTGCTCTACCGTGGATATCATTTTAACTGGAAACTATTTTTTTCCCTCAGTACAAGCTGAAATTCTACACAGAAGTATTTTATCATGTTAAGGATAAAAAAACCCTGAACAACCTAGGGTCATTTTTGTTAAGTGTGAAAATTTTCCACCCCATCATTATGAGCTGATGCATAAGTATCCTAATGATTGTAAACAAGCAACTTGGAAAATTGCTCTCTAGTAAGACTGTGACTGCTGGAATTTGACTGGAATGTGATCTCCCTAAGAACTAACTGCTAAAGGTGGGTAATCAGCATGTAAACCCCCAACTGTAGGCTTTGTCAGTTGCTCCGATGGAGAGAGACACTCATTGACATGACCCTTGCTATTTGGGGATATCTGAGGAAAAATCTCACTGTACATGTGCACAATTCTGTCTCTCCTCTGAGCCCATGTGCCTGAGTAACTCAGCAAGGCTGTCTGTGTCTGGGCACCTAGCGACAAGTCAGGTGGGCATTAAAGAACAAAACTCTGCCAAACTCCACAGTGGTTCTCTTCACACTGGAACCTAATTTAGTACTTGTTTACATACTTGCTATGAAAGCACTGGACATTTTGGCAGGAATTTGGATAAAGGTGCTAAAAAGAAGATGGAATATTGATGTACTAGGCTATGTAAAAATTATTTTGTTGCTTGATATGGGAAGTGGTAATGAAGACTGACAATGTAACTTCCCACTCTTAAAATTGAACAATTATATATTCTATTGTCAGAAAATGTATCAGGGATCTTTTACAGTTCTGATTCTGTTACACACAATTTATCTACTATTTTCCAGAATTAGACATTACTTTTAGGACATGCTTAACACTGACAAAGGAAGCCCTTAGAGAAAGCTTTTTATTTAGCTAAAAAAGTAACCATTCTGCATATGATGTGAGCTGATTTTAATTCATCAATTCTTGCCAGAAAGTCAACATCTTTTCAAATAGTCTTTTTCCTTACTTAGTGACACTTTAATATTATTCTAAGCAAATTCTAAGTCAAGGCGAACTATCACTGCTCTGAAAAAAAATTTTGAGAAAGACGTCTATTATCTAACAGCTAACACAGAGAATAAATCTAAATCACAGAGTCAGTGATTCTCAAAGATCAGCTCCTCCAGACTCCAGAAATATATCAAGCCAAAAATGACAGTCAAGAAAAGGCGACAGAAGGCCTTTACAGGTGAACAAGGAGAACCTAACAAAATTTAGGCATAAATGGAAAGCATACAAGAAGTGAAACCAGGGCCTGGTCACCAGAAGGAATATAAAGACACCTCCTAAAGTGCAAAGGATAGTGTAAGGAAAGAAAAAGTCCACTTGGTCTTGTGCACCTGCTGAGGTACACGCAAGGAAAGAGGAAGGACTCCTCCAAATGTATCATCAGGAAAAAGAAGATGAAGGCCCACCATCATCTCTGCTGATCAGAGAAGGAGAACTGGTGACAGAGAACATGGGAAGGGTTGAGGTATCCTATGCTTTGATCACTTTTGTCTTTGCTGGTTATACATGCCTTCAGTCATTACTGTGCAATAATAGAGACAAGGCGTTTTTACTTCTTCATTAATAACATGGATGACTTTAAAAATTGTTCAGTGTGTCAAGAATGCATGAGATGGGTGCACTGCCTTGCAGAGGGACCTCAAAGTCAGGAGAAATGTGTACATCAGAACATCATGAAGTTCCGCAAAGGAAAATGCCAACGTCCTGTGACTGGGGAAGAGCAACATCAGGCACTAATACACACAGGTGGTCAACTGGCTCAGAATCAGTTTTGCAGAGAAGGTCCTGGAGGTACAGGTGAACAAGCTGACCATGAAATACCAATGTGGCCTTGCAGCAAAGAAGCCCAAGAGCACCCTGGAATACATTATGCAGAGTACTGCTATCAGATTAGGTGATCCTTTTCCCCTCCACAGCCCTGATGAGACATCTGGAGCATCCTGTTCTGGATTCTCCAGCCCAAGAGAGACATGGACTTACTGGAGCAATTCATCAATATACTACAAAGATAACTAAGATAATTTAAGTCTTGAAGAATCTTTCATATAAAGAGAATCTGAGGCCTGGGTCTGTTCAGCTTGGAGAAGAGAGGTCATCTTATCCATATTCAAGACAGCTGCTCAGAAAGTAGGGCCAGGCTCTTCTCAGTGTTATTTAGTGACTGGACAAGAGGCAATGGGCACAAACTGAAATACAAGAAATTCCTCTAAAAAAAAAGGAGGGCCAGGCTCTTCTCAGTGTTATTTAGTGACTGGACAAGAGGCAATGGGCACAAACTGAAATACAAGAAATTCGTCTAAAACATAATAAAGATATTTTCACTATGAGGGTGATCAAACACAGAAGATTTGCCATTCATTTTGCAGCATCCCCATCCCTAGAGATGACCAAAACCCAGCTGGACACAGACCTGCTTAACCTGCACTAGCTGGCCATGCTTTGAGCCATGGGGGTTGGAGAAGATGATCTACAGAGATCCTTGCCAACCTCAGCCATTCTGCAGTTCTGCAACATTGCTTCGCTATGTATATACTCTTTTAAAACTCTATACATGCTCAAATAATTTTATTCTGTGGATTTATTACAGGATTATAGATTAATTTAGGGAGGAAGGATACGAAAAAGACATTTGACTTAACTTCCCCAGTCAGAGCCAGGATGTTATATGGCTAAAGTGATTGTGTCACCAGTTCTTCAAAAGGGTCTGGAAGAAGACACAGTGATTAACCAAGATGCCCATTTCCTTCATGTACTCCCTCATGTCATTAGGTAGAAGGTGTTGTTGTGAGACATTATGTGACTGATTCAGTTTTATACAAAATACAATGACAAGTATGAAGTTTCAAAATTGTTAGCTTCCTGGATACAGATATTCTAAAGAGAACTTGTTCTGCTAGCTCTTGCCCAGTGTCACTTTAGCTCATTCCAAATAAGTCTGTGAGATGATAAAGAAAAAGATAAGCAATTTTGTTTGCTTTGTCTTTTTTCTTAAGTCATTGAATTATCAGAAACTACCTAACTGAACAGATAAAAGAAGCAAAATATGTTTGATATTTGAAAAAAAGGTTTCTGAAACATTTTGCTTCTTCCAGAAAGTCTCTCATAAAAAATACAGCGATATTTAACTAAAATAGTGGGTTTCAAGACTCTTGGTACCTTTTAACAACGTATAATATAAAATATTTACAAAATAAAGTTAGATTTTTCTCATTTTTACATCTTAAATAAAGGAAAAAAAATTACAATACAGCTTTAAAAGCACAATCTTGCTATGGATTGATAGTATTTAGAATGTTTCACATATTACTCTTTGATTGGCCATTATAAAGATTTGTGTTGTAGCAAGGTTGGAAGATTGCTGCATCTCGAAACTCAGCATGAATTTCAACTGTAGATTATTTCACATAGCTGTAGTTTAGTAAAGTAATTTTGCCAAAAATTGCCCTCTGCTTTAGTTCAAACATTGTTTTTCTCTCATTTATATGGACAGTCTAAGAAATACAAATTGCTGCATGACAAATGGATAGACAAATGCTTTGTCTTTTTTTCTGTGTTATTTACCTTGGTTTTGTTCTTTCTCTGTAGCCCCAGAGCTTTATGCCCTGGTGAGTGCCTGCAGCTGATAACAAGGAGATGCCCTGAGTAAGCAAAACAATTAAGGCCCTAATTAAGTAAAGAATTTTCTGTCAATCACTCTTTGATGCCACGGGTGACACCTGCCTGACACTGTCAGTTCTTGTTGACATGGATTTCATGTTAACATAAACTCTTGACTCAGTGATCAGATATGAAGCTATGAGTCCATCAACTTCTACATGCAAAAATATTTTTTCTGCTTCAACATGATGGTTAACATGTCAATGCTAATGACTTGGGAAGAGAAGCTGTCATTCGCTGTACTAAAATGGTGCTAGAAAGCCAGATCTTATCTTAGTGTTGTATTCTGATGGCTTTTGAGGAAAATGGCAATTGTTCAAGGCATTACTTAGATCTACGCTGAGTAAAACTAAGCAATCATCATCCCCAAGATTTCTTTTGGTAAAACAATTTTACTCTGTTGTATAGGGAATATTTCTAGGCAAGTACCCATCATGCGAAATATGTTTCTATTTTATTTTCTGGCAAAAACACTTTTCACATTTGCCTAAATGAGCACCGTGAATTTCCTCATGGCCAAATTTTTGTTTGTTTTACATTTCTGACCTGCTAAATTATGCTATGTCAAATTATGGCAAATTACAAGACATCACATCATGTTACATAGTTTACCTTATAAGTCAGTTCATCTTGACACAATATGACAAAGTAATGCAATATATCAGTTCTATAAGCACATTCTTTAAGTAATGAGGTAATATTTCAGCACACAAACCAGGGCACCTATTTACTATTAAACGTCCATCGTCTGTTTCAACAGCAGTGTGTGGAGTAATTGGATCAAGTATCTACAGAAAGGGGATATTTTTGTTGTCTTCTCAGCTAATTGATTAAACAGTACTGTGCTAGGTTTCTCTTCGTATTGTACAAACTCATTTCATTAAAACACTCACTCTAAATGTCAACAGTCTGGGAACAGTACATATCTCAGCTGATAAATTTATGTGCTATTGAAACATACAGCTTGGGTTTTAAGCAGGACTGGTCTTCATTAAAACCATGAGTGAACCTGGTATTTCAGTAATCAAGCTTCCTTTGGACAGAAGTTTGTGGTATGAACAAGATTGTGGTATAACAGAGGGTTTTAAAGGCAAAAAATTTAAAATTATTTTTTCTCAATAAAGATATGCCAGTCAGTTGCAGTAATAATCTGTATAGCATATCTGGCCGGAGTGACCAGTATACTAGTCCCTGTCTCCATACAGGAAACACTAAGCAAGATGCCAGTCACATTTACATCACCTCCTCACTCATGTTCTAAGGATTCACCTGGACAGCAAGGGCCCAATAACAACATTGCATAATTAAGGAGGTGTAATATATGTTTACAGTGAAATTGCCAGGCAAAACACAGGTACTTTAACTTGCTTTGGTAACAAGGAGCAATTTGAGCTGGTATGTGGGACCTCATATGAATTTGAACGTCAGTCTACTCAGTTTTGGAGAGTGTACAAACTAACCTCCATGCGACTAAAATGAAGTTGCTCCTGGTTGCACTGTACTACCTTCAAAACTGAAGTTGTTTCTGTCAAGTAACCCTTGCACTCAACTGAGAAACTCTTACAAAGGTAACAGGGCTTTCAGTCAGTGCCCCTTTAAACATCTGCCATAGTGAAAGGAAAAGAGTGAAGAATAGACAGAATGCTAATAAAGCAGCCTGTTTTCAAAGCTGTGATCCCACGAGTTTCTCCAATTAGATAGCTTAAATGGGAAGGGAAAATATTTCAAAAAGGCACTTATTCTTTGATATTTACCTGTTTAGTTAACCATGTAGCCATCTGTACATCCCTTTCTGCCACATTGATAAGAGAAGCAATGTCAGGAGAAAATCTTGAGAGGCAGAAGGCTGACTAACTCAGCATCTTAGACATAATGTTGGTGGTGGAATGAAGAAATGGGGGTATATGGAGGAGAAAGGAAAACTGACAAGTATTACATGAAACAGACCAGGTAGAATTTTAGTAATTTTGCACTAAAAGGTATTGAAACTTCTATACATAAGAAATTACTTCATCCTGTCCTTTGCAAAAGAGGGCTTCTAGGGAAAAACCAAACATTGTTATCCAGAAAATTATATCTGGGTCTTATTCTTGACTCTCAAAACTGTACATTGAAATATATTTCCACTTTTCAGAAAAATCATTACTCAGGCAAATAAGTCTAAGTTGTATTACAAAATAGTCTTGTCTAAACTTTTTTGTAAATCATACTAGAAATCTCTGAAAAGTAAATGAAACAGCCTTTTAACAGTCTATTATATAAAACAATTATCTCTCAATCTAAGAATACTAATCAGAACATGGCTAACCACTATTTTAATTGGTAAGTAGAGCATCTTATGTTTCAGATAGGTTCTTTAATGTTTATATGCAAAGATTATAGAAAATAGAGGTTTGTGTAATTGTATATGTAAGAATGTTATGTATCTTGAAACTAATTTTCAAAAGAAATTAAAATGTTCCATTTACATTTCAAAGTCACGAGATGTTATTTTTCATTGTCATCATATCTATCTATCTATCACAAACATACATACAAAAAATCCTTGCCATCTAACACTAGAAACAAGTCTATTTTAGTCACCCTATTTTGTTTGTTTCCTTTTTAAATAACAATGGAGTCTTAGTTGAAGTAAGGAGGCAGAGGACACAAACTAACAGTTTATAAAATGTGCATCATTCTTTGTTGTAGATACTGAAAATAATACACTTCAAAATAAAGTCAGAGTCATAGTTCGAATATGTCAATTCTGTATGGTGAATTTGTAATGTGTTCTCTAAAAGGTGAAACAATTTTTTTGAATTAATAGTTCAATGGCTAAGAATAAAATTTCATGTTGATAGGTTACTTCAGTTTGGCATGATGTACCAGTACATTTCAGAAATTATGCTTTTTTATTCCTTTGCCAAACAGATTTTCACTTCACAATGAAGTAGTGTTTTATATTGCACATAATTAAATCTAAATTAAAAATAAAGAAACAAACAACAAAAAAATTTACACAACTGAAACTAAAATTCTTTTTAAGGCTTTTCAAAGCCTCTGTACGTGCCCTTATGAATGTTTTACTTGGGTTAGATGAGTTTCATTTGAGGCTGAGAATTTTGACATGTGGTACTGGCACTGAACCAAGTGTGTTTGCTTGCAGATCTTGTATCTGTGACTGGGAATGGGCTGTGCATTCTTGCGATTCTGTTACATCATTTGACAATACTGAAAAATCTTAATCCTCATCAATGAGCAGGCAGAGAACCTACAGGAAATCTCATCAGGAATCTCTGGATATGGAACAAAACTAATATAAAGAAGATCTAGTGTTAATGAATATGTTTTTGTACAAATCTCATATATAGGTGGAAGGGATATTCACAAGAAAAGATTCTTCCCTGAGTTAAAGTATCCCTAAGGGTGGAAAGTTTCAAGCTATTAGAAATAAATAGTTTGCCTTTATGTGTTTATAAAAATACTGGATTGGAAATGATAGCCTGCAGATTTTGTTCAGGAGAAAAGCCTGTTACCTGCATGGAATTGTGGATTAAATTTTAGAGCATTTTTTTTCCTGGGTACTGAGTTTGTCTACTGGTTTATCAATACAGAATTTTTTTTCACATTAATTTCTAGGAAAAAAATGAATAGGTTTCATCTTCATGTACTTACAAGACTGCTATTGCATACAGAGACCAAGTACTTCTCCAAAATGATCTGGAAGTCTGCCATTCTTATACCATTAGAGATACTGTTTGCAGTACTTTTATTTTGAATAAATGCACCACATCCAGTAGGTGATCTTTATTGTCTCAAAATGTAATTGCTTGCTCTTTATGGTTCTATCCATACACCCTGGCAGTTTTCTCTACCAAGATCATTATGAAGTAATGCACTACAGTGATATTTCCATGTGTTCAATATTTCTGCTCACGTGTTTTTCTGGGTTTCTATCCATCTCTTCTTTTGTACTCACTCATTTCATATGTGTGGAGATGCTTTCAGTATGGAATTTGAAATCTCTCTGTTAATGTAATTGTCTACCAATATTTACTTAAAATCAGTATGGGAAAATATGTCAGTGTTGCTTTTATGTGGCCAGCTAATTTCAATTTCAATAAAAATTTGCCGTTCATTCCTGTGGTTTTGTTGTTTTGGTTTTTTTTTCCCTCTGATAATAGTAAACTAAATAAAGCAACTAAGAGAATGATATGTATTTGCATATGGTTAAGTTCGACTCGGTATCTTCATAGTGATGAATGGTGCTGCATCAGGTTGGCATACGGTCACTAGCGAGGGTTCACGTGGCTCAGTTTAGGGTCCGTCCTGTTTAATATCTTTATCATCACCCCTGAGACTCCCTTATTGCAAAGCAGACAAAGACAAAGTCCACAGCTGCTCCTCACAAGACATTCCTTCCAGCCTTTTCATCAGCATCCTCTAGATGTGTGGAAGGACTCTCATTCCTTCTCAAATTGTGGGCCCCAGAACTCCACACAGTGCTCAAGATGTGGCTGCACTGAGTAGAGTGGGATAATGATCACTTTTTCCCAGCTGATCATGCAGTGTTTCATGTACCCTACGTTGCATTTTGCCCTCTGGGCTCTGAAGAACCGCTGCTGACCCATGTAGAACCTGCTGCTGAACAGCACCCTCACATCCCTTCCTGCAGGGCTGCTCTCCAGCCACTCCTCTCTCAGTTTATATTAGAGCCTGGCGATACTCTGTCCCAGGTGCTGAATCACACATCAGAAGGGATGGGGGTGTGTGTCTCACAGAGGACTGACAGATACAGAATTACGAAAACCAAGCAAAGTGGTTTTTGGGAAAACTTGTTTCAAAAAAAAATCACCCCAAAAACCAAAACAACAAAACCCCAGAACTACTTCATTATAAAGTATGTAGCAAAATACTTTTATACAACTGATCAGATCTGGTATTTGTTTAACAAGATCAGATAAAATGTACAGATAGTTCTTAAAGATCATTATTGACTTAACAGTTTGACTAGTGTTGCAGCAGGTGTTTTGATGGCAAGGGAAGCTTCAGAGCTCTAGGTGATTTCAACCTCTCTGTCTGGCTGCCAGTCTGCTTTTCCCCAAAGAGGCACACACCAGAGCAATAAGTTCTTTTCTGAAAGTGAGCAGAGATCTCATTTTTCCTCCACTGACACTTTTTGACAGGACGTAGGAAAGACACGCAAAGAGTGTAAGGCAGTTTTAAGGTGAGGTTAAATGTCATAGCTGTTGTAATTTAACAGTTTACTGCTGTAAAAAGGAGGAAATTCCTTCTTCCACCTCATTACTCTGACAGCCTCGGTCTCCCTGGTATTTTGATGATGTGATTCAGATCTCAGATTCATCAGATCCTTAGACAACATGATTGAAATTACTAACCTATTGAAAAACTATTCATGTTTTTCTACGAAGCTAGTTTTTCAGCAGGCTTGTTCTTATTGGCTCATGGAGGGGCTTGGCAAGCTTCATAGTCAAAGCCTTTCCAGAAGAGGGAAGACCTAGCATGATATTCCTTTTGGTGCTGGCAAGATGCTGAAGTGGTTGCTGTTGTGATGCACAAACTCACTTCCTATAAGGAACAGTAGTAAAGAATACCATAGGATGGTCAGCACAGGTTATAGCAGAGGAGGGTGTGATTCAGCTGCTGAGTGCGTAAGGCTGTCTATGGGAGTGATATTTCAGTAATTTTGAAGTGCAAAAAATCATCCCTAAATTCCAGAGACTGTGCTACATTATTTTCGAGAGACCTATTCATGCTCTTGGGAGCACAGAACACAGAAAGCAGAACAAAATATTTTTCCTAGTATACTAAAATATTTTATATATCTGGGTTTTTTTGTTGTTCGGTTGGGGTTTTTTTTGGTTTGGTTTGGTTTTGTATTGTTTTTGTTTTTATTTTGTTCATTTTATCTGTTCTGTTTTCTTCATGACTTTGTAAGCATAAGATAGATGAAATATCTTATTAACTTCTTTCATTCTTATACTGTATATGAACAAAGAGCTAGGGAAAGCTTACTGGTTGCTATATTTCTTCAAAAATAATAGTCTTATAAAGTAAAACCTCTTAAATTTAAGTTACTCTAACTTTTGTCATATAATATCATAAAAGTTCAACCTGACAAATGAAAGTTGATCAAATAGGATTAGAGGAAATACTAGGGAAAGGAGGTAAAGCTTCACTAGAGACAGTTATCAACTCCTCATTTTTTAATATTGTAATTTCATTTTGCAGAGAACTCTCCTATCCTTCCATATAACATTTGGCACATTTGAAGACACGAATTAGAAATGCTTCTTAGTTCACACAAAAATTTGCATGCTTGCCAAGGTTTTTTAAAGTTAATTGCTGCTCCAAAAGTAGTCAAATTAGAACCCGAAAAGCATTTCAATAGAAGTTTTCATAATGACAACACATCTCAGAAGCATCTTTCAAGTAATATCCATATGAAATATGCATTTCACCCACTTAAAATAATGAAAATTTGGGGCATCAAAAGCAATAAACAGTCAAGGAATTCTTCGAATTTTTTTGAGATAGAATTTGTTCATCTGCCTTAAATTCTGATTAAGTAGTTTTCAAAATCTGAGAAGCTATGGACAGCTGAAAAACATTGCCAGTCTTCAGCAGCATCTGGAAAAGCAGAGCATAAGCAGTTTTATGTGCAAACAAATAATGTAACTTTCAAAACCTTATTAATTGACATAATTTAAGATAGAAACTTCATGCTGATGGATGTTAAGGGGTAAACTGGTATACTTAAACATACTGAATCTGATTCCACTCTCATTTATTCCATTGGCTTCAATGTAGTGACTTCCAGCAGTGCAAGAAAGAGGCAAACTGGAAATTAATTGACATTCAGAACAAGAAATATTGCTATAATTTCTTCAGTAATGTTATTTATCTCTCTATGTCAGACAGTAATTGTAATGACAGCATTAAGTTGGAAAAGCAATATTGAATCTCCCTGAACAAACTGAATTTTTAATTGCACCTGAAAATACCTACTGCAGAAAATTCTGCAGATTTATTGACCAGCCCAGGATATTTCAGAATAACTTCTATGCTCAGCAATATATAAAAGAAAGAAAGAATGTAAGAAAAGATTGAGAATGTATAATATCCTCACTTTTTGAGGCATATTTACTTTGCATTGCATAGCAAGGTGGAACAAGATTCAAATTTACAGTAAAAACTTTACTTTAAATGGTCTTTGAAACATATACTTACAGATTTTCTTACTTATTACTGATTTTCAAATGTGGTTTCATAGCATTTGGTTGGTGGGGAGTGGGTGGGGGGCACAAAGAGAAAAACCCAAAACTTTGGAAGTGTTTCAAAACAAAATGCTTTCCTTAAAATATATCAAACTAAGATAATCATAGAACAAGAGAATTAATGTCCACTTTTATAAAATTAACTTAAAAATACATAATCTGAAAGATATTTCACTGAAGTCCATATTAATTCATTTACTCATGGACTTGTCAATATTTTTGTGAGGTATATCCCTTTCAAGAGGAATACCAACTGCTTTACACTTTGTCTATTGGGACAATATAAGTGACCAAAATTGTGTTATTATTTGAACTGAATTCTCTTAGGAGATGGAGACAAAGTAAAGAAGGAGAAGTGAATTCTAGTGCTTTTTTTTTTTTTTTAATTCTTAAGAGATAAAAATATATTTATTCAGCTGCTTAAATATTAATGTTTACTAAAATTTCAGATATTTTCCACAACTAAAATAATGGGCTAAAACATACAACACAAAACTTGTGTGAGGCCTTGGACTTCTGCCTGTAGCTAGGCAAGGTATCCCACAATTTAAGAAGCTGGATCACATTTTGAGAGTGTGCTGAGGAATTTCAACCAAAATAAGACAGGTTTTCAAATGTGAACTAGCTTTGTATGTTCTTTCCACCACTATTTCTTGAATTTCTTTGCAATAACTAGACATGATTCTCAGGGGGAACCATCTTTTCACTCTTGTTCACTCAAAATGGTGAAATTATGTGTGTGAAAACATATATATGCCATTAGACCTACTTATATCTTAGCAGAATTAGTATATAATTGAGTGTATGGTCTAGTTAATGGCCTGTGTAAATGATACACATGAAACAAAATTATTCATTTAATAAATGCTTAAACAGCGACAAATCAGTCCTGAAAACTATAAAGACATATAAAGGGAAGAAACAAATCAGGTCATAGCACATCCTGATCTTAGAAACATCCAGGTTTTGCCTGAGAACATTCATTTTATCATTATCCATGCCCCTGGGTCTTTCTTCTTCTAAGCGCTTTCCCCATTAGTTACCTGTTAGAGTTCAAAGAACAGATGATGTTAAAGAGTCATGAATCAGTTTTTTTCCAAAAAATGTTCCTAGAGATATTATTTTTGTCCACTGCACAGAATTATGTGTTATCACAAACACATTGCCAAATCTCAAGCAAGTAAGAAGAATGACACAAGTAAGAAGCTGTCTTTTCAGTATCCATTCAATGGAACATCTTTACATTCTAGAGGCTCACTCTGGGAGAAGAACAAACTCTAAATTCAAACAACTGTTAAATAAACACAAGGGAAAACCAGAAGCATTGCATACAAAGGTCAAAATTGTCCTTTTGGTTTTAGGATTTGTCTAGCACACAGCAGAACAGGAAGGAGTAGAACCTAAGGTATCAAGGAAGGAATACAGTCAACACAGGCTTACTTCTGCAAAATCGGACACAGGAGATAAGTAGTGTTTGTGAAGGATTGTTGAACAATGTAAATAAAATGAGTTTATTTTTTGTATTGCTGCAAATTCCTATGCAAAACTATTTTTATTTTCAGGAGCTTGTTAATGTAGGAAAGAAGAAAGAACAACAAACTAAATGTGGAACAGGGATACCAGTGGAACAGGCGGAAGACTATAGGTTATAGATTTAACACCATAACGAAGAACTTGAGCTTCAGCTCTCTTCCCGGAATATTTTCATCTATTTATGCTATGCCACATTTTTTAATACAGTTCTTTGCACAAATGGCCTAAGAGGATATCAGAAGGCAGCAGAAAGTTCCACCTGAAAATGGTATAATATGTGGGTACATCAGAATTCTCTGTCAAGAGAGTGGGGCAGAGCTATTACTGCACATAAGGATAGACAAAAAAGAAAAAAACCACAATGTGGAGGTAAATATGGAACATAAAGCTATTAATCTCCATTTACTTTCTATTATTTAATATCACCCTCCCATTTAAATCCAGTTTTAATGTGTTTTGTTTCATGTTACTTTGGAGAAAAGATAGAGATAATTTTGTGTTGCTCTTGGTTACTATCCAATCCCATATATCATAAAAAAATTATATTTAAACAGCTAGTGGTTAAAGTAGCCAAACATTTAAAAGGAAACATAATTAGGCCCAAAGGAGACAAAATGTTATGTGATCTAGAAAAGTTAGTTTTTCATATGAGCAATATATAATAAGAAAATGCTGTATTACCCTCTCAAGTTGTGACATTCATAAGTGATTGCATAAAATGATGAAATATCCGTCGGTATCTAGAAGCATGTTGTGATGCCTCTATATATTTAAATGAGAAGTTTAGGAGATTGGGAAAAACCTAGCTAATGTGCACATTTCCTTTAAAAAATATCTTGCTGATGGCAGAAGCCTCTAGGGAGAGCTTAATGAAAGCCTGTTTACCTGAGTCTTTCTGAGGTCCATAGGAAAGGAATTGCTTTAAGAGAGTTCATTGGAAATGGGATAGAATCAATGTCTCTTCTTTTTTCTTTAGCCTTTCCAGGGCACCAGAAAAAAGGAACTTTCAGGTGTTGCATACAGGAGCAACATGTACTACTATAACTTTTTATTAATGCCTTAAATATACTATATTCCTTAAACAGAGGAAGATAAACATACTAGAAAATGCTCTTATCTCAGACTTACTGCTTTTAACCAGTATGGGCTTTTGAGATCCTCTTCTCCCCCAGCTTTGTTACCTATTTCTATCTTATTGCATTCTTTCAGCAGTATACCCAAAAAAATGACAAACATCTGTCACTTGTAACTAAAAATCCAGTTCAGCATATCCACTGCACTATCAAGTGCACCACAGACAAGCTCATACATCATTTACTCTTGGTAGCATGACAGCAGCCCAGCCAGTGTGCTGGACAAGAAGCTACAGATAAGAATTTTTGTTTTTCTCACTGCTTAACTCTTGCTTAGCCCTGCACCTGTCAATTTGTGTTCAAGTCTCAGAGTTTGTACTCAGGTAGAGTGCCAACTTGGAAATGAAACAAGGCCAAGACTTTAACTTAAATGTGGCAGTGCTTCTGCCATCTCTGCAGCAACTCCCGCGCTTGGAATAGTTCAAAAATGTCTGTCTGCTCCTGCAATTTAAAGATCTTTCATTTTTAGGTCAGGCTGCCTCACAAGCTACAGACATTCAGTAAGCAATTCAGATTAGGAGGAACATGCTGCAGCTCCTATATAAACAGAGAAGTTTTAAAGGCAAGAAATTCTTTACAGATTTTATTTTTAAACCTCCTGTAGTGGTATATAATCCTTATGCTTTACTAAGCAGCTCCTGGAGTGTGGCAGTACAGCAGCAACAACATTCTGTCACATATCTATCAGAGATTTTCAGAATGAGATGTTGTAACTCCACACGTGAAAGGGTAGAACATCATAGTAAACAAGCAAATATCTAACTCCAGAATTAATTTGTAGTACTTTAAGGGGAGTTCTGCATATATCCAGGTTTGGCAAATATTTTGCAAAATTAATACTCATCTATAATACATTCAAAACCAGAAGTATGGTTTTGCTATTGATTATTCATTGTTTCAAAAAACAACATTCTCTGGACAGTCAGCATCAACTTGTGGCAGTGTTATATGCAGCACAATGAATTTTTGCTTTTTTGTTTAAAGGTTAGAGATTGTTTTTTGCTTGGGGGGATTGCTGACAAAGCACTTGGCAGTAGGTACAACACATCTACAGTAAGTAGATCAGAGTATTTTACCTGCAAACATGCTGCAATAAAGTGCCATCATTCAATCAATACAGAATACTTAGTTAACATTTTTCTTAGTATATCTGGATTACTAGTTCATTAGATCATTACCTGATAAATAGTGTGGGTAATGAATTGAGAGAGTAACTACGTACCTTCAGGAAGAACCTGCCCGACAACAATAATCCGTTAGAAAAACTGGCAGTATCCTCTGATCTATTGCCCGCAAAGCTATGACTTGATGGAGAGTTTCATTCCCTCTGCTCAGCACTCCAGAAGAAAATCAGCACAATTTAAATATTTCTCGGGATGTGACAGCTCTCTAGATCCCTGGCTGCATTCTTTTCCCAGGGGCTGACAATCTGGTGTTCCAGTGTGCATAGAGCAGTGAAGATGAATTGAAAAAGCTTGAGATAAATTAGGGATGGCTAAGTTAAAATTGTCTCTGCTCCCGAGTCTCTCATCTGCAGTCTGCAAGCCTATTTTGCTGTGAAAAAGCTAGATGGCAGGCTGCCTCAGTGAGTTCTTCTTAAGCGACAGGGAGCATTTTCAATGAAGAAAAATTCTCCCATTATCTAAGCTAATGTGACTGCAGCTAAATCTAGTCTTAAAAGTGTCTACTAGCATGAAATTCATTCTCACTGCTTCTTTCTTTCAAGCCACAGGTTAAAAAAGAGAAAGGAAAAGGAAAAAAAAATAAAAGCAGAAAAGCACCTCCCTAGATTTTTCTATATGAAAAAAATACTCAAACTTTTTAAAGTTGATAAATGGCAACACATTTCACAATATAACTATGCCCAACAATCTAAGTGTTGGGAATTATCACTGTTTCCAAAATTTTATCTGCTTATACTCAATTCATTTTTCCACTATCTGTTCTTTCTGTTTTGTTTTTAATAGGCATCATGTCGTTGCAATTATCTTCATTTTCCATATTCTAGGAAAGGAAAGAGCAGTATTTTCTCCTTCCTGGCAAAAAATGAAGTGACAGCTAAAATTCTGAACAATCATCATGTTTAGCCTTGGTAGATAATCCTAGATAATCCTCAAAAAAAACCGTGATTGATGTTTTGCCATGCCTCTAAAAAATATTGTTTAACAAGTTGTTTTTAATTATGAACCACTTCTCGCACTATTTCACAAAAAAAGATATAATTGAAGTTTTCTGAATATCACTTTAGTGCCAAAGCTATTTGACAAAGTAACCAATTTCTACTGTTATGTAAAAAGTTTTAACACTTAAATTTCTCAATATCATGGAAATTCAGCCCCTCACCCAAAGCTGTAAATAAGCAGAGATGCAGCTGAATATATAGGAAGATAGCCTTAGTGCTAGAGCACTTTAGGAATGATAGATAAATAAATAAATATATTGCCAAGAAAGAGATATAGACCCTGCTTTCACCAAACAGGCATGAAGAGAATGAAATTCTTTGGCAAATGACTGCAGAGGTCTCTTTTGTTCCCCATGCCCTGGGGTAAAGCATGCACTCACATCAGCAGAACTCTACCAGGTGAAGTGAAAAGTCATGATCAACATTAACAGATTTCCTTGGGGCTTAAGTCACTAAAGCCACAGCCGCACAGAGCCTCTGTAATTTATGCTGAAGGATTTATGTCCAGCCTAAATTTTTTAAACAGAAGCTCCTTTGGCCTTTGCCCCAGCAACTACCCCTTGAAGCATAAGCAAGCACTTGACCAGCTCCAGTTGTTCAGTACATACAATACACAAAAACATAGCCCAAAAAACCACACATTTCCAAAGGGATTAAAAAGTTTCCCATGCTGCCTTGCTCTAGGACGATTTATGGTGTTGTAACATTCACATTTCTAGGTGACACTGGCTGTGATGCAGTCCTTGCCATTATTATTTGTACATCTTCATGTAAACGGATCATAATATCACAAGTCATAGAATTACAGTATGGTTTTGGTTGGAAGAGACCTTCAAGATCATTTAGACCCAACCCCCAGCTCTAGGTGGCCCTGTTTGAGCAGGGAGTTTTGTCTAGGTGACCTCCAGAAATCCCTTCCAACCTCCATAATTCTGCAATTTTCATTTTTGTTTAGGAACCAACAAAGCCCTGAGTTCATAGTGATTTTCTGTTTAAATGTGTCCTAATCTTGCTAGCCTTTATTTTTCAAAACATCGTCCTTAAATAATTTCAGATTATTAGATTCCTCTTTTCTTCTCCTGACACAATTACAGCATCTGCTGCTGAAACTGATAAAACTGCCGAGACCTCACTGTGCAGCAGCCCAGCCCTAAATACCCCAAAGTTATCTTTCTTCACAATAAGGAAAGGCTTGATGGAAGTCTTTTTAGAGCTGAAAGCCGCCTGCTAGCCTTAAAGACGGTGTGGTTTGTGTGCTATTTATTAATTTTAGAATAAGAATCTCTGATGCCTCCCCCCTCTCAGCAACTACTTTTTCAGCCAGAGCTACCGATGAGAAGCTGCTGCTTTTCTTGATCCCTCAGCAGCTGGGTCCAAACAGCTACATCGGTGTCTCAGCTTCTATTCATAAAAATCTATTAGCCTGAACAAATTAAAAGTATATCATAATTGTAATTCACTATTTCTAGTGTCATCATTATTTTAGAAGTTATGATTAATTCATGTTCACTGGTTTGAATAAGTAACATTGACATGTCAGTTTCTAGGAGGTTTCTGATTGAATTTTGGTGTGCGACATGGAAGGAAATAGAGAACCAACTTAGCAACCAAAACAGAGTTTGGTTAAACAAAATGCCTTAGTAAAGTTCTGAGCTTTGACTACATATTCTTCTCTTTTTTGGTATCAGATGGAGAAAGGAAGAATGCAACAATTGTTTCTTTCCAGGAAAAAGAGTTTAGTAATCCCTGAGGATTATCAAGGATTAGGCCCAAAACACCCAGCAAAGCATAGTCACTTGGTTTGCAGAGTATAGAACAAGACGTAGATTCACAAGAAATTCTCAGACATTGCCAGGAGAAAAAAAATAATAGGGCTTTTGTTTGGTTTGGTTTAATTTTGGTGGGGTTTATTTTTGTTTGCTTTTTTGTTGTTAAGTTTGTTTTTCCTTTCCAATTTATCTACTGGTACAGTTTAATATCTCTTTGGAATCAATCAGAGAGACCCAGATGGAAGCAGAGGTGACACTGTTGGCATAGCATGCTAGATATTTTTGGTGTGCTGTAATCCAGTTATGAACACATATTTCAATACCTCAAAAGACAGCAATAGCATAATGGGCGGAGGGTGAAAAAGGTGATCGTGGAGTGGTGCACATTGTAACTCTGTGACATGTTACCTGCCTGGGCAACAGAAGTTGTAATTGCTTTAAGAGTACTTTGACCTGGGTACCTCAAAACTTTAGGAAAGCTGATTTCTATAAACCAAAGTTATACACTGGGCCTGTTTAATTTTTAAACTTAAATAGTAGTGTGATCCCACAGTTACAAGGCAGTTTTCTAAAGAATATTAAAACCTCTTCCATATAAAAGGATGCACTAAAAAGTTGTATTTGGCTAAATCTTAAGAACTACTAGTCTCCTACAATGGGTAATTTCTCAATAAGTAAAAGAACTCAATTTAGATAAATGTTTGTCTTTCCTATTTCTCTGTCATTCTTCACTGGGAACAAAATACTGGTTAATAAATTCAGAATATCCTAGCTTTAGCCCGCCTGTCTTGCATTAGATTTTCACAGCAGAGAAGAACTTCTAATGGGGAACTCCAGCGGGATTAGAGATCTGCAATTCAAAGATGAAAACTTCAGTGACAGAAAGTGAGATATTTTTGCTACTGTATATTGTCTTTTGCATACATATGTAATGACTGAAAAAAACACAATGTGTATGTATATGAACATTTAGTTAACTTTTTGAAGTCTCTTTTTCATTAATGTGAAATGAGCTCTTGCATAATTTTAGATTAGCTTCCTATGTTTCTTCATTGTCTGTTCTTGGAATACCTGTGATTAGTGTTTTCATGTTTTTAGGCCACAGTTTGCTGCTAGTTTTTCTCTTTTAGATTCATAGAGTATTAGGTCTGGATGAAAATAAAACACACATAAAAATATTTTGCCTAATCTTAAGAGTTAATAGTAGAAAGTGTTGGCTTCTATTATGAGTTCACCTTAATGCCCTTCTGCCAGTGGTTTTCATAGAGTAACCACTTATAACATGGGAAATGACATTCAAGATAGAAGTATGTAAGTTTGAAGAGGAAACTGAGACCTAGGTGTGCTATCATCAACTTTCTTCAGAGAAGTTACTCAAGCCTCTCTTGCAATTTCAGTCTGCCATGTTATGTGGTTCCCAGAAGTAACTGAGACTTAGTGAGGGGGAGAAGGATGGAAATATATGACTTTAATATGCAGATGTTCATTCTCCTTTATGATTACTGTAAAATTCCTGCTTTCTTGCCCTCTTCATTGTGCATTTTAAAAAGACAATAGAAAGGAAATTATTAATAATATGAAGAAACATATAATATTAAACAGCAAGGGGTTTGTTTGGGGGTTTTTTTGCCCTCCCCAAAATAAGCATGTAGGTATATTGTCTGGTTCTCTTTCCTTACTACATTTGTACACTAACAGAAGAAAATAGAACAAGTGTATTCCAAGCCCATTTAAGTATTCGGCTGGCCAAAAATAAGTTAAAGATGTGACAAAAAAATCAACATAATCCAGGAATTCTTCATTTAAAGTTCTGCATGTGTTTTCCCTAATTATGGCTTATACACAGTTAATCAATCATTGTCTGACGAAAGGTGAGACAATCCCTTTACTTCCAAATAGGCTCAAAACTTACCACATGATGCCCATTAAAGGTTGCAAGCTCTTCTTATGAACCTATCTACAGACTAAATACCTTCTGAAAAATTTTATGAATGGAAGAACACTCAAGCACTCTTATACTCACTATAAGAGAAATCGAGTATATCTATTATTACCAAGGCGTGAAGACTGGAAAGATAAGGTCTGTAAAATGCAACAGCTCACTGAGGGGTCCTGACATCCCGCACTACATATATTTTTGCAGAGGTTTATTTCCGTGGTATCTAAATTTGTTCCACTTATTGAATGTGCAGCTGGAGTGTATCGTGCATGCTCCTAGGGTCAATCTTTTTTTGTGTTTTATTTTGTTTCAACCAAAGGGAAACCAGATCATTGTCTCTGACATCACTCCTTGGAGAAACGTAGAGACTGGGAATACATAGGATGCATGCACAAAAATACTAATGTATACATGCCTGTACTACACCTGGCAAAGATAAAGATGAGAAAAGAAGAAGGATTTATGATGCATTATAATTCAAATAGTTAAAGATTTGCCTCTGTTAAATGAAAAAACCTCCAACAGGCCACTAGAAAAGTATTCCACTCCTTCATTCAAATCTTTTGCTACTGCTATTTTTTTTAAGGGTTCTTGCTACTTGGAGGGTTCTCAGTCAATCATTTAATTAAAAAAAAATATTGCTATAGGGAAAGATTTAGTGAAAGATATTCCTGCCCCAGGGAGGGGAGAATGGACTACATGGTCTTGGAAAGTCTCTCCCAACTCAAAGTCTTTTATAATTCTATGATTTCATACTTCAATTTTCATAAATATTTCCAAGCTGTTTGGTTCTTTAGGGTTTTGGTTTGGTTGAGGTGTTTTTCCCTTTTTTTTCTTTTTTTAAAATTCGCTTCTGTTTCTTCAGCTAATTTATCGCACATTAAAAAGAAACAAAACAAATGTATCATTAGTAATTTTTAGTGTTTGGTGTTAAAAAATACCACAGCAAAGCTACAACCTGATTACAAAATTACAACACACATTGCAAAATAAATAGGATTTTACTGATTAAGAGATCTTATTTCAGTTTAATTATATGTGTCTTGTTGAACAAGAAGTCTCCCCACAGTTTTAATGTAATACACAAGGCATTTCTTGTTTTGTTTTCCATTCTTCTCTCGCAACCACTGGCTGGACTGTAAAGTGACATATGTGCTCTTAATATTTCATCATTCGATGAAAGATTCTTCAAATTTCCTGCAATCAATCTTTTAGCTACATATTTGTTTCCCTCAGCTCTCATTTACGTTATAGTGAATGGGGTCTTACTTTGAATTCATACATCAACTTTCATCTCTAAAACTCAAGGCAAGTTTAATGTGTCTCTCCTGGAACCCACAGAACTTGTGTTAATGCTGCCCAAAGTCTCAGCAGCTCTATGTGGTCAGAGAGCAACAGATTATGGTACTAGAGGAAAACAAAGCAAAAGAAAACCTGTGTTACATAATTCCAGAAAAATGGAGTAGGGCATTTAGACACTACTGTAATAAAATTAAATAGTTCATGAGAGAAATAATGTCTTAAGATATAAGGAGGGAAAAAACTATGATATAAACACCATGTACCCTGTGGGAGTACACTGCAGAATTCAGAGCACGTTCAAGCATGTCCAAACCTTTTAGATTGTTCAGAAAGCTTTTCCTTAGCTCTGGGGTACTGTTGAGTGGTTTTACTGTGATTAAACTAGATAAACCTTCCCTGAATATCCTGATTACCATTAAATAAATAAATAAATAAATAAAATGATAATAAAGATGAAAAGGACCATTGGCTGCTACTTATTCTATTGAAATGGAATAATTGTATTTAACCTTAAGATTACATTATAAACAAGATATCGGGGTAAAACCCCCTCATTTTATCTTGTTTTATCATTTCATATTTCACAAGAAGATTATTTAAGGATGATGTAGGGAAAACAACAGGAGGGTTTACATCTTATTTCCAATTCTCTCATCAAAACAGAAGAACGAATATGGTATAATATATTATACAAAAAAATAGACTATTTCAGGCTTTTATTCAAAATTTCAAGGTATTATTCTTCATGTTCCGTTTCACATGTAGAACACAGACAGACATAAATCTTAAAAACTAAGAAAAAGGAAAGTCCATCTTGATAAAAAAGCTCTCATTGTGAATTTATAGTAAATTTATCTCGAAAATAACAATCTTATTACATAAGAAACTCTCTCTCCCTAATGAAAATATTGGACAGGTGATGAGGTATCCTTGGATGTATCCATTGCTGACAACTGTCTAACAACTCTCTCCTGGACAAGAATTCAGGATATAAAACCTAATTTCTTATATAAATTATCTCCTATTATACATATTTTTCAATAGATTGCATCATAAAAAGGAAATGTAATGAGGGTGGCTGTATTTCAAAAGAAATCTTCCCAAATAAACCATGTTTATTAGCACTGAACACAGTTCTTCATGTTCTGTGTACCTGGATTTGATTCTGAAACACGTTTCAGAAACTTGCTTTTCAAATGCAAACTGCCAACCTGAATTTATACAGAACACGAGTGAATTCTCAGTAGACCTATAACTTAAGACAAATCAGAATAAACCAAAAAAAAAAAATTCAAAGCAAGCTTTATTTCAGTTTCCTTGTCTTTGTCTTCATTATAAAAAACAACTTTAGAGAGTCACAAAAATACAGCTTTCTATGCACTTGTCATGCCAAAAAATAATTCTCATTTGTACCAGTAATGAATACGAAGGTGCACTAGTGAACCATTTTTAATGCACTAATGCAATTTCATATTGGAGAGCTCTATGAGCACAACCAACTGTGTTGCACAAAGTTACAGTGATAGATATGCTCCTAGCGTGAAGAATACCTGCATATTTGGAAACTGAAATAAATTTTGAATGCAATGAATTTATTTGTAATCGAAGAGTAGTCTTATGTGACTCTGTAGATGAGAACAATCAGCTATAGAATATATGTAAGTGGCAGGTTGTACAAGAATTTTAGTCCAAAGGAATAGATAAAAAAAGCCAAAAGCAAAAAACAAACCTCAAGAAAACAAAGCCATTGCAATTGACTATATGGGTCTCATCACTCATTTTTCAAAATTTGCACAAAACAGGATTAATGGTTACTAGGAGATCAATTTAGGCTTCAAAAACTGTTCAGACTTCCTATTGTATAAAATGGAGGTTTTAGTCTGAAATCTGATAAATGAGATTCCTAAAATTATCTCTGTGTTGGAATAGCAACCAGCCGGAACTCAGATTTTGACTCCTGGACTGTGCTTTTTTTTTTAATAAAATGGCATACATTTTTTGATAAAGGAAAACCAAACTCATGAAAAAAACAACAAAAATAGTATTCCTTAAAATGAGTTTGTGTGTTCCAAGACACTACTGGAAAAAGGGAATCCCAGCGTATGTGATTCAACAGGATGCACATAGTGGGGAGCATAATTTTTTTTTAAATAGAAATATTAAGTATAATCTGATTCCCCTTTTTTCCTAAGAGTTGTAGCACACAGACTAAAATGGGTCTTGGAAAAACTGGGCAGACCTAAAGTAAATCCAAGTGATTTATCTGTTGTTGTTAGTTTCAAGCAAAGTCCTTTCTTGTAGCGACAGACCATGTCTTTTAAGTGGATGAGTCAA
Organism: Oriolus oriolus; assembly: GCA_013400235.1. Classification (NCBI taxonomy): domain Eukaryota; kingdom Metazoa; phylum Chordata; class Aves; order Passeriformes; family Corvidae; genus Oriolus; species Oriolus oriolus. The sequence continues at coordinate 127,977 of VXBT01002510.1, read as the reverse complement.
GTCCTTTAATGCTTGGCTAAGTCTTTAGGATTTCAAACAGTAATAATTTAGGCAGGCCTCTTGTCCATTTTTATGCAGGAAATTAACTTGATTATTCCAGTTCTACTTTATGGATTTTAGAAAGCAACCAATTAATTACTTACTGATCAGTGTCTCTCTGAGACTGGCACATCTCTGTTTAAACAGCTGCTGACTTCCTTTACTCACCCTGACAACTGATGGCATGGCTACTGTTGCACTTATATCATTTTCATTTTGAAGCATTGTTTTGCGTAAAAAGCAGACCTGTCACCCTTGTAGTACCACCAAATAGTTTCCTGGATGTCTAATTCAGGCATGTTTTAGTTGTGCTGCTATAGCATGTCATCATCTGGAAAAGGCAGTCCTTAGAGTACTCAGTCTCAAAAAGCCTCCTGTAAATCAAACTGCAGATTTGACATGCTGTTTGCTACTTTGTGGACATTGATGCACTCTCCAAAGAATTCAATGACTGCACCTAAAATAATTTACAATACATATGGTCTACCTCAGTATAAAAAGAGTTCATTGATGAGAAACTCCCTCCCTCTTCAGGAAGTAAAATGAAAAATTTCTGCCTAATCATTGATTTTAAACCTTCATTGTATGTAATTCCCCCCCAAATGTCAGCTTGAATATATAACTTTTTCCCCCATACCAACTACATTTTTATGTACCAAATTAACCTTAATAGAACTCTCTTTGAAAAATTTGGGGGAACATGAGAGAAGGAGAATAACAACAAAATGAATACATACTCCAATGAAACATGAACATATATTCATTTAAAACCAGCATAGAGCAAAGCTTATTTTTTTCTCCCGGTGCTTTTTCTACTGTGAAGTAAATTACTGTGGCAGTTTTCTTCTCAGTGGTGAAAACAATATCAGTTCTTTCACAAATAAATTATTTGCATATTTAAAATGGAACTAATTCCTCACACATAGATTTAGTTTGTACTTCCACAGATTTTTAAGTTATTCTTCCCCACCATAACTACTCTGCAGGTCTTCTCACTCACTGCCCTGCCCTTCCCCACCCTAAATATCACAGGTTTATTACTGGACTATTTTATTATCACGGTCTTGCCTTTTTTTAAGAAAATTTTTCTTATAAGCTAATTGGTTTTTAAGCAAACAACTGTAAGCACTGTGACAGTAACTTCACTTTAGCAGCATTTTCATGTTTGCTGTTGTCTGTGGGGCAGACAGATGATGAGAACTGGACAAAGGTCTTCCTCTCTATATATATACTCCCTTTCAAGGGTTTTTTGCAAAGCTCAGGGTGTGGATCCTGAAGCAGTGCCAGAAACTGTGGTCTCTTACAGACTCTACCACATGGCATTCTCAGACCCCAGCATACAAAGGTCCAGCCAAGTCACAGGCTTAACAGTGTGATCACTTTCATATTTTCCAAAGTACATCTTCTCTGGGGTCTAACTATAGATTGGTCTTCCAGCCAAAGAGCTTTCACCTTTCTGAATCATATGCTGCAAAACATCCATCAAAAGCATAGGAGGCAAAACTGAATAAAGGTTCTGCGTAAGTTGTGCTTTTTCCTTTCAGCACACATCTTCTGTGTCCTGGAGGCAGCTGTTTTATCTGGCAATAGGCTAGTGGCAACAACATTACAGCTAAATCTATTCTTTCACATCTATTTTCTCTTCCTTTCTTTCTTTCAGGCCTCCCTTTTCCCTGTCATATTCCTCGAATCTCCACATGGACAATCTCGAGTATAATTTTGAAGGCCTTCACAGGATGCTTAAATGAAATCAACTAATATTACGCAACCTTATCTGAAGAAGTCTGACCATCCCCTTTTAAACAAAAGAGAAATTTTCATTCTTTTTCAGCTCTGGAGTACCTTCTTATTAGTATTATAAAAAAAACCAAAACAAAAGAACCCAAGCTTTTAACACCACATTTATTATAACAGCCTATTTTAAATATTTAAGAACAAATATACTGTATTTACCATAATTTTCAATGAAGTTACATATGTGATTATATTCATTTTATTAGCTTTCATTATTCTGAAACATTTCATGCAATTCATTTTCATACAATAAGACACAGCAAGTGGAGTAATTTTATTCTTGATGCATTTAATAGCTTAGATTATTATTATTTTAAAGCAACTTTTCCCCCCCATTTAGTTACAGTTAACGTAGCAAGCTTTGTGTGGGAGATCTACTTTTTTCACCTGAGTGCTAATGTATCTGATATATCAAATGCCATTAGAGCTGCTAATCATATTCCAGCCCACATGATATGTCTTAACCAAATCTATTCACTTAAAAACACATTCCAGATAATATCATGAGATTATGTCCCCAAAATAAATATAAATGCAAAACATTTTACACTAAACATTTTTTAAAGGCAGATATAAGCATGTATTCGTGCACTTGAATGTTTTGTAACTGACTGCTTTGGGCAGTAAAGGACTACAATAAGTACATGACATTGAATAACCTATTAATTTTGTTACTTCAAATGCATCTAACTGGATCATGTGTAATCACAAAGAAAAAAAATTCTGCAGATGGTTTCTCCATTCCACATTCTTCCTTAAAAATAGCTGCATATTCAGATTTTTTTAACTAGATAATATTCATTTGAACACGTCTCTTGTTGCTCACATACTTTTCAGCAGAAGGAAATTTGCAGTGCAGTGGTACCTTAGAATTAACTTCTAAATTAGGTAAAGTGCATTGAGATTGAAAGTGGAAACACAGTACTCCAGGTAATTAACAGCTGTTAGGTGGTTCATTCCAGCAGGAAACATAGTGGACAACAGAGCTTACACCAGGTTCTGAGGAATTTTTTTTATTCTTCCATTTCACTTTACTAAAATTTATTCCTACTCATTTATTCAACAAAAATTTCTAGGGGTAAAAATCAGCTTGTAGCATATATTTTTGGCTGTAATTTATTCTACAAAATATTTGACATTCCATTACCAACACATATATAGGTCATTAAATTTAGAAATGGACTTTGTGAAGAGAAAAATACAAAATAAATTTTCAGCTGGTACTGAATTTCAATTTCTTTTTTGGTACCATATGGTACCTTTTACTATGACTCAGAAGAAGATTATTAATACAACACATTTAAGCTATGATACATACTGTATGGCATTTGATTAACAATAATTAGAAATATTTACTGTAGATTACAGTCAGTATAAGGCTTTCAGTATAATAAACAAAAAAACCCACACTGTTTTTTGAAAGTACTTTAGTTATGTTTGTACTACTGAAAAATATTCAAAAAACATATGGCAAATTTGGAGCACTACATTTCCTTTGTATTGCACATCACAGGAATTCTACCAGTGCATTATCTAAACTTAGCATTTGCTATACTGGGAGTACCGCATTTAAAAGTAAAAGATAATTCTAGAATAAGAAAATAGTTACCTGTCTGATAAGCGTGAGATTCTACTCTTTTCATCTCATCAGGCTTGCTTTGGGGCTGTGCAGCAAGGTCAAAGCATTTCTGAAAGATTGTATTCTCACCTAATGTACAAGTCCTTTTGAAAATATTGTTAATTAATGCATTTGGAGTTACTTTAAGATTATTTTATGTTGTGCAGGATCTGGCCAGACCCTAATCATCTATAGTAAAGCACAAATATTTACTTAAATCCTTTGCTCCCCTGTGGTGTTAGATGCGCTGAGGACACTTATGACAGTTCTGACGATTTGTATAAAAAAGTTCATTCAAATAAATACCTTCCAAACTTTCCAGTTTCAAAAAGAATTGATTGCACTGCTATCTGACACTTCAAAATAGAGATCTTGCCTGTGGCTAATTTCTTAGATAGTTAAATGTTTCTAATGAATTATCCCCAAAAAAATGTGTGCATAGAGTGAAAACGAATCATTTAATTTTGTTACTATGTCTGTGCTCTCTTGGTGGGATTGGAAGCCAAATCCCACCAAGGGAGAAGTAGAAAAGAAAGCTTCTATCCACCCATTCAAGTTGCAGATGACAACTGAGCATACCGTGACCATAAGAATTCCTACAACTTTGGTACTTCCATCACTTGCTGAGATTTCTGAGGCCTACAAATTTTTTTTCATAAGTAATCTGCTTTGCAAGACTTTGTAATGTTTGACATTTTGATTTAAATCTACGAACCCACATACACAAAGTCTTTCCCTCAAACCCACTTATGAATATAAAAATAATGAAATTCACAATAGTAGCAAAAAAAATTTACTGCAAGCTGATCCTTTTATTAAACACAAACCATTAGATGCATTTATGAAGCAGGCTTAAGAAAGAGGAGAATAAAAAGGAAGTTCATACAAGAAGGTGCAACTTGATGATCACACCATCAGGGAAGATTACTCAGTTTGGGGATGCTTCCTGATCACAAAAAGTGATGGCAAGAAGAGTGAGAAATGATATGGCTAGGAAGCAGAGATCAGGGGATCCTGACTAGAGCAGTGACTGGATACGCAGCCAGACTTCTCAGGAGGTTGAAAAGACTTTTCTTGGATACCCAGAGGTACCTGCATGGAATGTGCTGCAACCAAAAAACTGAGTGAAGGTTGCTGTATGAAAAGCAAGGCTGAAAGAAAAGTGCGGTACTAGAAATGCACAGGGTCAGAAGGACTTATGAGCACTAATTGTTGTGTCTGTATCCATTTTAGAAATTCCCCACCTGTGTAGCTCTAACTGAAGTAAGCTTTAGTGCCTCAGAGGGTAACACCAGTAACACTGTATTTACACACATTGCATGTAAATGTACGCACTTGCATACATTTTATTTGGGATCTCACTCAAATTTCTGCTTGAAAATGTAAACAGTATATACAGCATGGTGAATAAAAAGAGATTATCCTAGGGCTCAAGCATCATGTGGCAACACACACTATGATGAACAATTTGTCCTCTTTTTGGCCTTCTTCATCTCAACACACTTGATCCATTGCTCTGACATTTTTATTTCATATTAATTTCCTCTTCTCTTTATTTCTCATAACTACCACCGCTCCATTACATCTTCTATAACAAGAAGTCTGATAATAACTGAAAGTTGGATCCAATTAATCAAGAACTGTAAACCACTAATTATTTTATATTTGCTCTGAGCTGGGGAAAATAATGTGGTTCTGGCAGTCTTTGGCAAGACTTTGCCTTTATAAAATCCGGTCTATACAAGCAGACTCCCTACTGCTGTCAAAAGGAAATTACTGCTAGTAAAGTAAATTTGGTTTAGAAATTTCACCCATAACTACACTCTTGCCATTGGGAGCAAAAGCAAATGGAGGTTTAACACAAGTTTTGTTGATTTATTCAACAGTTCCTATAAAGCATATCAGTTAAGCTCACTGCTCCTCAGCTCTGACCATTTCTGGTTTATTATTCTGCTCCGTCCTTGCAAGAAAATTTTAAGGAAAAAAAATACTACTAGTGACAGAAAATAACAGCAAGTCACCACCCATTCTCCATTTTCTGTAGTTCCTCTCAGCCCTAAACCAAGCTAGGCGTATACCTGTATCTATATGGCAAAGTTTATATTTGTCAAAGCTCTGAAATCATGCCAGGGTATGCATCCACATCTGTATTACACTAGGATACAAAAGGCAGCTCTGAAATGCAATTTTTTTGAAGTGCATTTCCAAATAAGATGTTCAGGTGTCATGGAAATTTGAGACTTGAACATGGAAATATTTAGGCTGATGATTAAACTGATGTATTCATGAAGCTCTAGGAACATCAAGAAATTATATCAGCTGAACATGTTTATGACTACGTGTAAAGTTGATTCAACTTTTTTTTCCCTGACTGCAAAAAGTATTAGGAAGTACATATATATTTTTTCTAAGGGATTACATATTCCCATGAAGCAGAGATAAAGTAGGAGAAAACTGAGGAGATAGAAGTGACAAAGAATGTTCCTGCCCAGTAGTCACTTTATCATATTGCAATTCCACAATATTACCTATACAATGAGCCTTTCAATGAGCCATGGTAAAATCAATATCATATATTCTGTTTATTTTCACAGAAGTGAGCTATCATTTATCGGAGACTGGAAGATCAGCTGCTAGAACAGTAAGCATACCTTAAAGGCTTGTATTTGTAGGTTATCACCGGAATTGGCCAAGGTTTTCCGACACTACCTGTTTCTCACAAGGACTTTATACTTCTATTTCTTCCTCCACTAACAATTAAAATTGGTGTATAGGGAGGGGAAAGGGAGTAGGGAATAGTGGTAACATTCAGTGGCTGACATCTCACATACCATACTTTATTTTTCACAAGGCAGGAAGGTTTTTATCCTGCCTGGTTTTCTGCAAGGGCAAGCTGACCAGAGCTCTGGGGATTTCAACCAAGCGGAGGGAACATCACTCTTGAGGGAATACTATTACACTGAATGACATCTTACACAGAGAAAAACCTGAGAGAGGTATCCACAAAACCCCACTTTGAGCGTGATAAACTAATTAGTCTATAATACACCACTAAAAATAATTTGTTTGTACTACTAAAACTCTGGGGAAATCTGGCTCAGCAATAAAGCCCAGCTGTTGCTATTCAATATATTTTGATTTTGGACTTCTTGCAGTTCAGATAATGTTCAAGAAATGCAGCTGAGAGCTGCTCTGATTAGTGAGAATTTGTACCTGGGGTGATGTAAAAGTGAGCTGAGCTGCTACAATTTTTTCTTTCCATTTATAATATAATTTGTATACTTTCATAAGCAAAAACCTATTAACGCTACTCCCAAATAGGAAAAGTTGGTATGAGAAAGTTTCTTCCAAGTTCTCCAGCTGGCTGTACAAGATAGTTACATATAGAGCTTGATCTGGCACATGGTATTCTACCTTTGAATGAACTCCACTGTGAACCATTTGAAGAGTCACAGTGAAATAAACATACAGATTTTTAGACATTTCTTTGTAATATCTTGCATTACTGATTTCCCATCTTTTTCTGACATCAACAACTGAGATTAAAATCTTTGTCTAGTAGCATGAAGACATAATGTGGAACTCTACAAGCTAGTATTTTATGTTAATTTCAGTGTTAATATTTCTAAGTACTGCAGACTTTGCCACCTGGAAGAGCAAGGCCATAGGAGATATAAAAGAGATATGACTAATTAAGAAGATTATAATTTATTTAAATTAGTGAGTCAGAAATAAAGCAGTTGCCAGTTCTCCCTCCAGAAGCTTCTACAGGGTAGATCTTAGCAAAACTAGAACAGTTATTAAATAGCAATGTCACTTAGGCATTGGACAGATTAATCAACCAACAGATTAAGCAAGTTTTGCCTTAATTAAAAAAGATTATGCCTCCTTCTACCAACAGAGATATTCTAAGACCAGAACTAAAAAAATTATTATTCTGCTACAGGTTTTCACATAAGAATATTATGATAAAAGCCTTGTGCAACACTGAAATTAAATAAATTATATCAAGTCACAGAATTTTAATTAACTTCCATTTTATTAATCAGAATTCATCATCAAAATCTGTATCAGACTGATAAAAAGCAGAAATATTTTTGGCAAATCTGGACTGCAGACTTTCAAAGAGAAAAGTAAAATAGACCCAAGCACATAATACATAAAACATCCTCAACTTTAGGCATTAATTTTCATTAATCAGTCAATCTGTCCAGACTCCACCCCTAAGGGTCACAGAAGAGAAAGAATGAAAAACAGTCAGCTTACCCAAAGGAAGCAAACATATTCTCCACAGCACAGGCAAACCCCTTCATATTTCACACAGACGGAAGCAGTGGGGTGAACTGGGCATGAAGGGCATTGTTATTTTGTGTAGCATTTGTTTTGTAATAGGTGAGTAGCTCATTAAAATTAAGTGAGAACCATAAGGGATTTTTCTTGGATTTTTTTTTGTTTGTTTGCTTTTATTTTGTTTTATTTTTCCTTTTTTCCCCAGTAATATAGTCTCTTTTTAAAATTTAATTCTATAAATTAGGCAGTTTGAGAGAAAATAAAGTAAAACTTGGCTTTCTTTTAAATTTAAAGGGAATATAAATCATTACTTAATGATTAATAGGTTAATTTTACTAGCCTACACCTTATTTTTTGGGATATTTAGAGTTATAAAAGAAAGAAAGAAAGAAGGCAAAGAAAAGCATTATTGAAACAGTTTTTAGTCGTGTGAGATGATTCATTTTGCTTTGATTCAGTGGCCTGGATTTTACCTGATAGCAAGTTCTTTCCAAAGCCATCCTCAGATCCTTTCCCTGCTTCAGTTCCTTTTCTCTGTAAAGACAGACAGCCTGACAGCTATTACATCAATGGCCTATTAACATGATTTTTTTTTTTAAGAACTCTTTTCTTCAAGGATGCGTTTGCTGTTCAAACAATTTGAAATTAATGCGGGTAAACTGGGTAAATGTAAAGTACCACCTGGCTCAAGATGAAGTTTCTTTCTGCAGGCCCTGCTGTTGCTGCTTCTGTCACCTCTGTATGTGCTCTGCCAGTTTTTTCAGTTGACTGGTGTAGTAATATTTTTATGTTTTGCCCACAGATATAATACAGCCTATACAGAATGGCACATTAATGTAGGAGAAATCACAGGCAGAAAGTTGTATCCATTCTGTACCCTAGGATATAGGTACAGAATAAATACATATATTGAGTGAATTATGATCCTCTATAATATCTCAAAACAGATCTTTCCACTTTTCTGTTGGCACATTTCCTCTGGATGAATCAACATGCAAAACCCCTGCTGCTCTCTACCTTAGTCTAGGATCCTGACATTCTTTTCATCTATGAGGAATTAGGTTAAAACAATGGTATCAAAACCTAATATTGTGTTCAAGTAGCATGTTGATGAAGATGTACTAGTTTAATGATCTGGTTTTATTTAAGTCATCTGCATGCAGAATTTACATTTTGACGACATCTTTCTGTAGACAGTCATTTGGGGGTTTTTGTGTGTTTGGTTGGTTGGTTTCTTTTGTTGTTCTTTTAATTAAAAGCTGCCAAAAATATGAGTCTGTAAAACACATTGATGTATCTGTAACATTTTTCCTTTTCAAAATATCTCTTCTGTAGTCAGGAATTTCTATCTCACCAGAATATTTACATCCCTGAAATTTTAAACTTGGTATGTTTTTATCCTGGTCTAATATTTATTCATCCTGAGTATGACCTACTTTTTTTGCACATATGTTAATAACTTTTGAACTAAAATGCAGAAAGCAGCATATGAGAGATGGAAATGACAGACAACGAAAGAGTAGCATAGCATTTCTCAGATACTTAGGGAAAAATCCAAGAACAGAGCCCAGCTGGAGCTAAACCTTGCAAGGAATATTAGAGATAAGAAAAAAAGGCTCTTGCAGTTAAACTAATCGCAAAAAGAAGTTCAGGGAAAGGGTGGGTTTGCTGATGGATAGGGGAACTAACAAGAGAGAGATGGCATGGGCTAAAGAACTCAATGGCTTTATGTCTTGATCTTCATAGACATTGCCTGTTTTCACACCTCTGTGTGTAGCAGCGTAGTCTGAGAAGGAGTGAGACAGCTAACATCTGGGAGCAACACCTTAGAAGCACCTAGAGAAACTGGATATATTTAAATTCATCAGTTGAGCAGCAGGAACATTTCATCAGCTATTTCAACTTGAAGTGCTGAAAGAGTTGGTAGATCATGAATCTAAGGATCAGGAATTCCTTAGAATCCTCTTCTAAGAAGAAAAGCCTGGATAACTGTGAGTTGGCCAAGCTCTTCTTTCTTCTTGGAAGAGAATATGCCACTTTGGAATACATGTCACTTTGGAATACATGTCACTTTGGAATATATGTCCGGGCAGGAGTAGGTAAGTGAGTAATCAGGAATAGCCAATATGTATTTAACAATGGCAAATTTTGTTGGATGAACTGATAGTTTTTTCACCAAGATTGGTTTTATGGATAAAGCAGATAGCTGAAAGGTCTATACCTTGACCTCTCCTGGTGTTCTGACACTGTGTCCCACAATATTCTCATTTGTCAGATGAGAAAATATGGCCTGAAATAATTGGCCTGTTGGAGTGAGTCCAAAGGAGTTAAAAAAGTAGCCTTTCTTAAAGGCTCTGATAAAAATCTTAGTGTAAAATATCCAATATTCTTCTATAGAACAGCATTTTTCCTAAAAACTTTAAAAAAATTGAAATCTGAAATGTGCTTTCATTTTACCCAGTGTTATTTTGCCAACACAATCATCACATTAGCATCCTTTTACTTGCAAATTCTAAGGTCATTAATGACAAAACATAAGGTCATACTGTATGTCTGGTGGCATAAAGTCACACATTAATCCTTCTAATTAATTTACATATGAATTGAGTAAAGGCTTTTGTAGCCACAGTCTAAACGTTTCTGTACAATTAGTAGTCTGAAACTGTGAAATTACACTGCTTCTATTGAAAAGAGGCATAACCAAAACTTTCCATAGTGCAAGATTATGTGACTTTAATTAGACTGTAATTTGAAAATAAATGTAATAGCAATTAATTTTCTATAAAGGTGTAATTTGTTTTACAAAGTTCCAAAATTTCATATTCATAAAAGTTCATCTACCAGGTGAAAGAAAATTTCATTACAAAAGAAGAATTCATTAGAGACTAGAGAAAAAAAAATCTGAAGGATTCAGATTAAATTTTCCATCCATTTTAAATTCCATATCTTTAAATTGCATTATTTTTTGAAGAACTGAATATCAGTTAATTTAAACTTTTATGGGATCAAATGGCTGAAATAAATAGTGTCCTTAAACTGAGACAATTGTTTATTCCCCTTTGCCAAGCAAAATATATGCAGCGCACCAACACTGCCAGAGGGAATCTCATTGGGTGCTGATTTGTGCATATTTCCTATTTCATGCAGAGGGGAAGGAAAAAAGACCCACACTCTTAGAGAAGAGAAGCAGTGAAACAAACCACAAGCACAGCTAGCTCAGGGAATGGCAACATCTGAAAGAACACGTGGACTAAGTGCTCTGAAAAACGCTTTGGCACTCAGACATTCCCGCTGTTTCTCCTCTGCTTCCCATTGTGTTTATAGAAATAGCATTTTGTGCCATCTTTGTAAACAGGACTGCATCAAAGAAACACCATGTTTACTTTTTCCCCCTAGTGGAAAAAATCCATAACTCCCCAAATGTGATAAAATACTGGAGACAGAAGGGAACACTGCGTTCTGTTCAGTTTGATTTGCCTGCTAAGTGAAGGGAAAAGGCAGCACAGTATCTGAGACAGTGATGGATGGGTTGTGCGTTAAAGCTGCTCATACAGCATCAAAGTGTCTCTGCAAGCAGAATGTACAGCTCTTGCTGAAGGGATGAGGGATCATTCCACACAAGGAGGAAACAGTCACCACCAAAAGAGCTGAGAGATTCTCTTAGAAAACTCCTGAAAGTATCATTAAAGCTCTTGTACAAAAGAAGCCAGAAAACAACTGTAAGTGATTGTTGGGCATGTTCACAAATCAAAAGTTTCAGAAAGGCCGAAATTCCAGGTTCCATGTGATCCATATGTACTAGCTTTCTCTACTGTCATGATTTGACCACCACATCTACAAGAGCAGAAGGAATATGCAAAGACTGTCACTGTTATATATAAATATGACTGAATATGAGCCAGCAGTGTGTCCAGAAGTCAATGGGATCCTGACCTGTATCAGAATAGTGTGGCTAGCAGGACTAGAGAAGTGATTTCTCCCCTGTGCTCAGCGCTGGTGAGGCAACCTCAAATTTGGTAGTCAGTTTTGGGCCCCTCAGTTCAAGAAAGACCTTGAGTTGCTGAAGAGAGTCCAGCGAAGGGCAACAAAGCTGGTGAAGGATCTGGAGCACAAGTCTTATAAGGAGTTGATGAAGGAAGACCTTATCCCTCTCTACAACTTCCTGAAAGAAGGTTGTAGTCAGGTGGGATTGGTCTCTTTTCCCAAATAATAAATTATAGGACGAGAGGAAATAACCTCAAATAGTTTGGGGGAAGGTTTAAATTGGATATGAGGAAAAAATTCTTCGCCTAAAGAGTTATCAAACACTGGAGCAGGTTGACCAGGGAAGTGGAGGAATTAGCATCCCTGGAGGTAGATGAGGCACTTAGGGCCGTGGTTGAGGTGTGGACTAGACAATGTTAGGTTTACTATTGGACTCCATGATCTTAAATGTCTTTTCCAATCTAAATGATTCTACGAGAATCATCTAATCATCAATCTATGAATCTAAATCTCTGATTCTATCTTAAATGATGACAATCTTTTGGTGTTTAATGCTTTTACCAGTACAGTTATTCCACTGTCTGCCAAGGCCACCACAGATCAGTAAAGGAATTTTGATTCATTCATTCCCCAAAATTTTGTGAACTGTATGTTAAACAAATACCAGGACATAGTTGTTAATAATCTGTTTGTTGTAAACCTCAAAAAACAACTTTAAAAATTGATTGACAGTGGAATTAAGTATTTTATATTTGCCTATCACTTATTTTCAGAACATTTCACTGAGTAAGAACTTAATACTGTCTTAAATGAGATCAAAGACAAAACTACTGTGAAGTAAATAGGTGTTTGGTGTGCTTGGGAGCCTATAGAATGAATTGAATTGGGAATTTGCCTATTTTGTTTCTTAGCTGGAGCCAAAAGGCATGATGGATCTATCAGTGTTGTATGCTCCTCTTCTGGGCCTTCAATGTAGCAGATTCTCCACCTCCTAAGTACAATTCAAAAAGAAGCATCAAAAAAGAAAGAGAAGAAGAAATCATCAGCTTGTAAGTAGTCACTAAAAATAAACTCCTGGGAAGCAACAGTATTTCTCCTTTGAAAAAAGTGAGAGTAGGAGTCTGACAATCTGTTCTGCGTATTTTCACTTGCATGTCTTGACATAGGAATCGTCAGCAAACCACTTGATTTCTGGTTGCTACTCAGTCATAGGCACCATTATTAAAATTGATTCAATTAATCATGTGCCTATGGGCAATTAATTCTACATTTCGAATTGGTAGAATGCTTTCAAATATTTGAATAAACAGCAGCAAAAGAAAACGAAGTGTAATTTAAACTTTTACTTTACCATGAACATCCGTCAGGTTCAGAAACAGTAATGATAAGGATATTAATTTATTTTATAGGAGATTGATAAATGCATCGCCAGGACGTTCCAGAAAAAAAATTGAAGCAGATTACATGTCTATGACCTTGGATTTTTTTCAAATATGTAAATACCTAGGCCATTCTGTTTTTACTGCAAAAAGCTGACAAGTATGACCAAAAATGCCTTCTACTCTCTATGACATAACTATGATGGCGCACTTGTTGAACAGCACAAGCAGTATGGTGCGGCATTGTAACATAGACTAGAATGGGCAGAAGGATGACCTGTGCCATATCCCATGCAAGGGATGGCAATGCTAACCATTTCTAACTTCAAAATTACATCTATTTACTAGATTGACTCATTTTATTACTAAAGTGGATGAATATAATAATCACCTTGCAATCAACATACAATTTATTAACAACTTACTATATATTGATCACATAATTTTTTAGCACCTGAAACCAGTCTCCAATTAATTCTGTTCATTCTGCAAGTCTCTGAAGTTTTTTTTGTTTTCCCTTGAACTTCCAATGATCCAGTTTCTCCTTCACTATTAGAGGGTATTATTAACCCTCTATCCATTTCCCTAAATGTTCTGCGTTGTCTAACTTTAAGCACAGTTTTCTCAGAAATTATTTCCTACAAAACACTTTATGATCACACTAGTCTGAGGCCCTCACAGGTACTGCAGAAAACACAAGGGAATTCACAAAAGTATGGATGAAGAAAGCACTATCATTTAGAAAAACAATTTAAAATGGTAAGTGTAGGATAAATTCTCTAAGATGAGAGAGATATTATTTGCATTCTTAAAGACTGAACTTAATCCCAAAGCAAATTTAAACTTTAGTAATTCCCCGTTAAAAGTATTTTTGATGGGAAAACACAGGAGGTCAATGAACATATAGTACTGTTTTCAAATCAGTCAACAAGAAAATCCACGGAGTTTAAATCTTTAATTTCAACATCACTTGGACTTGATTAACAGTAATAGTAAAATAGTTGCAAAATAAAAAATTAAAAGAGGGTAAAATAATTTACATTGGCCACAGCAAGAAGTTGGACATCCAACAATAGTATCTATTCAAAGGGTTAGATTCATCCACAGCAAATATGGAGAACAGGCAATAAAATAACAAATTATCAGATCTCTGCTTTTCAAGTATTTATCTCTTACTTCATTTTTACATGAAGTCAGTGTTTAATCTGTAACTTACCTGAATAAATTAAGTTATTCTTTTCTTAAAGCAATAAGTTTGGTCTTAAACTCAGTGAGAAGAAACAATTCAACACTTGTGAAGTTGTGAGTTTATCTTTAAAGATGTACTGAAAAACACAACTATCAACACCTCATGAGTGGTCTCAATAACGTGAATCAACACGTGTCTTGTTTCTAACTGCAGGAGACAGTCTTCCAAATTTTCCTAATTCCAGTATGATGCTTCTATCTTGCTACTTCTGCTGAAATGTAGTTTTATAAATTATGAAGTACTCTCCATTTGCTGGCCACGCTTATATTTCTTTTCTTCATTGACCACCTAATTCCTATAAAACACTTGTCTCTGGCCATATCAAATTTCTTCTCAACCTTTGGAAAAAAGTCACAACCTCTTCGGAATTAAATAAAAAATTATATGTAGCCTCTACTGTGTTAACACTACAGACTGATAATGAGGAAATCTCACTGTGTTATAATAACAATATGTTATAGAGCTAAAGGTCAATAATGTCCTTTTTGAAATGTTGGTATTTATGATTTTTCTGTTACTTCAATGGATGATCACTGAAAAATGAGCAGTACCAGAGGATACTTGCTTAACAAGATCAGGGAGGAGGCATGACCTGTATCAATCAATATTCAAACACACTGAATTTTACCCTACTGTAAAATTGTGTTCTCATTTAACTGAGATAAGTCCAAAACAATTCTACTGATTGTAAAACATCTCTGCATTTTAAATAATATATACCGGTTTAAAACCCAATAAAGTGCTAGCCATCTCACTCAATCTACTGATGAGCAACGAGAGGCAAAATCAAAATCAGATAAAATAAGATTATTTATCTTAAGGTTATAGATGGCTGCTCTCTATCTGTAGACAGATTGTCTGTACAGTTCTTTTTTTCAAAGTAGTGAATTTGTTTTTATAACAGGAAAAAAGCCACTCATACCTGTTTTGAGAGTTCTAAGTCCCTGATGGAAATACATCTGTACTTCACAAAAAGGCTTTCTTTGTTCTACTTTCTTTTACTGTACCATATCTTGAAGTCTCATACTGCAGAGTGAATTTTGAACACTTACATCTTTCTCTGCATTTTTAAAGGGTAATGTTCACTCAGTAGCACAACACCAGAAGTACATAATTATAAAGGGTGAAAGAAGCTGCATTCAAATTACCCATGAGTTTAAATGCTTGGCTCTGTATAATTACTTTCAAATTATTTCTGTCAAACACACATTATAGTTGAGTTAGTCATTTATATTTTAAAAAGAAAATTAAGAAAATCAAGGAAGAACTTATTCAGAATTTTTAATAAACACAGCTTTTTCTTTAACAAAAGGTATCAGGTTTTTAAAGTACTTATTACTTAGCCAGCTAAGTTCTGTGGATAGTGAGGAAAACAGATTAACACAATAAAAACTGCAGCTCCAGCTTTTGGTATGGAAAATATAATGATCTAACATAGCTATTGTATAAAATGGCAGCATGTTTCTATGTGAAACATTTGCATATTTTAAATCAATTTTTCCTTTTTCTGAAATGGTTCCTTTTACTGCTCTCACATCCATCAGTGAGTGGGCTCGCTTGGAATCATAATATTGTGATGTATACCGCGTTTTGTTCTGTGTAGTTGTTGTGTTCATGTTTAGGACAGCAGGCAAGAGAAAATAAAACAAACCTTCTGTCTTCTTCACTGAATTTGTATTTATGATCGCCAAGACCAGTTATTATATGAGCTTCAAATCTATTTGAAAGGAAAGAGACAACTGCACATGGGCAAAGATGCAGAGCAGGGCATCTGGAAGTGCCAAGCTGGATTCTCTTCTTCAGATACATGAAGCTTAAAAAATTTCTCTCTTTATATCTATGTTATATATATAGAAACGCAAATAAAACCATTTAAAATATACCCCATGATTTCTTTCTACTTGTAAACCACATTTTACAGAAAAATTAAAACCTTCTGAATTGCTGAAATGTTAAAATGTTTATAGGCCCATTTTCCATATAGTTGTTGTTGACATTCTTCATCTACAATCAAAGTTTTCCTGACTTAAAACACAGTCCTCAGTATTAAGTCAGTTGAACTTGGCAGATGCAGTTGAGAAGACTAATGAGATGCTCTAAGAGTTGTAACGTCAGAGCACTTCAGATAGAAGTGTTTGTCTCTAATACTACTTTAAACATACACTTCATATTGTAAGGAAATATTTCAGGCTTTTTATTCATATAAAGTTTCCTTTTCCAAGCCTCTCAAAATACAAAGATCATCTCTAATAGCATCTGGAAAGCAAAAGGTGGAAAGCAGAGGAAACTGGCCTAACTTAAACCTTATCATTGGTGAGAGATTCCATTGGGTTATACTGCAGTAGAACAGAAGGGAAAAAAATCCTGTGTGGAGTACTCATATGTTTTGGATGGGTTTGAACAGTACAGGTACTTCAGCTGTGTGCTGGCTGCACAGTGGGTCTGTGGCAGGTTCCTAGGGCAGGCCAGAGTGTACAGCTACAGTTCACATCACTGTTACCTTTGTCCCTTGAAGTATCCCCATACAGGCACCGGGAGGTTCACCTTATATGAGATGGAATATTTCTTATGTCCATGGTGAAATCCTTTGCCCAAAATATTGAGATTGTAAATCTGAGGTTATTGACCAAACTGGAAATAGAGTTTGGAAAATTAAATCTTGGTCAGTGTCACTAAGGTCTGTTTTAAAGGTTAAATTACTCAAATACAGACTCTGCCAGGGCTTTCCCAGGCAAGTTTCAGCGCACGTTCTCCTTACTTCATACAAGTGAACACCATACAGCAAAATTTACTGAGAAAATCCAGAATTGTTTAGAATGAAAGTGCTTACTTCCAAATAAATATGAATAATTCACCATATTTGATGCTGAGTGGCTAGACTAGAGTAGTTAAGCAAACCAAGGGGCTTCAATCTCAGTATCTCTAACCTTCTTTGCTGATTCCTTGGAGATAATAGCGTTAGTGTGTAGCACAAGATTGTCACAGGAGAGGCAGGGGATAACGTCTTGGGCCGTGTTGTGTATCAGTAACTCAGCTGATATAATCTTTAGCATTATCAAGAAAATATTGATGCACAGGAATGCTTTTCTCTCAGAAGAATCAGAAAAAAAGCAACCCTTTTACAACTGGCTATATTTCAATGAAATTGTTGCATATTCCATGATGGAAAAAATTAACACAAAATCACAAGTGCCATGAAAACTGTTATCTAAAGTTAAATAATCCTCCATTAAAAATGTGTGGGTTTGTTCCACTAAGGACATATTTTTTAGAGCTGATAAGGATGTTGTTTGGATCTGTTTTCCTGGAGAATTTTTCTGTAATTAATTGAAATGGAGAAATACTTTCTAAACCACAGTGTCTTCAGGGATCCGTGTGGGTGCTGGAATTCACGAACTTGATATTCTCTGAAGAAATAAAACATATAGTACTGAAATTAATGTTTGGCATATAGTTCTTAAATATAGAAAATCTTTTTGATTCTTAGTAAGTACCCATTTGGTTTGAGTGCATCACATTAAAATTACTGTGAAGCAAAAGTGGTACGAATTTACAATTTAATAAAAATATCATAAAACATTTTCACATTATAAGGAAACCATTTGATTTTGTGCTGCAAAATTCCTAAATACAAGTCAGCTCACACCAAACTGTTCAGAATGTGTTTTCAAGCTGAAGGTACTGTTTATCAAGTTTAATTGGCAAAAAATACTGAAATACATTTATCTCAGTCCTTCAGAACTACATGTTTTAGCATTAATTTGGTTGTTAAGTTATAGAACATATCCTTCCTAGGGGGAATGGGAAACCAGCAGGAGGTTGGACTTAACTGCAACAAAAATTAATTTTTTCAGCTTCAGTGGAATATGGTTTTGAATGACATGACTATTTAGTGCTAACTGGTTTAAGTATGAAAGTTATAATATAAATTCTGACATTTTTAAATGGAAAAGAGACAGCATTGTAATTAGGCCTCACAACAGTGGTGTGGTGAGGTGTGAAAAATAGGAGGCTTATTCAGCACCCAAGATAAATTATTGTAAATCTGTAGTAGGTGTATGTCAAAAATGAATTCAAAGTGCACCGCAGAAGATTTTTCATTACTTCTAAAATGCATGACACTGCAAGTTTTACTGCTGACTGCTGTGTTCATGAATTAGGCTGTGGAAAAGGGATACTAACTAAACTGTTTGTAACTGAAAGGCTTCAACATGTATTATCTGTATGAATATTACAAGCCCAGAATGTTGAAGAGAGAATAATTTGTTTCACTGTATCATTCCTTTCATTCTGTTGTACCTGCATATTGAAATTCTCAATTCCTATTAACTGGAAAAAATCTGAAGGAAAAAACCTCAAATCCCCCAAATACCAAGACACTAATACTAACACTTTTATTAAAAGAAAGATTTCAGACAAAGTGTATAGAACATACGTTTTTGGAAAAAATAATCCTGCTATAAACTGGGAATTTCCTTTCCTTTTCATATACTTGCTGACATGACACTAATTCTCATTACTCTCAAGCAGCACTTAGAAATGGAGGAAAATCATTTGAATCTAGTAAAAAATCTTGCAATACTTCTTAGCCAAAATAATAATCATGGGGTTATATCTGAATATGTGATCTCCAACACAAAGCTTTGTGTTTAATTCAGTAAATATATAACCTAAAACACATTCCTTACAGAACTACCAGAAGGGACTTGAATGTCATACACATTCACATAGGACTTGAATGTCTGGAATATTCAAGTGTGGACACTTCATTGCAACTCATCAGTTTGGGTGCAATTTACTAACTGGATTAAGTGCAGCAATTTTAACAGATTTATCATCTGTAAATGAAAGTCCAGAATGCAACCCAAAAGTTTTTATCACAGGGACCATTAAATTACCATCTTGGTGAACTGAAGTAGGCGCTTTCATAAACCAGAGAGCTTACCTTTCTTTGAAAGAATAACCTTCTTGCCAGAACTCACAGCAGTGCAGTTTCTGTCTTGTAAAATGTTTCTTCTAAATCTATTTATAAATTCAATTGCTAGAAAATTATTTATGCTTTTATTCTTACATTGAGAGAGGAAATTAAGGAAGACTCAAGGGGATATGCATTTGACTTAATAAATTTAAAAAAAAAATCAACTTCTATTAAATTGGGAGTTTAGGTTTTGAAACTATGAGAAAATTATAGAGATGACCATAGAAGAGAAATTTCTTTTCTTTAGCTTACTAGAAATTCAAAACTGTGGTCTACTTTGTAACATGATCATAAGTCACCAAGCATGTGAAATAAATTCTCTCTAAACTAAATATGCTTCTTAATAGTCAGTTTTCTTTCTGTATATTTTAACTGTGTGAGGATCTGGGGAAGAAAGAACAAGTCTGAATGATCAAGTAGAGGAAAAAAAGAGGTTTTTTAAGATTTCCAACCATTTAATTTCAGACTTTTAGTATTATTTAAAACAGTAAATTATAAATGGATTAGGAAAATGGGATAAAATAAACTGTAAAACAAAGAAATTAAAAAGCTTTATGAAAAATAATGCAGATTTTATCTTTTAAAAAAAGAACATTCCATTTCTTGTTCTGTTGGGAAAAGATAAAGTTGGTTTACCAAATCAATATAATGGTCTTGTTATAATTTTATAAAACCTTCTTGATTTGAGAGAATTATCTATGGAAGCTGGCCTGGGAACACTTTTCGAAAGCAAATGATAACACACATCTGTATCAGTACTAAGCATCAGAAGCTTTTATGCTTCCATCTTTGCTTAATCATTAGAAAAAAAAAATGCGCACAAAAATTAGGTCTAATACCTCAGCTTAGCATTAGAAAATTGCTGTTAAGTATCCTCACATATAAGATAGATTTTACTGAATCAGAGGCTGTGATGACTTTTTCCTGTTGACTATGGAAGAAAAACAGAAGTAATTTGGCTGAGGTTGGGACATCTCAACTATTAGAAAGAAAAGACTTTGTTTATTAAGGAAGACAGCATGACTCTATTATTATGATAATATGGTATGTGCTGATAATTTGACACGATGGAATTTAATAATTTAAATTACTTATAAGCACTAGCTACCTTATATGCCAGCAACATGTAAATATGGAAGTGATTGCAAATGACTATAAACTAGAGAGTGGACCAGGACAAAAAAGGCAGACACAGAGGGGTTGTGCACATTAAAAAAGGTTGGATTTTTGTTGTTATAAGACTGTGATGTCTTGTAGTTATGTCTGAGGCTGTTCGCTGAAACAGAACTACAGGAACTATCTTATTTGGTCCACTCTTATTTAAATCTTATCTGACCACTGTTATCAGCTCCACAGACAAACTACCTGCTCATCTACTGTGGACAGACCTTGAATGCTTTTATTGTGTTAAAAAATACAGTGGTGGTATTCTTAATGTTTGCTTATAAAACCTTTGACCTGATTGTAGAACAAAACCGTGGTGTGCTACATTTTCTTAAGGTTTAAAAGTGGAGGAGGATTTACTGCCATTTGCAACTATTCATTGTGACATGAACCCCTTCTACCCCAGTCTCGCCTCAGCTGTGAAGGAGAGCCATCAGCCTCATCCCCTGAGTAAGGAACAGCAGGCATATCTGCTGAGTATAAGGTGGTCCAGCTGTCTGAGACACAACACTCATTTGGTCAGACACTCGTGAATGGAAGCTGCAAGCCATGTGAACCTTCTGTATTTTAAATGCAGTTCTACATATTGTTCAGTGTACATGAAGACTTATCTTCATACTTTCCTTATTCTAAGCCTTTTCTTTTGAGATATGTAAGGGAAAAAATAGAATGATTTTATAAATTTTGCACTAGTAAAATGAAAGAATTTGATTTTCTGAGATCTCTCACTGAAAGCCCGTGACATAGTTTCTGTGGGATCAAAGTGTCAGAAGTTAAATCCTTTCTTCTGAAACCATACAAGATCTTTTTTTCTAATACTATGAATGCTAATAGGATCCAAAATACTGTTGAAATAAGCTCTCATGAAAAGAATCTCTGTTCAGAAGCAGAAAAGGTTACCAGAGGTAAGGGATATTTTGGAAGTGAACAAAATTTTCTTTCTATGGCTCTTCTATCGTTGTTAAAGTTTTTCAGGTCTTCTGGAAATAATGAATAGCTTCCATAAAGGATGAGGTAAATGTAAAAATCCTTTTAGATATGTCAGAGTAGCTTATACAATAATCAAGCTGATAATTTTGATGGAGGTAGCAACTGATTAGAAGCTTTTGTCACTGCTTAAAAAGAGCTCTATGTGTGATTCTGTTGGGTTTTATTAGAAGAACCTGGGCAAGTGTCAGTGTGACAAAATGAAGAGTAATAAGTTGTCTGTTCTATGGAAAAGTCTCTTTTACTGAAATAAGTATCAATATTCATAAATAAAAAGATCATTTACCCATATTTGAATTAATATACAAATAGCTATTCCCCTTTTAATTTTTTTTTTCCTGGCAACTTAGAGTATAACAAAATATTTCTTTTCATTTTTTGGTTGTTTTGTTTTGAGGAACAAACTGGATAGGGAGAAAAGAGTATGCAGATCAGGTGAAGCTGAAACAGAATAATTTTACTCTTTTGTAAAACTTTTCCCTGTTGAGGAATTATCTAAACTTATGGTAGCTTTGTTTGTTTGTTTTCTCTTTCCAGACAGATTGTCACACTTGTATAAACATAAAGGGAAGAAATGGGTAACAGGTATAGTTGGAAACCATGAAATACAGAATTTTTTATATGAAACAGTATTTCCCATTTCATATTCAGATAAGTTCAGGATATGATAGTGATAAGCCTATACTTGCAGAATAAAACTAGTGTTCAACACTGACTATACATAACAATAGGATCATTGACAGCATGTTTAATAAAGCTTTTCCTTCATGCAGCTATCAAGGTAAACTGTAAAATTTTGAAAAAATTGTGCATAAAATCAATCGTTCACAATTTTTCATAGTGGAATATTTTCTGAGAAACTGGTTTTCATCAATAGAAATTACAATAATTTCAATGTTCTTGATTAGGAGTGCATTAAGAGTATAAAAATGAGCAGACTCGTGAACAGACTACAAACGCTGCATAGGAGAATACTAGAATATAAATGTTCTGGTGTTCTACTCTTAGTTCAGGAGAACTGTTACAAGGTCCTTATTAAAAACTAATATTAAATTTACAATGTACATGCTCAGTGTTACACAGATCTCAGTGCCTGGTACTCACCTTTAAAAGTGAAAAGGGACAGAGCTGGTGAAAATTGCCTTTCACTTTCATTCACTCTTGCCACTGGAGTATGAAGTATTCCTCTATATTTTGCACCTCGTATTTTTATATCGATGGAATTTGAGAATTCAATTTTTTCGCCAGCATTACAATATCCTTCTGTTTTATTTAAAGTTAGATCTGAGAGTTCAGTGAGGAGCTTCCCTTTGATGCTGCTCCTGGTAAAACCGTATCCTAGAATATAATCCAAAATGCACTAATGCCGCTAAGTGATGTAAGACAGACTTTGAATTAAATCCTCACTGTACTTGATGGTGTGCATTGAAATATGTGATGTAAAACACACAGTTTCACAAAAAGAGTAATGAGTTTTACAAAAAAAGTAATAAGTGTTTGGCTTTTTCCTGTGGGCTGTATTTATGGCTTGTTTTTGATTACTTCACATATTTAGTTCAAGTGAGCCAAGACCCCACAAACTCAGATGAAGACAGTTACTCTTTAGGGAAGTTTATGGTAAGGACGAAACAAAACACAATTCCCTCAAAGTCCAGCTTAGTGCCATCAAAACAAGATCATCCTTTCTCTATTGCCAGGCACTGAAACTTTGAAGAAATTCTCTTCAGGATTTAGGTTTTAAATTAAGTTTGTCAAATACCTTCTCATAGTTCTAAATTTCTAAACACTCAGTTTACAGGGATATAGGAAGATGGGACAGTTTGGGGGAGCTGTATTTTTTTTAATATGCACCAACTCTTAAGTCATCTTTTTGAGTCATCCTCAAAATATTCAAGTATTTTTTATACCAGTGTCCCTTAATTTAATTTAAATGTTAAACTTCATTCTTTTCTGTTGACAAACATGAGAAGTGGTTTGCATTGCAACAACACAGGGTCAGAAGGTAAACACCAGCCATTAAGACTTCAACTCCTACTGATGTCTCAAATCCATGGAACTGCTCTTTGCAGTATCTACTATTCATTGGGAGAACCTCACGGAATATAAATGACATCACCTAACATGGTGTCAGTGAGGAGATGCACAAGAAACTGGAAGGGAGCGTGGCCAGGGCAGCTGACCCAAACTATCCAAAGGGATATTCCATATGGATAGTGTGGCATGCTCAGTATATAAACTGTGGAGAGTTGGCCAGGAGGGGCTGATCATTGCATCTGTCAGTGGCCAGTGAGCGATGGTATTGTGCATGCATTTTTTGTCTTGGGTTTTATTCTTCTCTCTCTTTTTCATTACTATTCTTTCACAGTTCAAAGTTTTCCAGCCTTTCTTGACTAAACATAGCCTGTTCTAGCACTAGAAATGGGGGTAGGAAAGGTTTTAACAGTGGCTTATGGTACTATGTTTTCCATTCCAATTTCTAGGCTCTTTTTTCACAAGAGCTGTTTTTTGAGAGAAGTCATATAGTTTTTCATGACTGATTTTCATTCTTGTCTTTTAAAGACTAATAATTCATATAGACATACAAGTTAGCTTTTGTCCACCAAAAGTGTTACCTATATTTTATAAACTTAAGCTTAGCTGTCAGTACATCATTGACCAATTTTTTTGTTGTTTAATGGTGCTGACTTGTAATCTTCCATAAAAAAATGTGTAGACTGCTTGTTGAAGTTGGTATTTATGATAATCACTTGGTTGGAGCAGTAAAACAAACCAACTCAATAACATTTTCTCAGTTACATCACAGGAAAAAAAACCACACACACAAAAACCCCAACCAGAAAAAGACAGACTGTGGTTGGAAACAATCTGCACTTGAGAAATTAATTTAATTTTGTCTTAATCTGTGACATATGAAATATTGATATGTCTATCTTAATGGGGATTGAAAAAATGCTAGCATATATAAAAATGATAGGGGCTAGGAAATTCTAAGAGTTAAGTCTTTTAAAAATAGTTTTATTTGAAGTATCTTACTTTTTTCTCAGCCTAATTAAGTGAGATGAATCATTTATCATCATTGATTGTATCAACAATGCTTTCAAAATGATGGAATACCAGTACTAGAAAGCTTGGAGAACATGTATCATCATCTCACCACTCTGACTGAATATTAAATGTGTGCAAGAGAATAGCAGAAATTAAAATTCAGATTTCCAAGGTCTTTATTCTTATACAAGGAGAATTAGTTTCTATTTTATTCTGCAAGGTCACAGAACTTTCTTACACATGGAATGTGTGTTGTTGCAAAATACCTTTGTAATTTTAAACCTTGGGGATTAGAAATAAGATGATAGTTGAGTTAAAATTTTGATACCAATATAGCATTTTAACTACTTAAAGAACAATGTTTGATGAGCATAACAGAAAAAATATCTCATGAATTATCTTCCATTGTACTGCCAAGATCAGATATCATTCATATCAGTCTTGGAATTCATTACAAATAGAAACCAAATTCTTCCAGTATCAGTGGAGTTTGTGGTCTCATGCAAGAGGACATTATTTTTTCTTGACCATCACAAAGTTAAGCAATGTGGTTTTCCTTCTTGCTGAGATCATTGAGGAGAACACTGTGGTCACAGTACCTGTCACTACCGAATTCACAATCCCCATTAAAACAGAGCAGAAAACTGATAAATAATATTAGAATATCTTTCAATGATCATGTGTGTGCAGCAGTTTAAAACGCCACATATACTTTTTCTTGTACACCATTTCCACATGAAGCTGTGAAAAACCCATCATGTTTTGGAAATCAAACTTCATACTAGTGAATATTATATAATCTGCAGAAAACCCTTAGTTTAGTGGTGTTGGGATTAAAGGCTTAAAAATGGAAGATTAATGAGGAGAAAGAGGTTTTTTTAGAATTGTTTTCACTCAAGATGTCTTTGCATGTGGGATATGCTAAGAATATTCAGTCCAGAAAATTTATCATTGTTTTCTTTCTGTCTTGAGAAGTGGAATTTCTGTAGAAGATAATAGAATGCTGCAAAAGAACTAAAAAAGCATTCTCTGTAGGCCTAGGTCTCCTGGTGCAGAAGGAGGGGAAAAGAGAGATGAGAAGCTCAGAGACTGTAAAATCGCAGCCTTGCAAAGGAATGCGGATGCCCCAGGCCAGATGTTATATCAAAGCAAGGAATGGGCCTGTCATGTGTGCTTTTTGTCCCTGTTCAGTTTGGGTTAACTCAGGAGTGTAATGCACCTGTCTGCCAGTGAAATAATGGAATAAATCTTTTAATTCACACTTTAGCTGCAGATCGTGACCGTCTTCGTGTTACCTGCATATATTCACTTCACATGTGTGGTGCTTCGTATTTCAGAAAACTCCAATTCAAAAATAAGTATTTTATTATAAAAAGTTGGTTGGGGTTTGGGTTGTTTTTTGGTGGGTTTTATTTTTTGGTTTGGTTTGATTTGTTGGGGTTTTTTTCTAAAGGGTAAGGTTTTTCTCTTTCTTAAGCAAGACTTGTTTGGAGCATAGTTTTGTCATAAAATAGACCAAGAAAATCTTCAGTATCTTTTTGTATTGTATTTGTCCTGTTTGTGTCACAGCTGCACGCTGCTTTATACCTCTGCAGGAAGCTTCATGCAGAGGCAGTGCTTGAAAGGTTAATGGCAGTTACTGCATTGCTAATCTATTCTTTAAACCACTGATTAGCATTGAAATTGATTCCCAGCTCCTGGTGGCTGAAATGACATTAATCTACTCTCTCCTATTAAAAATGTTACACCTTTCCTGTGTTACCAGGTGATAACACACCATTAATTTGATAGCTTCCATTGTTCCGTCCTTCATTGGAACACCTATAAATGTGAGCAATGAGCAAAACTTTAATGTATTCATTCAGAAAGAAAAAATAAAGTAATTTTTCATCAAGTACATTTGAAATGTGAAGGACAAGTATTTTTTGTGACTGTCAAGTATACAAAGGTCTGGATACAGGCATTAAGTTGTGGTCAGACAGATACAACGTTATTACAGTTATAACATGTGCAAATGCAATCTACTGTGACAATGTTGAAAGCTGAGTGGACAATACCCAATTTTCAACTACTGCTGCCCTATCTCCATATGGCATTCAAATTGTAAACAAAATGGTAATTTCTTGTTCTATTCATCAGAAGAAACCAAGTTGCACAATTCCACAATGAAAACATTGTACATCAAAGAACATGTACTCTTCAAAGCTACTTTCAGTTTCCAAACACCAAGCCCAGCCTTGCCTTTATGCAATTGGATTACATTCCCACAGGATGACATGTCTTTTGTGTATGTAAAATCTGGTGGCTTAGCTGTCTTGTCCAGAATCCTACTTTCATAGTTAAATTAAATGGATTATAAAGCCCGAGTCTATTCAGAAAGACTGTTTTTTTCTGCCAATCCTGATTAGTATCAAAAGTAAAAATCTAACATAACAATTTATGCATGAATCTACAGCCTCATTTTTAAGCTGTAGAAAATAATCTATCCTTGATGGAAAGATAGGAGGTGATAAACAACGTGTTATCTCTTTACAAATATTCACACCTGGCTTATGGATTTTCTGGCATAAGCTTTTAATCAAAAATTATCATAGAATAACCATGACAATGAGGAAGAAATGAACTTTATAATGAAAAAATTCTGCTCTAGGGTTTTTTCACTCTAGTGAACCAGCTGAAAAAAACTTGATGATCTCAGTGATGTCACTGAGTGTACAGTAAATATCTTATTCAAGAACTTTGCTAAGGCAGGTGTGTGTTCACCTTGAAAATAAAATAAGAAATTAATAGAATTGCAGCTTTTGTAAACAGTATTAATTCATGAAAATTCTGACACATTGAAGGTTAAAAAGTTAGAAGATACAGCATATTGAAATTTCAAACTAAGCAAAACTAAAAAAAATAATAAACACATTTATAATACTTGCCTGCCTGTTATGAAAGAGAGATGAAATTTGCACAAAAAACAGAAAGAAAGCGAGCTGCATGGTCAAGAGAGCTCTAGAAAACTCTAAATAACAACTATGTTATTTTTTAAAACAAGAAAAAATATCACAATTAATAGTGTTGAACCGTTGAATTGAAAAAGAAAATTACTCAGTTTTAAAAATACTTAGGAAGAGTCAGGACTAAGGAAAACCTTTAATTAGAACGTGGCATAACACAAATGTCACCAAAGGAGAAAGAAGAAAGTTATGAGCTTTCTATGAACTTTCTTTCTTATGAATTACTATCCTAGGAAGGTCCTGTTCTTCTAAAAAAGATATACAAACGTAATTCACTTGAGAATTAAAAATCCCAGAAGAAGTACCAAGATAGTTTGAATTTTGAAGGATAAGGCAAAAATGTCCATAAAGGCATTTAGACTATAGGTCACTACAAAGTGTGCTCATATACATTAAACATCATTCTGCACTCTATAAAAAGACAAATTTCCACAGATTTCCACAGATTTCATACGGTGAAAATTTGTACTCACAGAGAGGAAAATACATAGAACCAGATGGAGAGGCAAACCGGGAAAGATGAATCTGAGGGGTTAATCTGTACATACTAGTATTATCTTTTTTATACACTAAAATTTTTCTTCTGTTAATGTTAAGAATCAAGAAGAAAGAGAGAAAAGTGCAAAATAATGTCTGTAGATGACTTAGCCATTTCTATTATTAAAGGTTAAAAAGAAAAGGAAAATAGCACAACATTAGAGAACTGGTCTATGCAAAGCATTGTCATTTTGTATTGAATGAAGGGGCAAATAAAAATTTCAGAAGGAAAAGAAATGCTTTGAAAAATGTGTGTTAATAAAGAAAACTGTCCTAGTGAGGAATGTATAATTAGTGATGTAGGGCAAGGCTACCCATCTCTCTAGTCCAGTTATTTGTCTCCATCAAGAGCCTGTGCCAGCTTTATTAGGAGAGCATATGAAAAATAACCTGGAAAATGCTTATAAAATGTCTCATCTAAAGAAGATTTCCATTCATTTAAATGTCACTAATATTTAGAACAAGCAGAATTCATATTAATTCCAAATATATTTTTTTCACTGTCTGCTTAGTGGGACACTGTGTTTTTAACTACTCTGGGTTATGTCTATGCATGCATACACTACTGATCTATTTGTGAAATCAGCTTTCAAAGGTACATATTTAGGTACATACCAATGAAAAGTGTTTTTTCCATAAGCATGTTCTGGTGATTACTCAACTAATTATTCGTTGTTTTATTTTGACAGCTACCTTTCAATTTAGTTGATATTCTCTTCTTTTCGACTTGAGAGAAAAGAATGCAATCTAGCTCTTGATGACAGAACTGTAATTTACTGTGTAGCTTTTCAAAACAATTCCTAGTATTTTCAGTCCTTTTACTGGATTTTAGTTTGCGGTTTATTTTGGATTTTTTTCTCCCAAATGTCTTTGCATATTCAGAACACACTTCAGTGAACTTCTTCAGTTACTCCATTTCTGAAAAACTTTCCATGTGAAAACATACTGGGGGAAAAAATTTAAAATTTCATAGCCAGAACATACTAAGTCACATTCCCCAACTGAATTGATATAAATTCTGATTCAAGTGGGAAATACAGGGCTCCATTCCTATCAAATACTTACATTAAAAAAAAAAAATTAAATTATACAGAAATTAAAATGATTAAATGTTCAACAACAAAAAATTAAAACTGAACGTTTAAACTTTCTCAAATTAAAGACAAGAGAACTTTAAGTTTACCTAAAACCTTGCTATTGTCATAGAAAAGAAAACTCAAATTCTTGAGATGGGCAATATGAACAATGAACTTGATCAATGAACATGAACAATAAGATGATCAAATAGAATATGGTAGAAATATACTGTTTTAATAATAAATTTTAATCATACCAAATTAATATTAAATCCAGAGACACATTTTTGAGCTATAAAATAAAGAAAAAATGCAGTGTCTTAGCAATTTAGATTTCTAATTTTGGATAAGAGATTTTTGAGATACCTCTGAAAAATATTTTTTACTGTTTTTTCCTGTCTTTACATTTCTATAGAAAGAAGATATACAAACAAGCAGACAGACGAAGAGATAAAATTTCTTAGCAAATCGTGGCTGAGATATTAGATAAAGTAATGACCTGTTTCTAAACAGCTGAGGAAGAGGTAATATCTCAAGGGGCTTCTTTTAAGGTGGTGCAGATGGTAGGTAAGATAGGCAGATGGTGTCCATTCTCACCCACAGCTGAAGTGTTACAGCAATATTACGTCATCACAAATTTATATCTGAAACAGTAGTTATGCACCTTGTCTACTCATTTTAGTGATTCTGTGAAGAGTAGAATAAAATAAATTCAGTGTGTCTGGCCATATTATTTTTTGCTCTTAATATCTGATACTAGAAGTATCAGATATTGTTGCTTTCTAATCTTCGTATTTGCAGGAAGTATTAAAATTCATCCAGATTTGTTAGAATTATAGAATATGCTGAGTCAGGAGATACCCACAAGGATCCTCAAGTGCAACTCCTGACCCTGCACAGGAGATCCCAAAAGTCAGACCGTGTGCCAGAGAGTATCATTCAAACACTTCTTGAACTCTGTCAGGCTTGGTGCTGTGACCACTGCCCTGGGGAGCCTCTTCCAGTGCCCATCCACCACCTGGGTGAAAAACCTTTTCCTGGTATGTGAACTAAACCTCTCCCAACCCAGCTTCATGTCCTATCTTTGAGTCCTGTTACTGGCATGAGAGAGAAGAGATCAGTGCCTGCCCCTCCTCTTCCCCTCATGAGGAAGTTACAGACTGCAATGAGGTGTCCCCGCCGTCTTCTCCAGGCTGAACAGACCAAGTGACCCCAGCCAATCTTAATGAGGTTCCTTCACCACCCTTCATCACCTTTGCTGCTCTCCTTTGGACACTCTCTAATAGTTCAATGTCTGTTTTATATCATGGCACCCAAGCCTGCCCCCAGCACTCGAGGTGAGGCCCCCCCAGTGCAGAGCAGAGCGGGACAATCCCCTCCCTTGCCCGGCTGGTGATGCTGTGCTTGATGCCCCCCAGGACACGGTTGGCCCTCCTGGCTGCCAGGGCACTGCTGGCTCATGTTCAACTTTCTGCCAACCAGGACTCCCACACCCCTCTCCACAGTGCTGCTCTTCAGCATCTCATTCCCTATATTGTCTGCGTAGTGAAAGAGACAGAATTTATAGAGAAGTAAAAATAAAAAAAAATAAAAAAAA
>VXBT01002510.1:0-97203 GCA_013400235.1 Oriolus oriolus | reverse complement strand
TGCCAACTATTAAACCAAACCAGAACTTTAATTGAACATGATTGTGGGGTTTTTTTTGGCAAGTGCATTTTCTAAAATTCAGTTGTTTGGTTGTTACTGAACACTAACTATGTAAACCAAGCACTGTTACTGAAACACAACATAAAAAGTTAGAACAAGCATATGAAAACTGCCTTTTCTGCTCTTGGATGCAAATTCATCATCTATTTTGGTAGTTTGAGATCTAAAAGTTCATGCTTACAAAGTTCACAATAACGTTGTATGCTAAGTAATGAGCACCTATAGCAGTCAGACTTAATCATCCTCAGTTCTCTTTAAGAAAGTTCTCATTTTCTGATTCACTATATACACTCTTTAATGCTGCTAGTCTAACACATGTAAATTTACCATATTCTAGACTTCTGAATAATAGCACCCTGAATACAGAAATAGACACTGTTGAAGCAATAAAATATTCAAACTCCTCCATCAGGAGAAAGGTTTTTTACTATCAAAACCTTCCAAAATTTTACAAAATGTACAATTCCTTGCTTCTGTTTCAGATATTAGTGGTGGGAAGAGGATTTTGACTGACTGATGTTTTTTGTGGATGGCTCAAGACATTCATAACTTTACTGGAACAAAGAATTAAAAATAAAGAAGGCCTTTTCCATGTGCAAGCAGATTTCATAATATGGATCTTATGGCAGCTCTGTGCTATAAATGTCAAGAATTTAATGATTTATTTAAGCTCTGTGTAGTAATTCTAAGAAAAAAAATAATGTATCGATGTGGTTGTGATGCAACATCCTATTTTTTTCCCTTTTTTATCTTGCCCTTGGCATCTCATTTAAAACATTATTATTTACTTAATATTACCTGCATAAATGAGCAATGAAATCTCTGGAGTTGTGACAGCTTTGAACAGAATCTAAATTATTTCACACTTGGAACAAGATATAGAATATACCATGAAGTTTCTTGAGCTTGTCAAAAGGAGATGGAACATATTTCAAACTCCGAACTCAGTGGCATTATGCCTTCACTATAAACATAAAGTGCGTTTGTGTACTTGGACACTTATATACCTCACATCCTTTTTTTGTTTGGTTTTGCTTTTGTTGTTTTTGTTGTGGATAGTGCAGTGACAGGGCCAGACACTAGCAATCTGGAAAGACTGCCAAGGTCATCCACTTAAGAATAGCTGAAAGTGTTAAGAACATCTTAATTCCCATAAAACAGTTTTGAAATCATGGTCTGTATCCCTGTTGACTGAACTACCCATGAGCACGTGCAGAAGCAGAATTTTCCGCGTCCAGGGAGGCCTTGAAAAAAAAAGACACAAAGAGGCATGAGGGGCATAATGTTCCATATTAAAAATCTCAATATATACAGACAAGTGTTTCCTTAGACTTTGACATAAATATAAAAGCTCTGAGCATTCCACACTGGATACTGAGTGTTCAGCCATATGGAGAATATTTTTATTTCTGTCATTATTCAACAACATCTGGCACAAAATCTGACGTTGCATAAAAGCACGGTGGATGGCATTACCTGCTAAGCATTGATTGCCATAACAGCATAAAATACACGGTAATTCTTAATCTTGTATTAAATATAAGCAGTGTTAACACAAGTATCTTTAGCAATAAAAACTAAATTGTTTAACCGCTTTATTGATCAACAGAACAATATTTGTGTAATACAAGACATGTAACTCCATGTTTTTTCTCAATAAAATAAATAACCTGACTGTTTACTGGACTGGGTCAGAGATTGTCAAAGAGTACGGCTGCTGAGAGAGAAATAAAATAGATTTTCTACCTCGGGGTTGTTTCATTATGCCAGACAACACTTTGTATTGATCCCTCTCTATTTATTTCTAATTTTGTTGTCCCTGATTGAGCAGAGCTCTAAATCTTGTGATGGCTTACAAGCTGTTAGGATGCATCATTGTAACGTGAAGTGCAAGGTAGCAATGTTCTCATTTTAAGTTGTAATTTAGTCTGATTTGCAACAAATTAGGCTTTCTAAAGTAGTATTTTAGTACAGAGAGGCAATTTGTTTCCTAAATTTTCCATAGCACGCATGGAAATTTCTTAGAACTTATTGAATATTTTTTTTAGTTTTGCAGGATTCCTGGGAACTGCCTAATAGTTTTGTTGGTTTTTTTTTAACTGGCACTTCATATGTAAATTTCTCACTTTTTATAGCAATATAAAAACTATTTCACATCATTTCATCATTTTATTATGTCACAGAGAACAGAGAAGTGTTAAGCACTGGGTTTTTTCAGGCTTTTCTTGATTTTAAATATATTCTCAACTGGTTTACCAGAATGTTTTTGGTTCCTAGTTTTGTACATCATAGCTCCATTGCCTTAAAAAGAGTCTTCAAGATAAGAGCAAGAATAGAGAAGTTGCTTCCTGATCAGTAAAGACAAACTGGCAAAAAATTAAATTGCATGATAATTCTATGGAGTATTTTAAGCATATGTCCAAAAAAAAAAAAATAATAATATAATATCAATTGTAAAGAACTGTTTTTTTCCTTTAATGTCATCAAGTTTGCACCCTTTCTTGGCAAATACATTCCCAATCTACTCATACAAAATATATTTGGCTACATAAATTTAAAAAAAAATGAGCATATTTAATGTGCTATGAATTTTTGAAAGGAGAAAAGAAAAGCCAAGGAGGGAAAAAATTCATATAAAATATATAATTTCCAATCTAAGAAACCTCACTCTTTTCATTACAGATGAAATAGATGATCATCCTAGAACTAAAAGTCTGATAGATAGTATTTTATGAAGCTAGTTGATTTCTTTGAACATTTTATCCAAACTGAAAAAAATACATCCTTCTCACGGGGGAAGAGAAACCAGCAGAAAACATCCTCAAAGATCTGTGTTAACCATTTTAAACAAATTTTATGGCAATGTATTTACACCCCTCCATACATCTGCTTAATATCTTTTTTTTTAGGGAGCTGTATTATAAAGAAAAGGGAAGTGAGTTTAGATTGTTAGATTATTTTAACTAGTTTTTTAACTGTAGAGTTTTTATTTTCATGCTTCCAGCTTTATTTGTGAATCATGGTCTCAATTTTTTCAATCACATAAAGACAATGCTGAAAGAAGTTATTCTTTTATTAGATAAAATTTATAAAAGTCTACGGACTTAACAGGTTTTATCTTCTCCATCTGTTGGCATAGTTTAATTGTGGCTGACTAAATAAATTGCTTTTGAGAAAGAGAGGTCACGTTATAAAAAGTATTATCTATCTTTATTCACTGTTATCCTCATAATGGTAAGAAATGTAAATTATTTTTTTAAATTTTTGCTGATCAAACGGTACTACTCTGAACTGTATATTTGGATATTTTTATGTAGCCCAGTTAGCGATGCTTAGAAGAAAAAGATTTCTGATATCTTGTATGAAATTGGGTAACAGGCAATTTACTTTCTTTGCTATCTCTATCTTACTACATTTCTGCTGAAAGATTAGACTGGGAGCTAATTCGGTTCTGCCCATCCGTGCCCATGGAATGTGAAGGGTCACAGCTCAGAAAGGAGCTGCCTGATATGGCCTGAACCCAGTTTGTGTGCAGGCTGCCTGTTAACACTGTTCTTTCATATATGGCTAGCTGCAGTGAAAGGATATTTTTTTTTTTTAAAATCTTTACTCTGACCTTAATTAGAATCTATCTCTTACCTTAAAACAACAAAAATAGTCATAACCTAAGTTCATTCAAACTGATAAAAATTAAAACCCAAAAATTATTCTTAAGAGGCACTCTCTTGGGCTTTCATTTTGACAGTATTTGTAGGCTGAAATCCACTAAATCCTTCCTTTGGAAAGGGGTATAATTTCAGGCATGAATCTCTCATCTGCACACAGTGATGTCACTGTTAACACCTTAAAGATATGCGTGACTCTTTTTTTTAATTATCTCTAAAAAAAATCCAGGATTTGATTGCTGAGAATCTTCCTATATTAATCATAACTTTTCTATATTTTATGATAACTTTGAAGGCCATTCATTTACACAGTACAACTCAAACACAATCTACTCTGAAAAAAATTCTGAACTGTAGAGGGTCACATCTGAGAGACTAGGAGTGAAACACACTCAGTAGAGGAGGTTTGCCACTGTGGCTATCAGCATCACATAATCCAAAGCTTCTAGTGGAGTAGAAAAAGTAACGTAAAGGAAACTAAAAAACTGTGAAAAATGCCAGCATTTCAAAGTTGTGAGTGAATAGATGCTCTTGCTTCAGAAGATATTGTTCTACAAATTTGATTTGGTTGGTCTTACTGGAAGCACGATGTTTCGTCTCTTCCCCAGAACTAGCGAGTTTAGCCCAAACTCTTTAACGTATATTCTGCACCTTTTGGACTCAATTCAGCTTAAGCTTTGGTTTGCATATTAACTATCAAGCTGAGCAATTTAATTAAATATTGTCTTCACAAAAGAAAACAATCACGTGATATCTAAGAAATGGCTACTGAAGAAATAGGATGCTCAGACTATGAGTTGCAAGTTGTCATTTAAACAAGCAACAACCATTTGGTATCATCAGACAAGAAGAAGAAAAATATTAAGAGATATATGAATTTTTTTCCTGTTCCATTTTCTATTCTTTCTGTGCTTCTCTTTTTACCTTTGCCATTCTTAATTGTCATTTGTATCTGTATTATCATACCTTTGTGTAGCTAGGGAAAGGAAGTCCATCTTTGTCATATTTTGAAAATTAAATGCTGGTTTTGAATGTGGAGATAAGATTTAGTACTAGTAAAGTATTTTGAAGGCATCATAAAATTTCTGAAAGAAAGGTGCAATTCCACCAGCACTGATATGTTCTTGTGGAATTCATGGCTCATGACAACTATGCAGAGCTGTGGCTGCACATATGTTCTATAAAAATGTCTATTAACTATGAGATACTGCATTGTACCACCTGTTTCCAGGTTACTCTGCAGCTATTAATGCAGAGTAAAGTTACCTTGGGGAAGGCGAATTATGTTACCTGACCCCAATCTTTGGATTCTGTGAAAGATTTGAACCCGTTTTACACACAGACTGAAGTTAATAAGAATTTTACCATAGGAGTTAGTGGGACAAGTTTTTGCTCCACCTCAGCACACACCACATGGTGTACTTCCAGCATAAATGTTTCCTCTTTCTGATGGTGAAATGATCTTTCCACATTTGATTTCCTACCAGGTTCATAAATCATAAATCATCAGATTTTGTTTCCTTTTTCTTCCTAACTTCATCTTTCCATGCAAATATTTATAACACACAAGTACTTAAAGTCTATAAATCTTTTCCTTCTTTTTCTAAAAATGTCTGATTTTGGCCATTCTATCATGCATATGATTGCACAGCAAATATCTAAGCCTGTTTTTGTTTAATTTTCCCCAGTTCCTCTGAAAACAACCTGGAGTTTTAATTCCGTGTTTAGAATATAGCACAGCAAAGTTTTGGTGTGTAAAAGGCAATGAAACCAATCACAGACCGGGGGCAGTGCAACTGTAGCAGCTGACATGCAATTAGACTTTTTTTCTCAATGGACTTGACACATAAAAATGACATTGCTTATTTTTTTTTTAATTCTTTGCTTTTTTCCCTAAGGAATTTATCTGAGAAAATTTAGACACATCTAAAAATCTTAGACATGAAAGACAAATACTACTTTCTTCTTTCCATGTATTACCTGGAATGTACTCGGTCTTAATCTTCTTTGATCAGGGTGAAAATGGAATGAAGTTGTCAAATGTTCCCTCCCAGTAGAAAAGTTAAAATGTAGAGGTAATTTATGATCTTTGTTTATGAGACTATGCAGATTTTTAACCGGGGAAGAGGAGCATCACAAAAATAACGTTTAAACTTTACACTGGAAAAATTTACTCAAGTTAACAATAATGTGCCAACTTATAAAGAGTGGGACTAATCCCAGAAGTGGAATAATTTACAAAGGAATGTAATGAAATTTTTGTTACTGCAGTTCCTGAGAGAAATTAAATGTTGTTTGAAAGAACGTGGTCATTTTTTGCAGAGAGCACAGCACTATATGTTTTCTTCAATTGGAATTCCTTGTCACATCATGTAATAGGTCAAACCAAATTATCATACAAGTTCTACTTTATTTCTAAATCTAGGAAAGATGCCACAAATAAAATTATTGTACCAATAAACTCCTACATTCCTTAGGAATTTACATTCCAGTAAATTCTGAGCATGTAATATAAGCAGACTACTTATGCACAAACCCCAGATATACTTGAGCTCTATCCTTTCAGGGATACCAACAGCAGCATCCTAGGAACACATTCTTTGGTTGAATATGCTCCATTTTGTACTTTTAATTGTATAGAAATGTATACTATTTAATATTAATTTGTCTTCATTTGTCTTTTTTATTAAAGAAAAATTCCTACTCCTCTCTGAGAGTGTTTCTTCATGGAAGAGAACTAATGTAATAATGTAGTAAAAATTCACTTCTATTCAGCCATCTTAAATGTTACTATTTTGATTATGGATCCTCAACTCTTTTGCCCTGTTGCACATAGTTTTCAGCGACAGATTTCTTGGAAAATGTGTAGGAAACTTAATGATTATAAAGGTATTTTTAAAAGAAAATAATTTAAATATGCAATATTTGAAATAGCTTATGATGTGAAACGGAAAATTTTGAAGAAAACTTCAATGTCACTTCTATCTCCATGTGCACCTCATTGAAAAATTGAGAAGTAAAAATTGATTGGCCCAAAAGAATTGAAGTTACTGAATTTTATGTGTTCCGTGACCAGTATTCATACATCTTGACAATGCCATTTTTTTCCAGTGTATAAAAAGATGTATAAACTCACTGCATTCCTCCAAGTAGAAACAGATAATGTAACACAGGACAATTAAAGACTACAGACCAAAGAAGAGAAGGGGATTGATTTCATGTTTTAGTAAACAAATATAGCCTTGCTGTCAGTGATGAGACAACATTCTTACTAACCAAATTCAGCTACTCTTGAATTCAATTCCCTGTTCACCATTTCTGTGTTTTACTTACATGCGCAACCTGTTTTTAAATAAGAAATTATGGCTAACGTGAATCCACACATCTTCAGTGGCATCCATGAAAGAATATGACAAATGTCAAGGGAATTTCAGCACTTAGAACATTCTTTAATATGGACAAGAAGGTGATGTCTACTCCATGGAGAAATAATATACATAGAGCTGGCATTTATGAAAGATTTAATTCTAAATCCAAACAAGTTTCTTAATAGTAAACTTTTCTCAAAAGACTATCAACAAACCCCAAGATTATTGAATGTGTCAGGTTTTTCAGAGATAAAATGCTGATTTTATTAAAATGAAAAATTTCTGGTGATTTTTTGTAGCTTAATTTTAAACTGCCTTACTGCTGTTTGTTTCATAATTTTGGGGGGTTTGCTTCTATAAAGATATTGCTATGTCCTGTATCAGTAACATGCTCAGTAATATGACTAGAGTCTGGGTCAAACTATAAATGGGGTGAATGCTTTCAAAGATTTTCAAATGACTGCAGCTGAATTAGGCATGTGGGAGCCATTAGGATTGCATAATCTTTCATAGTCAATAGGGTCAAAATCCAACCCCAGTGTCAAACTTTGTTTATGTGGGTTTCATTTTAAAGGTGTTTATATAACACTATTCTTTTTATTCTACCACTTTTTGAGTAAAAGAGGAAAGAGTACACTTGACAAGAATTTAGGAACTATTTATAAGACATGTTGAATTATATCCCAATCCCATAGCACCTCTGAAATCTATAAATATAACCAGTGTTATCTTACAGGTTTTTTCTGCTGTAAGTCTAAATTTTGTACCTTGCTTAAATATTTATGGAAGCTGATCATAAATCATGGCATTTGAGAAAATGCCACCTAGAGTTATATAAATAGCCTATAATGGTTTTGTGAAGGGGGTACAATATTTTTGATTTTCCTTATGAAATCTCCAAATTACTACTATCTTTACCTTTCATCTTATGTGTATGTATATATATATGTATATATATATATATATATATGTATTTATATATATAGATATGTATTTATATATATATATATATATATATATGTATTTATATATATAGATATGTATTTATATATTTATATATTTATATATTTATTTACTTATTAAAACATAACCACAAGCAAAGATACATACATAAAACTATATATGTATTTGAAATTTTTGTTAGGAGAAATGTATATCACTCAGAAAATTTTATTTTATTGAAAGCTTTCTTCCCAGTACTGACACTGCAAAGCAAAAGAGAAACATCATTTGGTTTTATCCTCAGGGACTGTTATCTATTTAAGGCTGCCTAACTAGAAAAATTCCTGAGTAAGCATGGCAAAATCTATTGGTTTTAATCTCCCAGACACCTCTAAAGTTATATAAAAGGATTATTATTTTATAAGCTTCTTTTAATACTGTATCAATATTGATCTTATCATGTAATTATAGAAGATTCCCCTACCCTGTTTTCCTGGGATGGAATGGAACTGCTTCAGAATGATATATAAGTAGTTTAAAATTTGTTTCACTAGAATTGAGTGTGCCAGAATAAACCATGACTTCAGATTTTTCTCAGCTCAAAGCTTTTCATGTCCTCCAACCATAGTCACAATGAAAATCTAATTTATTTTCTCTAAGTGTAAAGTAAGGACCAGGGTCAATAAAATTGCTTTCCAACATAGTCACAGACACTGGATAAAAACAGGCAAAAGGATTTGAATAACTATATTTGCATTTAATTACCATTTGGCAGCATAGCTAACTCTCTGATGTCTAGCACATGGAGAATGCCAGATCTCCACTTCCAGAATGAGAAACTGGTTCAGCTGAGGTGATTTTCTATCTCTCCAAGTTGAAGGCCATGACATACACTTGAAATGCAGTCAAACCTGCATCTTCTTTCTGGAAATCTGCCATTCTCTTCTGATCTGTCACCGAAAGTTATTATCCTCCTCCTGATACTGGATTGTAACATATTAGAATAGTATCCCACACAGCCATGGGCTGGAGTGCACATCTTAGGTGGGTAAGACAAAATATTATATCATATGGTAATGTGAAAAAATGGAGCACCACTACCAGAGTAAAATAGGGGATTTTTTGGTGACAATTCTTGTTTTCCAGGCCTTTGCTGGAAGACAAAATTGTCAGAAATATCAGCCTGTCAAAGACAAAAATAGGAGGAAAAAAATCAAAAGAAAAAGCATGCCTTCAAAATTTGGCCTCTTATGAAGCATAGATATCAATGCCCCAGGACCATACAGACTGTTTTACGGGCTTCACTAGATTAGGTAGTGTTCCTCACAGCTTCAGGAAGCCCTGAAGCTTCCTGTGTACAAAACACACAGATACACACAAACACAGAGCTCAGCAAGAATCTCTCAAAAACAACCATTATATTCTGATATCAGATAATGTTTATATCTGCAATTAAAATAATGGAATGCTTGCTAAATAAGTGTTAAACATTATAAAAACACAGTTCTATACAAATAAATGATAAGGTTGTGAACTGTTCATGTTTATCTCTTCAAATTGGTAAAACATCATTTTACATTGTCATGTGCTTAACTTAAGTGAAAAAAGAAACCAAAATAAATCATACAGATATTTTGTTCAGAAATTAATTTATTTTATTTACCTTTTACCACAAGAGTCAAATTTACTTTTTCTTTTTTCTGTTAAGTGAAATGTTGGACAAGATTAATCTTAAAATAAATCCATAGATAACTTTTGCAATACAATTTATGCTCATCTGTTATCCCACAGTAATGGTGAAGATACTGCATATACAGTAATTGCAGTCATGGAAATGTCAGACTTTTCAGGTTTTGATTACTCATAGCGAAAGAAGAGTTTTTTCCCCTTGCAAATACTAATTTCCATGCACATTTCAGCAGAATCAAATCTCACATATTTGTTGAGAGAATAATTTTGGCCTATTCTTTGCTTAGTTTTTACACATACTATCACTTGCTATAATAAATACTCCATCATTCTGCTAAGTTTTCAAGTATGTATTGTATACTTACATATCAAGGTAATTTTTAAATCATGTTATCAAGTCAATGTACTGGTCCTATATTAATAGATATTTTCAATTGGAGTAATTTAAAAGAAAATGCAGGCATTTCATTCTTCAATACAAATGATCAGAACTTTAAACTCTGAGAGAAACAGTGCCTCCCAAATGCTAGAGGCACTTTAGTGATTTCCATTATTAAATATAAAACTTATTGAGTAAGAGTGCTAAGTAAAAGCATTCAAACTACGAAATTATTAAAGTAAGGTTATTTGTGCAGCTTAATACCAGTGGATTCTTTGTGCATGCACATTTAAAGATCAGCTGTGATTACACATTCCCTTCATTATACTGACTTTATTTTTCTCTTTTGGCTCTATGTACAGTAATATTTATGGCAGTGGCCAGAAGCTAGGTCGCATGGTTAGTTCCACAAAAATTAAGAGAAATGTAAACTCAGACTTTATATAAGTAGCTGAAATGACATAAAATATCTTTAAACATAGGCTTCATCCCTTAATTATAGCTATAATCTTCTATGAAGAGGTGAAAATGTCATATGTGAAATAAACAAATGTAGAAAACCTATCTGAAATATCAATAAAAATGTCTATGATCACTGACTAAAAGAACCCCTGATTATTGTTAAAATTCCAGTTGCAAATTTGCTATAAGCAAGTAATACTAAAGCACAGAAAAGTCAGGGGGGAAAAAAGAAACTTATTTATGCAGTACTAAAAACAACTCAGAGCTTTCTTCAAGTGAAAAATTATTCAAAATCACGTTTCATGATCCAAACGTTTTCTTTCTACCTTCTTTAGATTTCTTGAGTGTAGAAAAAATCAGACCTAACATCAAACTCAAAGGAGACACATTTGTGAAAATCAGTTCACAGCTGGTACCTAGCTGAAGGAGGAACACGTTCTAGGAAAGGACTACACTTTGCAGTCCTTTATCATTACTCAGGAAATAGGCAGTTCACTTTGTTAGGGAGACTATTGAAGACATTTTCATTTGTCCTGAGCAACTCTGTATAAAACCAAATCACAGAAACTTGTCTGCTGTTCTGACGTGCAGAAGAAAGTTATGAGTCAGTATAGCTCATTTTCAGTCCCAAGTCTGAGCAGATG
Organism: Oriolus oriolus; assembly: GCA_013400235.1. Taxonomy (NCBI): domain Eukaryota; kingdom Metazoa; phylum Chordata; class Aves; order Passeriformes; family Corvidae; genus Oriolus; species Oriolus oriolus. Next base: position 85,994 of record VXBT01002510.1, on the reverse strand, counting down.
AGATGCTGAAGACTGCAGATGAAGATGACTGCTGGAAATCTGAAATTCATAAACTGTTGTTCTCAATCTAATAAAAAGGGGGTTAATTGAAAAAAACCCTACATTTATGATTCTTACACTAGTCTTTTTTTCATTGCAAAATTGCTATTATATCCTTGTGTTCCCCTCTGTCTTATTTTCTGCTGTTTGCTTTAAACATATTCTAGAATACACTTATTTCCCTACAACATATTTTGCTTCTGATGGAATCTAGGAGATTGAGAAATTAATTCTCAGGAAAGTTGTCTGTTTAGGGGCAGACTGAAAAGCCCTTTCCAGCATATGCAAACACCTCAAAAGATGAGGGCAACTTTCAAAGGTAATCTTTTATGCAGTCTCCAAATCCCAGCCCCCCTGTATATTTATCTGCAGGTTAGGATTAATGAAAAGGAGTTTGAACAGCAGGATTTGCCTGACATAACTCATCCGGGATTTTTCTGGTCGATGATGAAAATGCGTGCATAAAAGTACACTGGAACTGCCTATGAAGTACTACCTTACTCCTAAGCCTTCAAAGGATGTTTTTCAAATATTGATCTTCCACTTCTGTGGTTGTGCAGAAATGTGACTTCAAATTATTTTTTCAGAATATTTAAAATGGATAACAGTGGATCCATTTTTTCCTTCCAGAAAGTTTTAAAGAAAGTAACTGAAACTGTCACATGCTGTCCCTTTACATAAGTAAAATATCTGCAGTCTTTGCTGTTTTTTTTTTCTGTATGAATTATAGTTCACCAATTGAATTCTACTTTATAGAGATAGGAACGAAGACACAGGTGATCCACTGTTAAACAACCATCTCTCAAACATTAGGCCTTCAAAAATGTGGATTTCTCATCCAACTAGTCAGCTTAGTCTATTTTCACGGACTTGCAGAAGTTCTGGCTAGCTTCAGACATCAAGTTCACAAGCAGCAGAACTAATGAACTACCCTTGATTTCTGTAGATCTACAGTCTTCCACATCATCTTAGTATTCAGTGGGGACCATTTATAACAAAACAAGTGTAATGAATTAGCAGGAAAGGAATGAAGATTAAAATAAATACAGAAAATAATTGTGTCAGTCTACGGTCTACCCATACCTTAAACACTGTGTGCAGTTCTGGTGCCTTTATTTCAAAAAGCCCCTTTATTTCAAAAATGACACTAGAAAAGACAGCATCAATGCAAATGGATAAAGGTGTGAAAAGGCTTCCGACAATGAATAAGAAAGTAAGTTAGAATTCTTCACGTTGTCAAAGACAGAACACTGGACGTCCATTCTACTTATATTATTCTGTCATTCTAAAATATGATAGAGAATAAATCCCAATGGAGGTAATAGCTTCAATGTTTCTTCTTTCCCCAAGATGACCAGTTTTCCTCGAATCTGCAAAGCCTTCAAAGCTTTGAAGTATTTCATTTCACTTCACCTGCTTTTCCAGACGTCTCTGAAATTTTGGCTAAAATTTGTGTAAGCATAGCTGACACAACCCACAGATGGACAGATGTATGGCAGTGTTTAAATGAAACAGGACAGTAAGAGGTTTCTTTATTTCAACTACAATCTACTCTTGAAATAATAAAAATGCTGAAAAGCCGATGTCACCTTGGTGAGCCTTTGGAGGGAAGAGCTGTTTAGAAACTGACAAATTCCATGTCTGGAACAGCACTGTAGATCATCATGCTTCTATAATGAATAAATATTTTAAAATTCTCTGCATGTATTTCTTTTCTTACATTTCTAAAGTCAGCAATTCAGTTTGTACAAGAAGGATGAGAGAATTAGGTTAACTCCAGAATTATTTCCTGCTGGTTAGATTAACTTAATTCATTTCAGACAGCATGCTTTAGATGCTGATTTGCTTGCCTGACTAGGAATGTGAGTTCAATGATTTAAAGACACAGATAGGTAAATACAGTTTTAATCTCACCTCATCAACAGCTACTCTACTCCCAGGCTTCTTTATATAAAATCTCTTGACTACAGTAGTTTTCCCTTGAGGCAGTGTGGCAGGGTTTCTTTTTCTTGGAAACATTTATTCTGTGCAAAAACTGAAGTCTCCTGTTTTAGTTTCCAAAATATTTACATCCCTATTTCTTTCATGTTTGCCTGTTATCTAAGGCTTTTCATGCCCCTTTTATTCAAGCCATTTAAGCTTCTTGTCTCATCATGTAGTATTCAACCGTCCATTCTTAAGAGGTGGTAGTGAACCTACAATTCTGGGTACATCTGTGGGGACTTTGGGGGATTGGGAGGTGCCAAGTTTTATGTCATTTTGAATGAATGATGTTCCCTAAAGCTCTAATAAAACCTTCAGGTATCTCATCTCTCTCACTGTCTGTAATTAAGAGCTACAACCACCTACTATGGCTGCTTGACTGTTGCAAAAATATACTAGAAAAGAAAAGAAATGTAAAGTCTGTTCTTCAAGAACCCTAGAATTTTGAAAATATTCTATATAGGAAAAATATCTCATAATTTAGTTTTTTAAAACATCCATATAGCCTTTCTTGTATCAATACCTTAATGCATCAGTCTTTAAAGAATGATTACCCTTAGGGCAACCTGCCCCTGAGCCTGTAGACAGGGACCTCTCCTGTAATCCTGGAGGAAGTAGTTGGTGACCTCCTGAGCCACTTATACCCTCACAAACCTAAGGATGGGAGGGATGGGATTCAGTGAGGGTACTGAAGGAGGTGGAGGAATAGCTTGCCAAGCCACTCTCTGTCACTGATCATCAGTCCTGGTTAACTGAGGAGGTCCCAAATGACTGGAGATTGGACAATGTGACATCCGCCACAAGGAGGGTTACAAGGAGGATCCGTACAACTACAAGCCTGTCAAGTCTGACTTCAGTGCCAAGGAACATTATGAAACAGATCATCTCGAGAGCCATTCCATGGCATGTACAGGGCAACCAGGGGATCAGGCCCAGCCAGCATGGGTTTAGGAAAGGCAGGTCCAGCATGACAAACCTGATCTCCTTCTACGACCAACTGATCCACCCGGTGGATGAGGAAATGTCCGTGGATGTTGTCTACCAGGAGAGTAAAGTCTTTGATGCAGTTTCTCACAGCATTATCCTGGAAAAGCTGGCAGCTCATGGCTTGGACAGGTAAAACCCTTGCTGGGTTAAAAACTGGCTGGATGACCAGACCCAGAGAGTGGCAGTGAATTGTTGTGCATCCAGTTAGTGGACAGTCACTAGTGGGATTCCTGAATGCTCAGTATTGGGGCCAGCTCTCTTTAGTATATTTGTTGACGATCTGCCCCTTATTCCTCCTCACCAGAGAGGAGGCTGGGTTTGCACAAGGAATTGGGAGGGGACACAACTGGGACACATGGCCCCGACTGACCAAAGGATATTCCAGACCATATGACATAGTGCTCAACATATAAAATGGGTGGAAGAAGAAGGAAGAAAGGCACACATTGGGACTGACAATGTTTGTCTTCCCAAGCAACAGTTAGGCGTGATGGGGCCCTGCTCTCCTGGAGATGGCTGAACACCTGCCTGCACATGGGAAGAGGTAAAGGAATTCCTTGTCTTGCTTTGCTTGCATGTGTAACTTTTGTTTTCCCTAATAAATTGTCTCTATCTCAACCCAGGAGTTTTCCATCTTTCACCCTTCCTATTCTCTCCTTGATCATGCTGGTGGAGGAGTGGGTGAGAGGTCATGTGGGGTTTGGTTGCTGGCTGGTGCTAAACCACAACACATAATTAGTCATCGTGCTCATTTTTATAATTCATTTAATTACATTGACAGTATTCTATTTAATTTTTTGACCTTCACCCTGGTTGAAGCATTATACTGATGACAAGAAGATAACTTTTGCTCTTTAACCAGGACTTATCAAAATTAAACAAATTTCAATCAGTTGGCAATGCGAACATGAAAAGAGAGGAAGAGATTTTCTCTTGCATTCACTTTAAATTTCATAAACAGTTTTTTAAAAGACAGCATAGTCTACCAATATTAATTCTAGAACCAGCATTAAATTTTACATTAAAATTACCTCTAGAGGGAGAACAAAAACTGTAATTCTTCCTATCTAGAGTTAAATCATTAGTCAAATAACTCCCTCCTACAGGTATGCTAGGAAAATGCATATATATATATAAACAACCACAGAATTTACTTATCTTTCAGAACTTTTAACTTTAAATTCATATTCAATGTGAAACAATAAGAATCGGCTTGTAAAGCCTTAGTATTGGCTTGTAAAGTCTTAGTGTTTTTGGATTTTCCCCCTTCCTAAATACAGTTCAAAATAAACTATTCTTGACATTAAAACAGGTGAGATTGTATTTAAGTTATCAAACAGAGTAGAGTTAAAGAGAAAAAAATCATGTTGCTGTTTCACATGATTTTTGGATAATTTAACACCCACAAAATAAAACAAGGTTAGAATAAAAAATAACTAAGAACAAACTATGTATTCCCTTTCTGCAGGTTACCACTCTTTGCTAGGACAAGTAATAGATTTTAAGTGCTAGTAAATTGAAAAAGAAGGTTTATTCTTCTTTGACTGATGGAAACAAGTATTGGATGGGACATTAAATGAAAGGACTTATCAGGTCCTTTGATTTATCATTCATTGAAGAAACATAGTTTGTTATTCTTCTGACGCAAACTGCTGAGAGGTGATTTAAATTAGTCTGGTTCAGAAGCTTCAAAATGCAATTTGGCATGCATTTAAGAGTAATTAAATGGTTCCTTTGTTAAACTTATATCTGGCTACTTAACAATTGGGGTAATGTGAGCCCATTCAGACAAAGCACAATGAAAAAAAATTGATTTTCTCCTTCAGTTTTCAAATGCAAATGAACAGAATTTTCTCCAGTGCATAAAGTGTAAGAGAAATGCACATAATCTGCACCTCAGTGTACACAGAATATGCGTGGAACAACCAGCGAGGCATTCCACACACTGCATGTCACTCAACAAAACACGTACTTTCCTCTTTCCTTGAGTAATAGATTCATCAGCAAAGAAAGACGGTCGTGGCAGTGAAGAAAAGTACTTGAAACACTGTTATTTTTAGGGCCTTGAGCAGACCAGGTCTCTGCAACCTTTATCCACCTGGGCTATGGCTGCCAGCGCTCAAGGCCAGTTTTGCTAACAGCGCAGCTGAGCTGCCATGAATCAGACTGCTGGAAGAAATCCCTGTGAGGAAGCTGAGTTGGGAACCTTTGTCCTTTGCCTTGGGTACCAAGCACTTTTCCTTCACCCCGGCTGGAGCCATGTTGCAGGCATGCCTGTGCCCATCCTTATCCCTGGCCTGGCTGATCTGAACTGACCCGACTTTGAATGCTGTTTGCTGTGGCTGTGCTCTCGTCTGGCTCACACCAGGCTGTGGCTGACCTTGGCTGTCCCCACCAGCTCTGCTTTTGCTCAGATAGTGGCTGGCTAATCAGATGCTTGATCACTATATGATCATTAAAAATGGAGTCTCTGCCTACAAGAAAACACAATTAAATCACCAAACCAGTTATTATTTTGCTAATGATGAACTGAGTTGGAGAAAATTTATGTCTCCAATCTCATTATTTTCAATTATGATATGACTCCAATGATACTCAGACTGATAGCTGTAGATACAAAGAACTTATTTCTCAACCTTCTGCAAGCAGATATCCTCTAAGGAAAAATACATTTTTTGGAGATGGACAACTCATTTGTCCACCTAAAACAATGTTTAAAATTAAGCTCCTAAACCAATACATAACTTACCTAAAATGATTAACTTAGCCAGGATTGTACTGCAAACAGCATATTAGTTAATGCAGAGCTAAAATCTTTCACAATTTAGGTAAAAAATCAGTGAAAATTCAAAGTGAGTCTATTCTGACATTCAAACAACTCTTTTTTATTTTTTGTTCCATTCATGTGACTTTTCAAGATCTAAATTCTGCTTTTTTTCCTAGTATTGAAATCAGTGAGATGAGTGAGATGATTTAAAGAATATTGTTAAACTAGTACTTCCATAAGAAGATATACCAATTCAGTCCAATCTCTTAAGAATTTATTTAGTGAGCAGAGTCCAAGATGAAAAGCTAGTTTTTTTAAACTTTCAGTTTAAAGAGAACTTTTGCTGCTGGAAAGTTATCTTATGATGGATTAACCCTTGTCAGAAACCTGCTCATGCTAACAAGACACTCTAACGGAATAACTAGATCTAGACCAGTTGCTGATTGAGCTCCTTATTTTGATTCTATCAAAACAGGCAATTGACTTCCTAAATTAAATCAATAAACAATTAAGATCCTTTTCAGTGATATACCCAACAAGAAATCTGTATCAAAGGGCAGGCATATGACAATTAATGAGAGTTTGTTTCTTTTTTTTTCTTTTTTTCTTTCCTTCAGTTATTTTATCCTCCTGAATTTAGTTGACATGCAGATTCAAATTTTAAACTCCTTAGCAATTCCAAAAAAGGGAATCATTGGGGAATTATTATGTTAATGCATTTTCAGTGGCATACCATGGTTTTGACAACTGGCATGATTTTTCTTTCCTTTGCAATTTTTGAAAAATATTGAAATATAGAAAATAAAACCTCATTGCTCTTTATAACTTACACCAGAATAAATATGGTAACTTCTGCTTGCCTTTTTTTTTTTTTTTAAATCCTGTCTTAAACACTATAAGAGTTTTAAAATTTAATACAGGCATTTTACTGTGGGGAAACACTCACCCCCCCATTTTTCATCTAACAAACCTCAATACCTTACAATTTCAAGCATTACTTTACCAAGTTCTTTATACTGTTTCTACTGTCTTATTATAAAGCAGAATGAGCACTCCTGTCTTCTTAAAAAAAAATTACACTCTTAAATCTAATGTTTCTAACAGCTTAATTCAGAAATTTTTTGATGTCTTAAGTAACTATGTTCATACTGTACATAATTACTCTAAATCCTTCTTTCTGACTGACCATGATCAGAGCAAAGTTTTAAAGTTGCACATAGGAATTCAGTAATGAGTGTCTGATGGGAATTAGTGGTTTTGGAAACCTTTTGAAATCTCCAACATTGAATTCTATTTAAGTAGAAGTTTCAAAGGTCCATTCTAAGCATGAACAGTTTTGTATTTCAATATATTCTTGGTAGTCAGGCAATATCCTACTTAAATGAAAGCAATTTGTTATTTTCTTACTTCATTTTGAGTAGCCAAATGATGATAGTTTCAAACACTAGTTAGAATATCTTACAAAAAACTTGAGTACACATATAAAACCAAACGAATGTTTCCCTTGACTACAGATTTCAATACTGAGTTAAACATTTTGGTGAATCAGAACTGAATTTTTGTTAAACCTTTAACATAACATGAGCCTTTGAAGAAAATATCACATCATAAACCATTAACTGACCAGATGCATGGTGGACCTGTGTTGATTTAAAGGATTTTTAGCTCCTCTTATTTTACTTGAATTTGTGTGTCCCCAAATCCTCCAAAAAATCAGGTCGTACTATGGGATGAAATTATTTCTACTGGATGATACTACATCAAATACTTAATAAAAAGGTGTTTTTCAGACGTCAAGACTGGAGCCAGCACTGTTTAACTTCTTTGCTGGCAGCATGAACAGCGTGATTGAGTGCACCCTCAGCTGGGTGTTGATGACACCAAGCTGTGTGGTGCAGTTGACACACTGGAGGGAAGGGATGCCATCCAGAGGGACCTTCACAGCCTTGGGATGTGGACCTGTATGAACCTCATGAGTTTCGACAAGGACAAGTGCAAGGTCTAGCAAGTGGTTTGGGGAAACCCAAAGCACAAACACAGGCTGGGCAAACAATGGATTGAGAGCAGCCCTGACAAGAAGGACTTGGTGGTGTTGGCTAACAAGAAGCTCACTGCGGCATGGCCATGTGCTCTTGCAGCCCAGAAAGCCAATCGTATCCTGCACTGCATCAAAAGCAGTCAGCAGGCGCTTTTGGAGGTGATTCTCCACCCATACTCCACTCTTATGAGATCCCACCTGGAGTACTGTGTCCAGCTCTGGGATCAACATAAGAAGCATATGAACCTGCTGGACTGAGCCCAGAGAATGGCCATGAGGATGATCAGGTGGCTGGAGCACCTCTCCTATGAAGAAAAACTGCTCCGACTGGAGAAGTGAAGGCTCTGGGGAAATGTTGTAACACCTTCCAGCCCCTAAAAACAACCTACAAGAGAGCTGGAGAGGGGCTTTTTACAAAGGCACGTAGCAACATGACAAGTAGAAATGCCTTTAAACTTAAATACAGCATGTTTAGATTAGCTATAAGGAAGAAACTCTTTACTGAGGGTAACGAGTCACTGGAACAGGTTTTCCAGACAAGCTGTGGATGACACATCCCTGGCAGTGTTCAAGGCAAAGTTGGATGGGACTCAGCAATCTGTGTAAGGTATCTCTACCCATGGCAGGGGGTTAGAACTTGAAGATCTTTAAGGTCCCTTCCAATCATTCCATGATTTTATAAGACAATTTTTTTTTAAAAAAAAGATGAGATTATTTTAAAGCATTCCAGAATGTCTTCTTATAGTAATGTGAACTTTTTCTAGAATTATTTTAGAGTGAAATTTGAGAGAAGGAAGAAAGGTGAATTCCCTCTCTGAGGGAGGTAGGTATAGTCATATCACTGGTCAGATACACAAACACCTGCCGTTTTCAGGCAAATCTGTCAAATGGCCACTGGTATAGTTTTGTGCTTGAACAATTTGGCAGAGTTAAAACCAAGTACTGTTACCTTCTTGTCATTTTTGCATTGAGGGTAATTTCTGCTGAATATGGCTGAAAATAATCACGGTACAAAAATGTAGAGCACAGGTATCTGATCTCACTTCATCATTATGGTACAAGTAGTGAATTGTATGAAGATGACACTTTGATTTTAATTTAAATGGATTTTACTGGTAAATTGGATTTTGTCATGCTTCATAAGAATATATTTCCTAAAGCGAGCTGAATTACCCAACTTTACAAATTGATATGGATCAGAAGAGAAACTTCATTTCATGCAACCTTTGAAATACCCATACAGAAATGTAAAATTTACTCTCGCAAGCCATCTGTGGCTCTAATGCATTAAGAATTATTTTTATCTATCCAGATGCAGAAGTTTGCCTTATATTTATCATACTTGTTTTATTTTAATCTCCAATAGCAAGCAGTATCTTAAATATAATCTCTGTAAATTTCCAAAACTATTAGTATTAATTCCTTAATTCTATCCATTGTAAATGTGCCTCAATTTCCTGCTTTATTCCTATACCTCATTCGAGCTAATTTTTTCAAAGTAATTTGAAATACCTTTTCACTCATGAGATACTGAGTGTGAACTTTTTACAAAACATAACTGTTTTTCTGTAAATTTCAGTAAAGCAGAATATGCTTGCTTCAATCCGCACTTCTCATAGGACTCTGCATATGATTTTTTGCATGGCTTCACTCATGCCATAAAACTTATGTATTATGGCATGCAAGTAAACATTCTAAAATTATACAGTCTATTGATTATATATGCATTAAATATAAAAGTTTTATTGAAGAAGTATTAAACTTGGTACACGCAAGTATCTAATATTCCTTATATCCAACAAACCCCTAAAAACTAAAAAGATTTTAGTTATTATAGAACTAAACTGGTGAAAAACATTTTCATGCTGTACTTAAATAACAATATATAAAGAATTCACTCTATTTGCTTAAATTAGTAGTTTCTCATGATGTAGGCAGTGCTATTTGTATTTAAGTTCTCTATAATAGTAATATACTTAATTATATTTTATTCTTTTTAATTATATTTAGTAACTAAATGATGAATATTTCTTGGTATTAACAGTACATTAACATATCTTGTAAATCATCTACTGACAAAATATCATAATACTCCCACATGTGTTAGTCTGAAACTATATATCCAGAAAGTATCAAACAAAATTGTGCTTCAAAATGCCTAAACTGTAGTATTTTCAAGGTATACTTAAAAAAAAACCCCAAAACCAGCTATTGTAGGTAGTTACTCCTATTGCTAAGAAAAAACTTACTCAAAATCATTTGATACACTAGCAAGATTATCTTTCACACATAAAATGATATATCTTAAAATATAATTATAGTGTCAGCTAGTCCCTAAACATCCTGTCCTGTAATATGGTGTAATAAAGTATCTGCAAGAAGCAGTGAGATGTTGATGAAGGTAAAGCTCAGTTCCACGCTGAGGCCAGATCTCACTATTGTTAAAGAACACACACAGGGCCAAGGTAGAGTTTGGGGTCAGTTCTGGATTTGGTGATCCACAAAGCTTTCAGGTTCAGGGGGGCTGGGTGGAGATAATTGCAAAAGCTATGTGTGTCTGCGTGATGATACCTACACATTTTTCAGCATTCTTTTCTATAACAGATAGCCACACTCTAATCCAAAATTGCTTTTTCTCTTCCACCACACTAGATAACCAAAGCATTTTAGAAAGATGAAACTACAAACAGTCAAACATATAATACATTTTTCTCATAAACTTAAGCTGCATTTTCCTGATATCAAGCCCTCCCTGCATTAATAATGGTCTTGTAGCACTGTTATAGAGTAAAGGCAGTGTATCTAAAGTGTAGAAATTTTAATAAATATCTGTTAGTTTTGTCTTATTATTATTATATCTGCTTCCAAGGAAATTAAAGTTAATATTTACCTTCCCTTAAAGAGAAAAATGAAAATGCATTCTTCTTTCAGAGACCACACAGAGCTAAGTTTGTGGTCAACAAAAATATTGTGAGTGCTGTTGCCTAGCAACCTTCATGTGAGGAAAATTATATTCCCGAGCACAATTTACACTGTAATATATGATTCTAGGATACCTGTAAAATGTTGAAAGCTACAATGTTGCTTCTATAAAATGAACACTGCATTCTATAACGTATAGACTGTCAATTTAAATTCTTACTAAGAGTATTATTTTTTTACCAAAAAAGAAGAAAATATGTATAAATACTAATTAATGTGGAAAAAAATGCAAAGAATCACATCATTAGTCACTAGGGAAAGCACACTCAAGTCCATCATTAACACTGAGTTCTTATTCCGAAACCTATGCCCTGGTGCTTGGGAATTTTTTTTAAGTAATGATAAATGTTACTATCTTAAAGAAAGAGATTATTTTGTTAATGTATAAGAAGTGCATCACTGTGTGGAAAAGACCTCATGTGTATATGTTTCAATAATATTAATGTTATTTATTCGATGAATTTGCCATCCCACTTAGCTTAATATATTCACAGGATGGCTCCATTAGAATGTTAACTGTGCTCACTCTGTGTGAAGGCTTGTTTCATCTTCTATTTCATTTCAGATAAAAATGATTAGAGTAGGAATTGTCCATATTTTGAAGAATCTTGGTATAGAAAGTAGCAGAAAAGTTGAATTTGTCCTCAAGTATAATCAAAATGTAGAGACTACCTATGCAATTTCAAAGCCACAATGAATGTCTATTCAACACAAAGCAACAATATTCAAGCAATGTTTTCTATTAATTATGCTATTCCTCATGATTAAGAAAAAATATAACTATCAAAACACTTTGTCTGTCACTAAAGTTCATGTCAATTTAAGTTTAAAACAGATCTATAAAATACTGACTGTAGTGCTTTCTGTGAGAGAATATTTTGAACTGAGCCCACAACTGTCATGTGCATAAGAAACAATTAATAACTCTGAAAACTTACCTGAGTTATCAATTTTTATGTGTAACAGACTTGTGAAAATCATTTTGTGATCACATAAGAAGGGAGATATTTGTATTCCATTTGGTAAATATTTAAAATCTTCTTAATTAGACTTTGATAATTTACATATGCAATGGTAGATCAAATTTGTCACTTCCTCTGAATCCCTTCATCATCCATTTATAGAAATTGAATGAGACAAGCAATGTGACCTCAGACTTGTTAGACAGATCAGTGTAGCGATAAGATATCATTTAGCTATGCAGGCTAACACCAAGAGGTTTTTTTGTGATTTGTTAGAAAGGCATCAGTTCTTCCTTTATGACTAGTTGTAGCAAAAAAGGAGCAGGAGAGATCCTTTAAATTTTTCTATTTGCTTTCTGTAAATCCACTTGAACAGCAGTATTTAATGCCCCATCTTTTACATTTATAAAACTATATCATAACCAAAAGATATTAAATAATAGATTTAAATTTTCTTACTTTGATAGCATCACATATTTTTTTCTAATAATGAGACCCCACTTAACTCCAGCTATTTAAAATGAGAGGACTTTATTTGGCCATAATCTAATCTATTTAAACTCCTCTATAATCTAGGCATAAACCTTTAAAAAAGACCCACTTAAAGTAGTTTTTCTTTCCTTAGATTGTTGTTTTAGGCTGGAAAAAGTCATTGCATGCTTATTTATTTCCCCTGACTATAAAGAGAACAAGGAAGACTAGCTCAAATTAGGCACAACAAAATTTCATATTTTATCTCAGGTAAGACTTATAAATATACTACAGCTTTTTAACTTATGCAAACAAGGTAATTAGCACTACATAATTTAATTAGTATTTATGACTGAAAATATAATTATTTTGTTGATTAGTTAGAAGCAATTGGCATTTATGAAATTGCCTATCTCATATAAATTCCTTTCAAATTCTCATTTCCCCCATCTAACACACCTCCTTGGGTAATTTTTAGTTGGAAAAATACAACTTATTTTTCATCCAGAGCCTCTCATTTCCATAAAAACTCTAAGTGGTGCTTCTAAGAAACATCGAGTATTCTGGCCTTTCTGTAGCCCAAGTTGAAATAACAAATTCACAGAGGCTCTGCTTCTTGAAAAAACAAAATCTGATGATAGCAAGTGAGAACAAAGTACCAGAAAACAAATTTCAGAGCATTAAAATTTAAGGGGCATGATCTCAGCTGTCTGACCGGCCTAGGACTGCCTATTCTAGAACTGCCAGACCTGCCAAGAATAACTTGGGCAGGATTCAATGACTAACTCTACCCCAAATGCTTAAGGTATGCTTTGGGGTAGTTATTTCTTTTCAGTCTCTAGGTTTCTCTACAAATTCCTTATAAATTTAGTGTCTTAGATGACACCTCATAAAGGTGATAAGAGCAAGAGGAAACTTTTATTTTTTAATAGTATGTCTAGCTATTACCCATTTCTTAAATTGTGAAAATCCACCACAGCCAAGAGTTAAATTCAACTTCAGACACAGTTGGAGCTCTATTCCAACTCACTGAATTTTTGCTACACAAGATAAATTTACGCTTATTGAAGAGATTATAAAATGTAAAAGGGAATGATTTAATTTTTAAAATTATTTTAATTTTTTAATTTAGGTGGGGATTGGGTTTTGGTCTTAGATTGGATTTTTGAGATTTGCTTTTTTTTTTAGAAAGAAAAATAAACTAAATAGGTCATGTCACTAGATTAGAAAATCAGAGAAAGAAAATATTCACTGCAGCTCCCTGCTGTCCTTTGAGATAAAACATACATAGGAAATTCTCTCCATTTTCCAATATACAAGTTCAGTTTCAAAAGCTTGCCCATCGTCAGGGAAGAGCTGTTCCCAGTGACTGTAAATAACCCTTCCCTCTTGTCAGTTCTGCTGCTGCAGTAATGCTGCCAGAAGATATAGGCCCCAAGGTATCTCCAGTGCAGAACCAGTGAAATGTTTCACTGTGAATAACGTATTTTGGCAGATGCTTGATCTTATCTTTTAAAAGTAAAGCTGAAAGTAGACTTCCACAGAGTTCAGACATTTCATCTTTTTGAAAAGTTCCCTTTGACAAAGAAATAGATTGCTGGCTATCCTGTGTCTCTTTTTCTCTTACTGCATCAAGAAGATATTAAGCTGTAGAACTGTGATGAGCATGCCATTCCTTTAAAAAATCACAGAAATATACTTCAAAATATCTATTAAAATAGACTGTCTTCAAATGTTACCTCCTCATATTTCAGATCTCATCTAGCTGTTCCATCAGGTTCTGTTCTTTATTTTGCAGCTGAAGAATCCCACTGGAGCTTGAATTTGGGAGCAAGACCTGAACCAATTTAGTATTCAGTATGTACAAGACTGAAAAAGAGTTACTGGAATTTGAATACTTTCAACACACAGTCTCATGATCTATTCATTAGTGAAAAGAGCAATCATGGGAAAATGCCTCTGAAGTAAAACAAAATGTGAAAAACAGAGACAGTACCTGGGAAAAAAAAAAGAGATATGATCTATATAAATGTGTATGTGAACTGTATGTGGAAAAGAAACACAACCAAAGATACTGGAAGGAGAAGAGATTAAAAAGAAAAATCATTAGAGACCGTTTCAATTGGAAAAGAATATTAGAAACAATTTTATTAAACGTGAAAACAAAAATAGATACAGGAAACTAATATACACAACAGAAACAAAAAAAGAATTAAAAAAAAATGGATAGTGACAGCAAACCACTTGTAATGAGAGGTGTTTAGGAAACAGAAGGAAAAAGATATTATGTGAATTAAAAAAGGAAAACTACAAATAAGGTAAAATAAAATCCACACTAGTGAAATAAACTTTTAAAAATATAGATTAGTAATAACTTGAGGTTATTATTTCAGGGTTTTTCTCTGAATGTGGACATCTAAAATTTTCAGTTGTGTAGTTTACGTAGCCCATTCCTCTAAAAATAAGCACTTTTAAAAAAAAATCCCACTAATTCATGGCATTTTTGGTTCTGAACTGTGTTTGAAGTGGTCAAATAATTGGAAAAGATTTGAGAAAATGGGGAAAAACCCCCAGTAACTCTTATGTGACCCATTTTATATCTTGCAAATAAAATGAGGAAAATATATGTCTAATTTTTTGTTTACATGCTTAAATTTTTTAGATATTTAGGTTTTTTTAAGTACAATCTTCCCCTTTTCTTATTTCTGCTCCTTTCTTCTGTAAATTATACAGTGACATATTCTTTTTATGGTCAATATAGTTTCTCACCGATACACTTTCTAGAAGCAGGTATTAAACTTTTTTAAGAGGACTTACAGCTAAGTTAAAAATCCAGAATTTTGTGTCCAGATTTTTGCTCTGTGTGAATCAACTCTTTAGTCTCATACTGCAGCAGATGGATTATAAGTAGGTACTTCAACAAAACCCAATGAAGTGCACATTACTAATCATGGCATATTCTTCCCAAGTAACACTGGCCCATGCTGAGGCCATGATTTCCAGAAAATGTCTAAACGTCTGCCTGCTGGTGGGAAGGAGGGAGGAAATTCCTGTTTTGTTTTGCTTGCATTCACAGCTTTCCTTTGCCTGTTAAACTGTCTTTATCTCAACCCCCAGGTTTTCAGCTTTTCCCCTTCTGATCCCCTCCTCCATCCTGCTGGGGCAGAAGTGGTGAGTCACTGGGTAGTTGCATAGGTGCTGGCTGGGGTCAACTCTCCACAATAAAACACTGAATACAGCCCTTTGTTCATATAAAAATACCTACACAAAGACAAACGGATATTTTATATAATATTCTTTACTTTCAGGAGTCATACTGGACTTTCTGTATACAAACTATTTCCTTATTCAGTTTTGAAACAGTTAGTTCAAGAACTCCAAAGGCTTGACTGATTTTCTGAAGGTTGCATTTTTTTTCATTTCACTTTTTAGCATTGCTAGTTCACTTCTTCCTATTGAATATTTAGCTTCTCAACTGCTACGCAGTGCTGAACAGCAAAAATCAAGTTACACAAAACACATCACATTTATTTTTACACACTCAATGCTGTTATTGCATGATCTGGTCACTGAAAACAGTGTATAGGCTGGACAAAAGCATAAGTCTCATGGGCAGAAAGGAATGCCTAATTCAGCTCTTATTTATAGCAGCAAATGATTGCTTCCCCTACAAGCACTGAACACCTAACTTGATTATGAACCCGACATTTGACAGCCTGCATGATCTGTGAGTCAATAGGTGCAGCAGTACTTTCTGGATAGATTAAATCTTGGAGTGGAGTGGGCGGGGAGAGAAGCTGTGAAGGGAAAGATAATTGAATGAAACTAAGTAAAATCACAGTCACTGAAATACGCTTAAGTGAATATTTCTAATTGTTAAAGTATATGTGGGGCATAAAATTACTAACACTGGAAAATTAAACTGACTTCTAGGAAGGTTAGGGTAAGAAATTTTGTCCTCAATTGCCTTAGTCAATTATTCTATTCATTGATGCAAATCAGCTAACTCTGGGATTGCATTGACATAAATGAGGGCAAGTAGATTCAGTCACTGAGAGAATGACCTTTCTTTAAAGGAAAACTTATTTTTGATTTGCTTTTTTTAGTGCAAACCTGAACCTAGAGAAAAAAAAATAATTAATAAAGGAAAACTGGATGAGAAAAGAAATTTTTATATCATTTAGTCTACTTTGAATATTGTATTATATATTATAGTTACATAATACACACATTAACTTTCAAATAAAATAGATGTATTATTTGGATATATAATATATATTATATAGTTAAATATAGAAAACCTTAGTTACATATATACAATCACCTTACATTTTTTGCTTTTAATGTACACAAATGTAACATGTTTTTAATGGAAAAATAATTGATAAATAAATAAAAGCTAATTTTACTCTTCAAATTAAAAATCACCCTGCATATTTTTTTTTTTTGAGAAAGAAAAATCAAGTACAGTAAAATCTGTGCTTTTTAAATAGAACAAGTCACCAATGTGCATTTTATGATAGAAAACTTGCTTGATGGAAGTGTACAAAACACTTGGAAATGTACCTTTTTTACCAACTGTAAATCAGTGAAATGTGTCCTTAATATTTTGCCCGCTTAGAGAAGCAATTCTTCTTGAATTCAGACAAGAATGCTAAAATTTTAATCCTCATTCTTTCCTTTTTCCATTAAAAATTCTGGAGGGGAGGTGTGGCAGACTTTTTAAAGCTATATGAAATTAAAATTCAGTTCATTAAAATAAAACAGTAGGGCATTTGCTGAGCATCAGAAGAATTTTTCCATACAAATGAGCCTTCTGCAAAGTAGAACTTACATTATGGAGTTAATCATTAAGAATTCTAATCATCCTAAATTCCTCACTCCATGGGTGCTGATCTGATGGCTCCATAATTCAGTACATAAGAATAGGACTACATTAGAATTTAAAAAGAACAGTCTTCATGGTCACAAAGGGCCAGTTTCAGGCCTTCATGAATAATACATAGACAGGGAAGGAAAGAAATTTCACTCAGCATTCTAACCTGAACAATTATAGAAGAGTTTTGGAATAAAATGAGTTTCTTTGATTCTATTCAGCTTTAAAGCTTTCACATTCAGCACATTCTAAATTTAGCACCAATGTATGAATAAGCTATAAGTACTGGATAACATATTTTTACCAAATGACATTGGTCCTATACAGATATAATCTTGTATTACTTCAATTTAATTAAATTAACTAAAGATTTCTGCTTACAATTATTATTATTATAGCCACAAAATGAAACTGGTTATATAAATTATTAGTTGTGCAAAATGCTACTCTCATTCCCGGAAACTGATGCTGTAGTATCTTGCTACTTCTCCTTCCCCCTTGAATTTCAATGAAACTTAAATTGTTCATGCTTGATCAGAGAGAAAGCTAGGGATTCTCGGAAGGGTTATTCCCACAGTTCTCTGTATAAATGTACAGCTCTGAATTACATAAAATCCTATTGAGAATTTAGAAAAAAGTATGCTGGTTTCATCTAGAAAGGAAGAACAAGGAGAGCGAGAGCACAAAAACCCCACAGAGACAGCAGTATGTGAACAATTCATAAAACATGGTCCTACCTTTTCAAGAAAGCCATTGCAGTGGAAACTTCTGAAACCACTCTGACACCATGTCTATCCACCACTTTTCACCTTTTAAAGGGGTCCATGAGATTATTTTCAGGAAAATTACCAATGTATTCATTAATCCAAACATTTCCTTTACTTTGGAGCCTGACCAGAAAAAAGTTTAAACCAGCAGTTTTAAACACATTTTATCTCTTCTCTTAAAGTTGTTTTAGCTTCTAAAATATATACAAAATTTAATAACTTATTTTTAAAAGAGCAACAACATTTAAATTAAATCATTCCTTTCACAGATGATTAAGGAATTAAAGAAACAAGAGAAAAAAAAAGGAATTTGAAAAAAAAGGTGAAGAAACAGAGGTGTCAGTTTATATGCATAATAATTTATTCTTTCCATAGAAATAAACCTATTTCCAAAGCTAATATGAGGCAACACATCTCTAGAACTTTCTGTCCAATAAAAGATACGTCAGAGAAATCATGTTGGTGTTGCAGCTTTCTTTTTGTCCTTTCTCTATCCTATCTCAGTGCCTACTTCCATTCTTCCATTTTCATTGGAAAAGATGCTTACATCTTCATCTACTGTTTGATTTTGTTATACTTTTCAGGTCTGTGCATACCTCCATAAGAAATCTCCTGCCACCAGTGAGAAATATGTCTGAGAGAGAGACCCAACAATTTTTAAAGAAATAAGGAAGATTTTGTTTTTTAATTTAATGCATCCCTATAATATTTTCTGTTAGTTTGTTTTCAGACCAAAGTGACATTATATACATCCTATGTTAAATGCATTATTTTACATTAAAATCCCACATTACAAGGATAACATAATAAAAGACACATTGAATATAATCTTGGTCTTGGCATTGTCTGAACTTTTTGACCTTAACTAAAATTGCCTCATTTTTTTTTCCTTTCATTTATAATACTGCTTCCATTCACCCTTTGGGCTGCTGCAGTTCTTCCATGTGCCATTATGCTACACTCTTCATCTACATTTCTCTAATTTCATCACTGTATAAATTTTATTTCTTTTTGATATGAACCATTTTAGGAACAAGCAAATGAGTTCAGGAAAGCAGAACAAAATAGTTCATTGCTCACATAAAGTAAGGTTGCTGGTAGCATCTTGATATCCCTTGGCAAAAAAACTGATGAAATAGAGAATGTAGTTTAGGAACAATTTTTAAAACTAATAGAGAAATGGTTAGTTATGGAAGTCATAATGTGATTAAAAGATTAG
This sequence comes from Oriolus oriolus, assembly GCA_013400235.1. NCBI lineage: Eukaryota > Metazoa > Chordata > Aves > Passeriformes > Corvidae > Oriolus > Oriolus oriolus. The sequence goes on along the minus strand of VXBT01002510.1, from coordinate 66,903 downwards.
AATTTACAAGTACATTGTTTTCTGTTCTAAAGAAAATTAAACTGTGGTAACTAAAGATGTGAATATAAAATGTACTAAACACCTCCTTCATTATCTCATTCAAAAGACACGTAGTGTTAATCTGCTTTAGCTTCATCTCTTTGAGGGAAGGGAAGAGATTTCCATACAAGAATTTAATGCTCTTTAAATCCACACCATTAATTAGCAGAACTATCCTAACTGTAGAATAGTCTTGGCCTAAAAGACAGAATGATCAAGAGCATTGAAAGTTGCACTGGGATTAATTTAAATCGATTTCAGGGAATCTGCTGCTGAGAGGTACTTTACCAGCTCATGTCATTTTACTGACTACTTAGGAAAGGGCAGTCTCAGCACTATTAAAACAACTTTTCAGCAGAGAAAAACACTTGCTTTGAGCAAAGATAGTTCATAGAAGAGCAATTTTTCAAAGAAATGTGCATTAAGGCATTAAGGATTCTGGATAAAGTGAAGGGTGTACCAATTGAGAGCTAAATTCTTATTAACATTTTTATTTTAGTCTTTTTACTGCTGACTTTTAATAGACAAAACATAATTTTGGTTTATTGGGGGCAAGAACAGTTCAAAGAAAACAACTATGTCATCAGAGGTATGCAGGACAAGCATCTAAAAAGAGGGGTGAATCCTGGAAAAAAATGCTAAATGGTAATTTGTAAATGTAATTGAAACAATTAAACATGTGTATACCTGAGGGAACAAAGGATGTGACTGTCTTGGTTCTGGCCAAGACAGAGTTAATTTTTGTAGTATCCAAGAGAAGGCATAGCCGGGACCCAGAGATTATTCCATACCACCTCACATAATTTGCCAGGGATGGGGAGTGGGGGGAAGAGGGGAGGGATCTCTTCCAGGGAGAAGGGGTTCCTTCTGGTTGAGGTAGCGTGGCTGAGGTAGCGTGCTCTGTGCTGAGCATTTTGCATGTGAAACTAAAGTAGCCGGTGTATCAAGGACCACTTCCTGCATTCCTATGACACTAACTCATTTGAATTTTTAATTGACAAGAACATGACTGACTTTCATTCTAATTACATCCTCATTCCAATGCAGAAGTTGGACAAGAGGAATACATAAAAGATACAGCAGTGCAGTTAAGTCCTTCACCTAAGTAAATAGTTAAACACCTGATTATGTAAGGAAGCCCAATTAACATCAGTAGAGCTACCCAACTGCTTTAATTTAAATGTCTGTTTACCAGCTTTGCTGGGCTATGACCTTAATAAAGAGATTTTTATGCTCCCATCTTTTTTTTTTACACACAGGCAAATGATAAATCTTGTGAGTTAAATGATAAATCTTGTGACTCAAAATGCTTTTCTCGAAATTTTACGAGCATCGAGAACAAGGTGGTGTCATCCATCACAGAGATAGTGTCCCTAACACAGTTTTTTTTTTTAATGCTTTGAGACTTGCTCTTGTAAGAAATGTAAGGAGTGTCACAGGCCTACGAACAGCCTCTTAGAAGGATTCATGATAAGACACAATAAGTTTCCCACTGAAACAGATATCATCGGATTATCCAACACAGCTCCAGTGAAGCTATGAAGCCATGAAGATTTACCCCAAATAAGAAATGGATTGCGAAGCTCTTCCACATCCCAAATATCATTTTGGATTAAAATTCTGGCAATCTCTACTAAAATACTTAATTTCAGGTACAAATTAATATTAATTTTATGATGTTAACAATGAGTACTTACTTTTACATGCAGGACACTTTGCAATATGCCTAACATCTGATTTGCATTGCAGAATAAAACTGGACTACTACTCAAAATATCAACATAGGTAACAACTTCTTTGGCATCAGCCTCGACCTTCCATAATGCAGAACAGTTTGCACACGTTTTGTAAAAAATCTGATATCTGAAAATCATTAGGATTATCATTAAAACATACATTCGGATTCTATCTATTCCTACTAACTATTGACACTCAATTTGTCAATCTTTTATAAAGCCAACACAAAGCAAATTATTGCAATATCTATTTACTTTTAGGGAAATATTCACACTGTTGATCAATTGAAAAATGCAGTATTTTTAACAGGAAGAATAGCAAGTTATTAACTAATATCCCTAGGCTTCCTCAGACAAAACTGGATAGGGAATATTGACTTTTCGGGTCAAATTATAAAGCCTGAGAAATCTCTTCTTTTTTCTTTTTTCTTTTCTTTTCTTTTCTTTTCTTTTCTTTTCTTTTCTTTTCTTTTCTTTTCTTTTCTTTTCTCTTTTCTTTTCTTTTCTTTTCTTTTCTTTTCTTTTCTTTTCTTTTCTTTTCTTTTCTTTTTTTTCTTTTCTTTTCTTTTCTTTTCTTTTCTTTTCTTTTCTTTTCTTTTCTTTTCTTTTCTTTTCTTTTCTTTTCTTTTCTTTTCTTTTCTTTTCTTTTCTTTTTTTCTTTTCTTTTCTTTTTTTCTTTTTTCTTTTCCTTTCTTTTCCTTTCTTTTCTCTTTTTGTGTCACTTTGATCTTTCTTTTTTCCATGTAAATTTTCAATCTTTCAGGATGATGTCCAGTTCTGCAAACTTGATTTAAATCCTGTTGCAGTTCATGTGATCACACGCTGGCATTGATCAACTACAGACCAAGTGAAGTAAAAAGATAAGAAATGTATTTCTTGATTTCTTATCTGTGTTTGGATTCACTATTATTCCCTTTTTCCTTCATCGTTAAAACACTCAGCAATAGAAAACAGAAAATTAATCCTGGCAGCCAAACCAGGGACATGACAGACAATGGATTTTCAAGATTCCATATTAGAATATTCTTTTTTCCCCCCTTCATTCCCATTAAACCTTTACTATATATCAACGCTATCATCAAAATTATCTGTTTGGATGACATTATGCTTGTAATATAGAAGGCTGAACAAATCCTTAAAAAACCTCCAACCAATAAAAACCCCACAAAGCCTCATAATTCTAGTGACTTATGACAAAGATTAGGAATCGAAACCAAGTGCTTTACAAGATTGCATTATCTGTATTCCACTTGAACAAGCAAAAGCCATAAAATGGCTCACAATAAATTTCTGTTACAAAAGACCAAGGTAAATCAACAACTCTCCAAAGTATCTTGCAGCTGCACAATAGAAATCCTAGTTACCAAAAACAAATTAAAGACAGAAGACCAATAAATATCATGACCAAGCCAGCATCTACTACCCAGACAGTGATACTCATCCCTCAGGCATTTTAGCAGAGACATTAATTATGTCTTCAGCAGAGCACTGCTGCCATTTGCTAAAGCAGATCTCATTTCACACCGATAACTAAAATCTCACTTAAAGAATGGTAAGTGACAAGCTAAATTCTGTTCCGCATTCCCTGGGTCCCTACTGTCAAACACTGTGCTAGCAAATATCAGACATGAAGGTCTGATGCCATGGGAGCATGGAAAATTATGACCAATATCAACTTAGTAAGCTATAATTCCATTAATGATATACGTAGTGGCTTAAAATTCTAGAATTCTGACTATATTGCAACAGAACAGAAATAAATCTTGAAATATAAGAGGGGAAAAAGAGAAAATGAAAAAAAATGTACAAGAAACAGCAGTGATTTAATATTTCAAAAAAGGACAATCTTGGCTTCAACAGAATTAGCATAAAGATTGAAAAAATGTTACAATCCATTTTTCCTTTGATATTGGGCTATACGCTGTCATATCCTAACAATTCAGAGGTCATAATTATTCTTTACAGGAATGGAGCCACACAGTCTTCTGTATTGCAGCCCTAACAAACTGAGGTTATCACTCATATGTGAGCATATGTTGGATGCAAAAGGCCTAAAAGGAACTCATTAAGTCCCCTCTGGCTCTGTTGAATGTCTCTGTAACCAGATTATGAATTTATCATCTACTGTTGCTTCTCAAAATGCCATGCACATGGGAAGGAAAGCAAAGAAGAGCACCAAGACAGAAAAATAATAATATTTTTCTCAGATAAGGTATCCTGATACACGATGTTAGATACGGATAGAACATTCACAGGAGTGTAGCCTCAGTCATGAGAACTGAAACTTAAATTTTAAAATTGAAGGGAGACTATGGTGTCTGCAGTCTGCATGTATTACTCTAGCCTTTTCAATATTCTGCATTTTGTGGCCTGTTTGTTTCTGTATTTGCTTACAGATTACTAAAGCTGTAATCATGGAAAATTGTCACTAGAAAATGAAATTTCAAAAAGCTAAAAAAATCAGAGGTAATTCTGCTTACTATTATCTTTCAAGGACTATATAACAGTTTTGACAGTTATCACAGCAAATGTGAAATGTCATAAACCTGTTATAACAAAGATTTTCACAGCAATTGAAAATAGTATCAGCTCTGTACAATCATGACTATATTTCAAAACAAATTATTCTAACGCCATTCATCATGACTGATAGTAATGAAAGGATGTAAACCTGGACTGCAAGATTTGCTTTGGATCATATTTCAACTGTGGCTAACACATAGCCTCCAAACCCCTGCTGAAAAGGCTGACAATGAATGACATTGTTGGATTTTAATGAGGGAGAGGGGAAGGGAAAAAGAGTGGAAAGCAGTGAGAGAGAAGGGAATGGTTGTTTTAAACATTTAAGTACTTTTCTTCTCTGCTGTTAGAAGAACCATGACGAAACAGCTCAGACATAGCTGCTCTTTTTGTTTCTTGTAGATGTATGAAAAGGCTGTAACTATTTTTGAAGACCTATACATGACAACTGCAACAGGATTGCTGAAAAATCCTTGATGATTATAAAGACAAATCTGAAGAGAAAAATTTTTGCTCCTTTTCAAGACTCCGTGAAATTCCCACTGTCTCAGGAGATGGGGAAGAGTCAGATACCTTCATTAGATAAATCAAGGAAACACAAAAATGCCAACGGAATGCAAACTCACTAATTAAATAAACTGCAACAGTATTGCAAAGTGTATATTAAAAAATTGGATAGTAATTGATTGACTGGAAATTTTTTATATGGCATCTAAATACCACATAGTTTCTCTCACAAAGATTGTTCTGCCTTTGAAAGAAATGGAAGTTTTGGGGAGAAAGAAACATCTAAAATAAACTGATCAGAGAAACTGGGGCACAGGTTCTTATTTTCATCTTGTCCATGACCATGATATTTTAATCAAAAGGAAATAACCACAGTTCCTCTGTACTTATGCTGTTTATACCTTAGTACTAGAAATAAAACTACTGTTCAACCATGTTCAAGAAAAACAATAAAATTCTTGAGAGAAGCAATCTTGAAAAGCAGTCTTTCTCATCATTTCCAAAAAATGCCACTGAATGCAAATTATTTTTCACTTTTTAGCAAGTTTACCTTGCTCTGCTACAACCTCTTGTTATTTGCATAGCTCTACATCACTGTCAAAGACACTGGGAAGTGTGCTAATTCCTGCATGTTCTATTCTTATTTATGCAATTCCAGTACAAATTCCATGTGGCAACACATCAAAATGTTTATGAATAGTACCAACATATTTCACTCCTTATCTGAACCAAAACAATCATCAGCTATAAACTTTGTTCATCAATAGAGCAAGACATTGACAAATGATAGCTGCACAGAATAGCTTTAGTTTTATTGTCATTTAGCAACTTCTTCACCCATTTTCAACCCACACTGTATTAGTTTTAGTTCCTTTAGAAATTCATCAAATAACTTTATGTTTACACATGCATGCAGTACACCATTAATGCAAGCTATATTATACTTTTCCATGTTCCAAGAAAAACATATTCATAAACCGATCATAATTTTAGCTTCACAATAATTACTTCTATTACAGGTCAGTGTGACTAATGACATGTTTATCTAACAGTTCAGATCTTTGATTATCACTTCTGTAGACATCTCTGAGTTATCCTAGGGACTAATGATAGCATCTCTATGAAGACATAAGGACTAGTGTGGGCTGAAAATTCAACCTAGGCACTAGAATATTTTGTTTGTAGTTCTTTTCAGAGTTGGCTACACAAAGTAACTGCCTGTTTTCTAGTTTAAAACAAATCTCATGACTAATTATACTCCAATCTACATTTGAATTACAGGGTGAAAAAAAGTTTCAGCCAAACAAAGGTCTTTGGGAGAAGAAGATACAATCCTTACCTTTTTGTTCCTATGACAAAAATCAGCACAGATGCCATGCTTTAGCACAGGCTTCACATACAACTTGTGTCTGCTGTGGGCTTTGTGAACACACAGCCATCTCAGTTGTTTTTAACAGAATTTAGCAGAGGTATCTCATCCCAAGTGATACAATGCTTCAGATTAAAAAAAAAAAAGAAAAAGAAAAGAAAAGGAAAAAAAAAAAGAACAGCGGAAAAAAAGCAAACAAACGAAAATGTATAGAAATCTGTAACATCACTAATTTCACCATCAAGCAGTGAATATTTTAATAGTGAAATATCTTATCCCAAGGATAAGACTCTATGTAAAATAAACAATGAAAATATAAATTGCTTAAGCAAAATTTTCAATTCAAAACTCATTCCATGTGTAACTATTCTGGTAGTCCCTGTGATGCCTTATCCTGGTCTTAAAATTAAGAGAGCTGAACACAGTTAAGAGGGAAAAGGGTTTTACCTCGGTATTTGTCTAAGGATCCTTAGGTGTGATGAAATGCACATCGAAATGCACCCCGAAATCCTCACCAAAGAAAATGACCCCTCTCAATGTGATGAGTATACGATTATATGCCTTGCAAAAATTAGCATATCTATCAAAGATTCCCCAATGAGGGACTCCAGCGAGATCCCTCATCCGAGGAACCTTCCCCCTGGATGGGCCTATCTTTGTTTACAGAATGTGTTCTGGAGAGGACTTTGGTGTCTGGGGTTTTCAGACTGTTTAGTCTCTAGGCTTCATGAAATACTAGGTCTAAGAGGAGTTATCAAACTTAAAGAATTACAACTGTGTAAGCTAAAAGCACAAGTATATAAAGCTATATAAAAGAGTGTATGAAAGTGGTATAAAAGGGGTATTAAAAAAAGCAAAAAAATCATCATGGCATCACCTGCATCACTGTAACAGGATTTTTATATGCCCCTCTTTATCAAGAAATAGAGAATAAGTTGCCCTTATGATCAAATCTTCATAGTCAGTACGCATCTGAGGCCCTTGCTGGTTCAGTTAAGAATTCTATTGCTGTGACAAATGATTGGACTCCACTTTCATTCATGGGTTTGCCCCTCTGCAGTAAATTTGCCTCACTTAACAAAGGAAAAAGATGCCAGCTTGATATACAGTAATTTAAACTTAAGCATTCAGCAAGACATAACCATCTGGTGTTTACCTCTCTTCCCTTTCACCTCTTCAGTACCTAGTATCCACAGCTCTGCTGTATAGAGTTCAAATTTGAACTTTCTTAACCCAAGAAAGAATAGATGACTCTACTTGAGTCCTCAGATTTGAATTCATCTCTTCAGGGAAAACACTTCCTATTTCATTTTATTCCAGGAGAGAGCATGAGGTGGCATAAACATGGACATGACTGTCATAGTCAGGGTGATTTTATTCCAGTGGAAATTTTCCAAACACAAGACGAAATTTTCACAGTCTGTTCAATTAATGGTTGTTTTTTTGTGTCTACAATAGGAAAAAAATGAAGGAAATATTAAATTATTTCAGAGAGAAATAGATGCTTAGTGTGTTGCATACATTTTATCTAGTAATGACTTTGAATGCAAAAATTTGATTTACAAAGTAGAAGAAATGAAGGTGTTTTACATAAAACTCTTTATTTAAAGAGTTTTTATTCCCACAGGAATGTGATGGCTAAGGGAAAAAAAAGATTTACTCTACATAATTATCTTTTGCAAACTCAATGCAAGATTGATTTTGCACTTTTTTTTTAAAAATACATTTGATATTGACTTTTCCTCATGTTAAGAAAACAGTAAAAAAGAAAAGTTTCATTCTTTGTTTCAACCTTGTTCACTTCATGAACAAGAAAAGGTATAGAATAGATGCATTTTTTTTGACTTTCCCAGAAATTTTTTGGTTCATGTGCTTGAAGTATTTAAACATTACCTTAGTAAAGAAACAGTGTTGGTCTGAATTGTAAGTATACGGCTAAATGAAGAATAAGAAGCAATTAATGGGATTTGCATGGGAAAAAAATCCCATATATATCCTGATAGAAGTAAGATGTGCAAAATGTGGACTTTTTCTGTAAACTTTATGCATAAAAATCAATAACAAAGAGCCATGATATTTTTCATTCATAGGCAATTACATCCTGTCTGAACAAAGTTGAAAGGATTAAATTTCAGGACTCCCTCGAAAAATACCTCAACATTAAAATCTAAAGTCCAAATTTTACCAGAAAATTTGAGCTCTTTTGATATTACTAAGCATGTCTAGTGTGAAACAAAGCTGAACCAGGCCCAAAGACAAAGAGCTGAAACTGAGGTATCTTTACACCAAAAGAGTTCCTTTGCTATATAATTCTCAGTGATGTTATCAGAACACACATGCCAGGGGGATAGCTGCTCATACAACTAATTCCAAGTGAGGTTTTCTTGAGCAGAAGTCTTATATAGACAGTATTTTAAGAAGAAACCTTCACATCCTCTGTAAGGATATCATGAAACTCAAAACTAATTCTTCTCTTCACAGACCGTGTTACAAGTTTTCCAAAATTGTTCCATGCCTTTTGGACATGACATTATCAGAGACTAGAGAAATGTGAGCAGCTGCCTAATCATGCTGATATTTTTTTGTAAGTCAAAATGTTAATTTGGAGGAAGCAATAACTATGAGGTCAATTTTAACCTTACCTTAGATTCAATAGCCAGTTTCAGGCATAAACAGATCAGGAAACTGATCCAGGTAGCCAGCACACTCATGATCACTCCCAAGGCTTCTCTTTATATACAGTCCCAATAATGAATTCAATATCAAATGAAAGGAAGAAGCTGAGGAATCTGACTAAGATTATGTTTAAATAGGGAACACCTACTATTTAAAATGAAATTGATGTACTCAAGCTTCTAAACTCTCAAATTAATACAGTGGCACCTATTTTGAGCATAATGGTGAAGTGTATATACAAAGGTTGGTGTTGGTGTCTATGTATCTAAAATCATGTAAGGAAAATGAATTTAATCCTGATAAAGACTCTACATAGAAATAAAATATAAATGTGTATTAGATGTTAGGAAACCACTTTGGAGACAAAATGCACAATGTTTACTCTTCAAGTCTGGAAACTTTCCGACACCAAGAATTTAAGAGCAAAAAAAAAAAATTACTGTTATGAGAGCTTTATAAACAAAATCCCAAACTCTCTCTACAAAATTCATTCACGTACCAGAATGATCCAAAAACTGAAGGCTATAGGTCTGTGCGTGGATTCTGTGGCTTAAAACCACACTGAGGCTCTGAGGTAAGAACAAGATGCACTCAGAATATAAACACTAGGATAGAAACAATATAGATTTTGCAAACCTCTGTGGAGATAAAATGTTATATATAATTGTCTATACTGATAATGAGTAACTGATGATTTTCTCCTGTGTTATGAAATATATAAAACATAATTTTTTAGTTACATACTTATCTATTAAAAAGTTGTTCATTCACCTCACACAGCAACAAATATTATTCACGTAAAATATTTTCAAAATATATTGCTTGGAATATACATTCTCAGAACAATATCAATATGAATGATGATTTCACTTCACTGAAAGTCATAGTTAAAAACCTTAGTACCATGTCTTCTTTGACATAAATTTAAATAACACAGTCTTCTGAGCTCATTTGGAAAAGAGTAAATGTTATTGTCAAAATAAGAGAATAGCCAGTTCTATTATTTCTGATCGTCCAGCCTTTAAAGAGGTGAGACAATTTCATATTCCTACTTCATTAATTTCATTTCCCCTTATATAGATCAATATACAAATAGTCTTGTTGATTAAGGAAAGTGGATGAAGGTTGATACACACAAAGCTGTATTCCCAGTCCTCTGTTGATGAGATATATCCACTTAAAGGTCATCTTGCAAAGTAACAGGGATAGGAGGAGGTCATACTGGAAGTAGCAAGGGCATTCCAATAAGAAGTTTCTCCTGGGCCTCCTCTCCTCTTCAGCAAAAGGATATGAATTGGAATAACATCCAGTCCAAACAAGAAACACTCCAGCACTTTTTCCTTCATACAATAATATCTTCTATTGACACTTCTTTTATTTAATAAGCAACAGGACATAAAATAATGTTTCACATGCCCTAATGGTCATACCAATCATACTTTGAATTCTTTCCTGATTGATACGAACTCAACTAATACAGAAGTCTTTACCAATTAAAATGCAATTGAAGCTAGAACAGTCCCATGGACAGTTTTGATAACGAACTTACTGAACTACCACCTGAAAACTAACCATGTGGGATAATCATCTATTAAATATATTTCTTAAAATATTGTGATTGCTTCTATTACTTTAAAATAGATATTTGTGTTTAGCAAGATAGATTTCATTTTAATTACTGACTTCTTCATGCTTACATGAGAAGTTATGACTCCAAGTCTTTCTTACTTTTACAATGATGTAATACCTATGTGAAGTGAGCAAAGAGTATTTGACATACATTTTTCAATTATGCTCATTGATGCTCGCACATGTTGGTGTAATTCTGCCTTCCTCATCTCATCTGTCTCTCATCTTGTCTGCCTCACTTACTAGTTGATCTCCCTCTTTTTTAAACATGGGTTACAATTCATTGACTGCATCCGTGTACTAAAGACAGTAGTATATTATGTCAGTGCAAACAAAAGCTAACTGTCTGAGATTTCATTTTATGAGAGAGAATAAAAAATGTAAAAACAGAAGTTCTCTTACAAGCTGATTAGTATTCTTTATTTATAATCTTACTCTCCCACATAAATAATGTATATACTTATGACTGTGTGGACTGATCTAAACAATCTGAGGCAAATACATGACATTGTGATCTACTTTAATATGTGCCACATGGGAAAGTAAGCTGTCATTGTCTACCTATATACATAGAAATGTAATACAATAGCATAAAATGTGATTAATACTCCTAAAATATGAACTGTGAATTCCAAAAATTAATATGTGAATTATATTTTAAAATTGTATTATTGTGAGATTATCTGAGTTAGATTTTAAAGAAAGATAATTTGTAATGTGATTTTATTTGAATCACAGAATCAGAAAATCATAGAATATCAGGTTGGAAGGAACATCAAGGATCATCTGGTACTGCCTTTCTTGGCAAAAGCACGATCCAGACAAGGGGGCCCAGCATCCTGTCCAGATGAATCTTAAAAGTGTTCCATATTTGGACACTGCTTCTCTGAGCAGGTTATTCCAATCACTGACTGTTCTCATTGTGAAAACTTTTCCTCTTCTGTCCAGTAGGAATCTCTCCACAAGTTACTTGCACCTATTATCCCTCCTATTTTTCCTGTGACTCATAAAAATGGAGTCTGCATCTTCTTCGTAGCTTTTAAATACTGGAAAATGGTGATAAGGTGTCCCCTCAGCCTTCTTTTCTCAAGGCTGAACAAACCCAGTTAACCCAGTTCTCATAGGCTTTCCTTACATGGCAGGCTTCTCAGCCCCTTGATTATGTTTGTGGCCCTCCTCTAGACCCTCTCTCACCTGTCCACAGCTATTTTGAATAGCAAGGAGCAAAAAAAGAACACACTCTGTCAGGTGTGGACTGAATAGTGTGAATAGAAACTTCTTTTTCACTGCTGGTGATGCCTTTGTTGGTGCAGCCCAGCATGCTGCTGGCTTTCTGTGCTGCAGCAGCACTGCTCGCTCACAATGAGCTTGTCCACCAGCACCCCCAGGTCCTCATTTGGGTAAATCCCAGCCTGTTCTGCACTCCTGGGTTATGTTTCCCAGACATGAGACTTTATCCTTTGTCCTTGCTGAATTTCATAAGACACTTTCAGCCTATCCAGATCTTTATGCAGAGTAGCTCTCCCTTCCAAAGTTTTTGCTTCCCCACTCAGTTGGTATCATCAGCAAAATTTATCAGCGTATGCTCAATCATGTTGTACAGATCACTTATGAAGATATTGAGTAACATTGGCCCAATATCAATGCCTGGGGGGCCCCACGTGTGACAGGATGCCAGTTTGGAAAGGACATACTTAACACTAACATCTGGAATATTTTAGATCAGTTCTATGACTCTGACTTGGAGAACATTAAAAATTGCTGGTGTATTTGTTGCTTGACAACAGGAAATATTATTAAACCATAGGTTACCTTTAATTGCAAGAGAGATGCTACTCAGTCACAGTCATTTTCCAAGAGCAACAAATAGCAAAGATCAAGGTTACAGCCCAGGTAATTACTGTGCTTGCAAGTAAGAGAGCAATTAGATTAGTCCTCCTGTATCTTGTACACACTTTTATTACATGGAAAACTGAATTATGCTGCACATCTGGAATGGAGTGTTACAGGATTATTTACATGATAAGGTCTTGCCCTGCTTGAGAAGTTATTAAAGAATCTTGCACACATCCCTTCTGAAAGATATATAGGGCAGTCCATCTGTGATAAAGAGTAGCCAGGATTGAAATATGTACATGCATCCTGATCCCTGGACAAGCCATTGCATATAATGTGCAGACAATATTTCTTTCCACTTGTGTTGCAGTGCAGTCACTAAACAGAACATAAATTCCATACTAACAGTCTTTAAGCAGCATTTAAAAGTTGTACAAATATTTATAAAACTATACCACATAAGAAGCTTTATATTTCGTTATGCCAATCCTATAGATACATGAGGGAAATTATTTTGTCCTTCAACTTATGATCGAAGCTACTGCAACTTATTTTAAATGTTGGGGTTTTTTTTTCTTTGTTTCTCTTTCGCCCTCTACTGCTCAAATGGAGGAGTATTTAAATTACATATGACCATAGATGTCTTCAAGAAAACTTTTACAAGTGAATCAGATTTCCGGTTGTTTGGGAAACATTTTTGAGAATTGCATATGAAGAGAAAATGAATAGCACTGTGTTACAAATAAAAACAATTTAAACTAAATTAAAATTTAGAGATACATCTTTTGTGGTTTTTAAGGTTTACGTATTTGGCATCACTGAAGTATCCATTTATCAGCTCAAAAATCATGTATGCAAGCCTAATTATATTCCATCATAACAAATAATAACAAAAGTGCTAATAATTTAATGAAAATGCCAGATTTCTTGTGGCAATTTTGATGTGTCTATCTAACCAGGACATTTTGACATATCCGTTGCTTTAAATAATGCTTTAATAACTTTTAAAATAAGAATACTATGTATGTGAAGCTGTATTACAATTTCTAGTTTATGGTTTTAAAACTATCAGTATCAGATAATCCAGTTAACATCTGGGAAAAAAAAAAAAGAAAGATCTGTTTCTAACTACAATTTAGTTATATTCAGTTCTAAAATTTTCTTTCAAGTTTAATGTAAATTTTCAGGACTGTTGCCCCACCAGTGATGTCAATATGTCTAAGTAATGACACATTCCTATTGCACATTTTATAATGTTAAGGTACCATTCAAATATTAATTAATAATGTTTTTGACGAAACTTGGACAGGATAGAGTCAGAAATTATTCATTCGATGCACAGTATAACATAAATGGTGACTACTGTGGACAACTTATTCCTCAGTATTAGTACTGGATCAGCATGCTAGAAGACCCGTTGTTTTTACTGGTGTTATTAAATCACTAACAAAACCAGCACATGCAACTAGATGGGACATGATTTAATGGTGGACTTGATGCTGTTATGTTGGATTCGATGATCTGAGAAGTTTTTTCCAACCTAAATGATTCTATGCTTCTGTGTGGCAGGGGAGCTCTAAGTTATCGCATAGCTAAACTTAACACTTTGCACTTACCTTAGAATCCTCATGTAAAATTAAATCCTTAGGTAAAACTAAAGACATCAGTCTTGTTGGACTTTATGTATCTATATTCTTTTTACTTTCCAATATCCTGTTTTAATTAAGATCCAGTTTATTCTGAGCTGATGTGATATTCCTTGTGTTCTGAGCAGTATATTGTCATATATATGTATATTATCATATAGTGATGACATCAAATCCTAAAGTAACTCTTTATAATTCTTAAAAATACCTTGAGAAATGAGAATGAATGTTATTGGAAATGATATCTATGTAAGATACAGTCTAACTCTAGCAGTGCCTTAATCCAAGTAAAAAGGTAAATTGCATTCAAATATGCAGACATGGTAGAATGTATGGATCTATGAATGATGCAAATAAATATCCAAATCCAGCTCAGTCTGAACAAAGTGGTCACCTAAATTAACTGTATTATTTTATTCTCTTCCTCCCCAAGAAATCTCTTCTATTTCCATTTGTGGCTTGCTTGTTTGGCAAAATTCAAAGAAAAATCAAAGAAAAAGAAAAGCGCAAAACAGGACTATGCAGATGCTTGGCACGCTGGTATTTTAGGGTCCCTATCTTGGATAGAACTACACATGTTTCTGAATTCCTGGGTTTTCCTAACATATTAATGATCCTTATCAGTGTCTCATTTCTGCCTGCTATAAAATTAAGATCTCAGAGTGAAGAGGATGTTGAGGTCAAAGTTAGCTTTGCAGTAAATGCAAAGGCAGAAACAGAGGGAGTCAAGGCATTGAGAAACAGCCCCTGGTTAAAGAAACATAAGATTAGCCTAAGAAAAAAATAAGAGAACTGTACAAGCCTGGAAGCAAGCCTGAGGAGGGTATAACAAAGGAAGAATATCAAAACAAAATGACCAGGGGAAAAACCAAGTATACACACATATACATCCCAAACAAACCAACCAACCCGAAAAATCAAACACCTCCTTCCTTTGTCTAATTACATTTTTGGTGTTGTTTGGAAAGTTAATTTTAACAACTAAGAAGAGCAGTATCAAAAAGAAAGACTACAAGGTCAAAGAACAGGAAAATTGACTCATTTTCCAACTTGTCTGATGACGCACATTTAAAACATGCATGTCTTAATGAAACACATGAAAAAACCCTTAATTCATTAAAAAATCTTCCCTTTAAGAACATTTTTCTTCCCACATTTTTCAGTATGTTATTAATGATTTTCTGTAGGACAGGTGCCTGCCTAAAGTTCCTTGTCTATGATTTTTCGGTCAACTTTACAGTCTAAGCAGTTTTCAATAGCTCCACAGTTACTGAGAACTGATTCAGGCCACATTTATTTCATCATCTAAACCCTTACCTACCATGGAGAGGAGGAAATGGATACCTCTGACATAAGAATTCTGCCACTGTATAATTGTACACTTGGAAAATTTATTCAATATGACAAACTCATTCAACATGAAATCATGGAACCTGAGCTATCAGTGAAATGTGAAATACCGCTATCAAAGTGAGCCATAAGCAGATATTATTTCCCACTGTGATAGAAGCTACAACACACAAGGACTTTAAATGGACCTCAAATGCTATTTTATGTATAGTTTATTTTTATTTTAAAAGGGTAATATAGGATGAGGAGTAAATTAGAAGTGGCCATTTTCCTTGCTAAGTAAACGAATGAGAGAGAAGTGTTACAAGCTATTTTAAATCTGTTTGGGGGCTTTTATCAGTAGCAAGATATGTGCAGATTGATTTTGAGCTACATTATTTTGAAAGTTGTTTTTTTTCCTTAAAAAAAACCCAGTCAAACAACCTAAAGAGTTTTACTTAACAAGCCTTGATTAAATCCAAGGATCTCTGTTTCCTTAGTAACCACTCATAGCATCACTAGGATTCAAGAGAGAGCAGCAGGTGCAAGAAACCATAAAAATGAAAAATTCCTATTTTGCCAATGACTTATTGAAATATTAGATTGAAGTATTTAATACTGGCTTCCTACTGATTTCAGTGACTTCTGAGTACAATCTTCTATCAATCGCTTTAAAAATTATATACTACTGAGAGTCAATTTTCTTTTTTCTCTTTGACATTCCATGTTCTTATGTTACAATATAGTGTACTTTTATCTATTCTTGTGGTTTGACACAATTGCATGTTTCAGAGTCAAGTGCATGCTCCTAATGTTAATCTAATCTTCATGATCTTTTTTGTGCTATGTGTTTGAGATTTGTAGATTGAAATATGAAAGTATATAGTGCTGTAGAAACTGAGGAGACAGTTTACATGGGCTTTACAGAGCAAAACAAACTTTACAGAGGAAACAAAAATGATGTAATTGTGGTGAATTAAAAATGGAAACTGTGAGTGTTTTCTATATTTCAACAGTAGGCTTTTCAACATGTTTTATCTCATATTTATAGTACAACTACTTTTTATAGGAATAATTTTTCTTTATTTAATAAGTCCCACTAAAATGAAGACAGTTTACACCAAAAGAATATTTTTAAAAAATAGGATTGCTCATTTGGGTCGACTGGATGAGTATGAAAGAATCAAGTTCATCTACTGCTTCTGACTCTGCTTGAGGCATGAATATGGACCAAACATAAAGAGATGATCAGACTTAGAGAAGGCATTTAAGCAGGAATGACAGCTCTCTGGCTTTAAATCCTTAAATTCCACAGCCACCTTGAAATTTTCACCGCTTATCCTCACTTTTCTCTCACAAGATATTTTTGGAAAAACGGCCTTTTGCTCAGCATAAGAACTAATTACAATAGTAAATTGTTGAAATGCAGGTCTGCTTCTGTAACGTGGTTGAACTTGTATTTTCAATCCTTAATAGAGCAGAGTCCATTTAGCACTTAAAGGATGGCATAGTAACAGTCAGTCATGACTGTTATAAACTTATTGTAGTTTTTTAAATCATGACTTCTTAATATCCTGTCACTTTTGGTAATTTACTCTAACAAACATATTACATTAAAAAGTGATAGAAGAATAAACAACGGAAGAGGAGAAGTAGCATAAAATACATAAAATAAAACCCCATAACAAAAGAAAAATAAAATAATAAAGAAAAAGATTTTCAAATCTTCAAATTTTCAAATCTTCAAATCTTGAACAAAGAAAAATTTGTTCAAGTATGACCAGGTATCAAGGCCATCAAAAATGTTGGTGTCTTTGTCTTGTCTGCATATATCCTAATGAAATATTTTCTTAGTGCTGATTAAAAATCTCACCTTTTATCCTTGACTAAATTCTTGGTATTACAGGCTCCCTGCAGCATACAATTCTGTCTTTGAAAGTCCTTGCAAGCCTTTAGTTCTCAGTGTGAGAAGATCCAAGCACCCTGTTCAAGCCTGTGACTATTCACCGTTATTCTTAGCCCTTCTAGAGAAAGCCCTCCCTATTTCTGAGCAGCCACATTTACACAATGGCTCAGGATATATAATTATCAAGTTCAGCTCCTCCATTTGACCTGAGAGGAATTAAACCCATACTAAGCACAGTAACTGACATATCACTCTGCTAGACACCCTCACTCTGGCTTTCTGAAACCGCATCATTAAGGAGAAAATAATTACACATTTATTAAGACAAAGTTTGAGAATAGGAATTGTTTTTCAGCCACTTATTGGAACATTCACATGAGAAGGAAAGTACATTTTCTGTTCTTAAAACTGCTGTAGTATATTAAGTAACTATTCCATTCTGGTGGAAGCTGGAATTGTAAATTATCTGTTCCTGTGTAGATGTTCCAGTCACCAGCTCTGCTCCAATCTGATGTACATTCACTAGTGGAAGAAATTAAAGGCAACAAAAAAAATTCAGGCAAAGCTAATTAAATGTGTTCACCAGCTATATATTGTTTAAATTAGAATGCTAAGAAGACTGGAAAAAACACAGATTTGGGTTTTTTTAGTTCAATGAGAGGTAGTTCTGCAGCTTTTTTTTTTTTTTTTTCTGATTTTATTATTATTATTCAGGGACTTTGATACACATTTTTGAAGCTTCTAAAAGGACCAAATGAATTTGTCACATGAAGAGATAAAATACATATGTAGAGTACCAATAGTGACTGTTAAAAATTATATACCATCATATACATGGCTTACCTACACTTAATAAAGCTCATGATAAAAATAAAATATTTAGTTCATATATGTACATTTACATAAACCACAATCTATTAATTTCTAAATTTAGTAGCCATGATCTCAATTTTTTTTAATAGACTGGTTTATTCACAATACTAAACTCAAAACAACTGAGACAGTATATCAGCTTCCAAAGGCACTTTATGACTAAATGAAATATAGAACACAACACAATTTTCAGGACACACAAAACCTCAAGAGAACAGGTTCTAGCATCAGTGGACTTCAACAAAGAGAGCTGCATGTAACCTTCCAGGAGATAAAGGTAAATGGCAGAGACCTCTACCTAATAATTCATTCTATCCAAAGAAGAAAAGAAATAAAAACCAAAAAAAAACCCCAGAGAAACAGTTCCGTTTCTAAGAAAGAGAATATAAATAGCAACTCCTATTTTCCTTTCATGTAACAACTCCATTTCAGAAAAACTTATTCCTATCTAACTGTTTGAAATAAGTCCTCATGCACAGTGATATATGTTTTTAGCTATGATGTGAATAGCAATCAGTTATTAACAATAATGAACATCAAGTTATTTAATCACTTCTGTATTCTTAAAGAACAATATTTAAGGCAACTTTTTCCTTATCGAATCCTCTGCAAAGGAGAACTTCATTACTATCTCATTTACTTAAGGTTTTTTTTTATTTATTTGTTTAGTTTGAATTTTCTGAAATTTTTTTGTTGCTTTTTGTTTTCGCCTTTCCCTTGATATTAATAACAGAAGTGACTGACTAAGGTGAAAAGTTGTGAAATTTATTCATATTGTTTTACGGACAGCATGCCTGAGAAGTGAGAGAGAGAAAAGTTTCCAGGTTCTTCTTTTTCTCTTAACTCACAACTTAGCGAAAGTAATTTATGGAGTGTTTGTACTGTGAGCAAGCACATAAACTCTGCCAACTGCTACATATTTAGCCATGTACTTTGATTGTGATGCATAACAAGTTAATTAAGAACAGTTAAATCTTATCCATAATTTAAATGCAAAATTTAGTATAAGAATTGTTTAGTTAATTGCATCTCTAAGGATCAGAGTTTTGGAACTTGTTGGCTGAAGGAAATGCAAAATGTTGTAGTGAAAGGAGAAACGTTTGACCTGTTGACACATTTGCAATTACTGGGACATTATATTCACATTTTAATGGAAAGAATATTTATAAACTCTTCTGATACAATGAGATATTTGGCATTAATATTCAGGTCTACATCCTGGCCCCATGGTGCTGTGTATGATGAAAATATATGTAAGTATGGTTCATGTCATTTAAGTGCAATAAATATGAAAGTAAAACTGTATGGCTCTTCCTCCCTACAATTTTTGTTTCTTCAAACACAATTTTTCAATGCACTCAACCAATTGACTTTGATGTCAATGACATAGAAGAGTCTATTTTCATCAGCCAATCTCAAAAGAACAATTCAGTCACAGTCTAGAAAAAAATGGTAATTATGCAATAAAATCCAAATTACCTTGCAGACTACAAATAGATCCAAGCTTCCCTTTGATAATATGTCATGGTCTTTGCATGCTCACTCACATTTCATATAGGGTCATTACTCTTGATCTGCTAATTTTCTCCAAAAACTCCTTGAAGTACCAAGAAGTAGAAGTTCTTAACTGTGCTCATTCCTATAGTATTTCTGAACAATAGAGCAATTTATACAAATTGAATGTTAGATTTCTTCCTGAATTTAGCTAAAATATTATGAAATAATTAAATAAGTTTAACAACATTTAAAGGTTTCATATATATGATTACTGTATTTTCTATTGTTTTCCAAACTCCTTTATATCCCTGTGTTATCTGTTAGCTTTGATTACTTATAAATAATGATTGACAATCTAATCAAACTGGTGCTTTCAATCTTCACATATTAGAATTGGTTAATATTTGTGCTTATTTTAAAAAATTTTGAATGCTATACAAGTAAAACTACTAGTTCTAACCGTATCATTCAGATGCTCAACAGCCTTTTGGAAAATGGAGAATGAATCTCTAACAACTAAATATATTAAGATTATTTAAGACACTTAAACAAACAAAAAAACCCCAACGAGAGCTGATGGAAAGCCTTTACTTTGGGAGTGGAAAATGTAGGAACCAAATTTGTTCACAGTGCAGAACAAAGGAAAAAAAACATAAATTAATTAAGTTTATCTGCTGGCTTGGATATGTATCAAAGTGCAGTAATTACTATAATTTGCATTAAAAAAGCTCCAACCATCTTCTTTGATATTAGACACCTAGAAAGAAAGAATCATTTAATTATGTATGCTTTGCAATATCGTGTGGGGGAAAACCAACTACTTGAAAGAACTAAGCCATTAATCTGGATATAGAAACTCCTCAATAGTTTCTGGCTCCCGTTACTTAAAAACTCTCATTAGTTAGAACTAACTGGAAAGAGATCATAGCCTCTTCAATTTTTAATTAAGCCAAACATCTCTTTCCAGGAGCCCTATAAGAACTTGGGAGAGCTGCGGGGGTTCTAGATACATCAATGGGGCTAATAAAACTGCAAAATATTCTTTAAAAAAAAAAAAAAATCACCATCACACCATTAAAGCTTCACAGATACAAAATACTTCTAAAGGATATTGTTACCATTTAAAAATTTCTGCCCCACCTGAAAAGAATGGTAGACTAGTCTTTTATAACCTTTTAAAAGTATTTGTACTAAAAAACTACAAAAAATCCCCAGCAAGCTCCAACCAACCAAACACAAAGCCCCAACCAACCAACCAACCGCAAACACCTGATTCTGTTTCATATCTATTTGTACTTTTGTAATTATCTCTGTCATATTATATGACCTATGTCCAGTGTAAGAAGGAGTCTGGCAAATCTTCAACACTAAATAGTTCTAAAATAACTTCTAATCCAGACGTGCGAATTTGAATTATTGACATTAAAGCTTTATCAGTGCACAGTCATTCCCTGAATATAACTGGTTATTACACTAATTTTGGACTGACTTACACCTACTGTTCCATTAAAAGGTAATTCAGTCTCCCAGAATAAAAGGCAAAAAGGCTCTGCCTAGCTTAATTTTGTGTGCCTAATGTTCTTGAGGTTTCTAAGTGCCCTTAACTGGGAAGCACATCAGAAGTGCTGAATCTAAAGCTTTGTACTGAAGTTTCTGGAGCTGCAGAACCAGATCCACTTCCTCATGTGTAGCCCCTGTGGCTGTATTTCAGTACATCAGGAATGAGAGGGGCTCAGCCACCCATTTACTAAAGAACAGTATGCCCTGGGTATTTCCTGCTGCACAAATGCCGAGTAGTTGGCTGCAAACAGAGGAGTTTGCACAGCATGAAATGAATCCATTCTCATTCCACACAATGTTTTATCTGTTTACAGACACATGTAATGTCCAGAGATTCCCAGACACCTAAGACATTGCTATTCTGAGCATGCACAGACATTCCTTAGTGTTCACGGTTTTGCACCTGCCTCTTCTGTAAATCCAGTTAAAATGAATAGAATAGTTATTCATCAACCAGAGTTGCTTGAGGCAATCTGGTGTGTTCTGAACAGATGTAGAAGATCAGGTTTCCTGTTAAAACAGACCACAAGGGTTTTTAGAGGTAGAAAATGAGGGCTCAATTATTTTCTTTGCCTGAAATGATGCAGACTTTCTGCTCTTCTCTGGTAACTCTCTTAGCAATCCAAAATAATGTGGTCTACAAGAGGATAATTCTAGGAGCAGGGGTTGGCAGAAAAATTTCAGACTCTTCTTACACAAATAGAGACGAACAGAACCAAAAACATCATGTAAATTACCACAGCTCTCCATCCTAGTGATCAGGATGCTTACCCAGGCTGCCCTTGTACCTGAGCCAATTAGTATTTCAGTTTTTATATTAACTAGTAGCTGTTCAGGAAAACAAAACCAAAATTGAAAGAAAATTGTAGCAGAAGTTATTTTGATTTTTTTCTCGTGCTATATACCTTCTCTCTTATGCTTTCTTTCCCTCTTAAAAACAATTCTGTAATTAAGTATACAAATAAAATATCTTTAGCTATCTCTGTGTTGACCAACTAGTTGTAATCCTTATGGATAAAAGATGAAGATTTAAATCAGTTTAAAAAAATTCAGTGGGAAAATTGCATGTTGTGTAAATGCAGTATCCCCTGAGCTGTGACATAAGAAGAAAGTTCATATTTCACCTCTCTGCTTGTTGTTTGATAGTGGAAGGCAAAAACTACTTTCTGGGTAGTGATGAATATTGGATTTATGAATTCTGAGTAGAAACAAATGCTTCAGTTTAAGAAAAGACCGGGTCATCTCTGTAGGTCCTCTCTGAAAACAATTGCACATTCCTATTTTGTGCAGCAACAGGAGACCCTTGAAAAGTATAATGATTATATTTTTGAAGAATTATTTAAGGTCTTGCTGCACAAAGAATATTACAAGAATTAAAGGCATTAGAGTGTCTGCAGATCACACATTTCTTTGGTGCCCTTCTTAATTACTCTGTTTGAAAAGAGGTAAAATTGAGCTGTTAGCTTTTCATGGTATGAAGAAGCCCACAAAAAACAGAGTTTGAAATAAGAATACTTGAAATACTTTGTGGGCATGACAATTAGTATAATTATTTGGTGATCATATTAATAATGGGAATCAAATGTTTAGAAAGAGATTCTTTGAATCCTTAACCATTCATGCTAGTTTGTGAAAGTTTAAATGAATAATTTAGAGTTCTGTACAATTTAAGATAAAAGGTTTAATTCCCCATTCATATACAAATACATAAGAAAATTAAAGGAAAAACATGATTGTTCAGATTAATTTTTATGAATTCAACAAAAACTGCTTTTGGTAGTGTGTTCAATCTTTCAAGATTTGCCTCTAAATACCAAAAGTGAGGATTCAGAACTCTAAAGTATGTAGGTTTCAGAACCCACAGGAAGTATTTCATGCTCGGAGGATTCAGACATACTGAACTTTTTGGACCTTGTTGGTTCAGACAAACTGAAATGTGAGTCTGCTGAAGAAAAGTAGACATTTAAAGTTCTTAGTGTTGAACAGTGACTCATACTTTCTACATTCTCCACTCAGAAATCACTGTTTACCTCTATTAGCCCACAGACTGTGGACATCTGCATCTTTTGAGTGGCTGTCTTAGCTGGCAATATGCAGAAACACAAAATCACAGAATGTTTAAGGTTGGATGGGAGCACTGGTGGGGTTGTCTGGTCCAACCTCCCTGCTCAAGCATGGTCTTCCTAAAGCACGTGGCTCTAGGAAATGCATCCAGATAATTGCCACATTATGTTACCTCTTTGGTGTAAGTCCATACCAAACATTACTACCTTAGCTCTCATATTAGAGGTAGTAAAAGTGAAGAGAGCAGGAACTTTTGAGAGTGTGGTTTAAGATGTCTAACAATACGTACTTAAAAGTGGCATTATATTTGCTTCCCCAGTGTTCTACATTTATATAAACTAGGTCTTCTCACTTATGTTTCGATTTCATAAGTGTAGCTAATTTAGCATGCATCCATAGGTTTCACTTTAATTAGGATTTTCATATACATAGCTTAAAATTTCCGTATCAGTATATAAGAGTCTCAGCATCAGCTTTGATTTTTTCTCATTATTATTCTCGAAAGCCAACCTGCTCTCAATATCCTATACTATAAGACCCTTTGAAGCTGTGTACCGTGTGTTACTTTGCTACCCTGTCCAGTGAATTGAGGCTGCATTTATCTTTCCACTGGGACTTTTCTTTAACTGTTAGTAGAAGACCTGATATAGACAGGGAGTCAGGACTGTACAAGTGAAAAAAATACACAGCTTTTCACAGTCATGGGTCGTGAATTTAGATTGTGGGGGTTGGACTTGACATTTTCTATTTCAAATGGGCTGCAATCGATATTTTCTGTTCAGACAGGATGTTAAGACTTGCCTTTTATTCTAAGCATGAGTATGCAGATCCCAAATTCATGATTTGATCTGAACAAAAGGCTGTATAGGAGTGGATGGCTAACATACAAGTTAACTTCTACAGTAAAACTGGACTTATAAGGTGAAAAAACCCCAGTCTCTAGTCTTTTTAAAAAGTATTTAATAAAAAGAGAAAAAACAACTAAAAAATAAAACAAAGACTCAAAAAAAATAAAAAAACACACAAAAAACCCCCCAAAAAACCCAAAAATTGCCTGTAAGATCTCTAGAAATCTCTAAATACCTTCCAGATTAATATTGCTCTCTTTGTAGTTTTTTAGGCTGTTCAGTGCCTTATAATCTAAATTTCAGCAGCAGAGCAGCTGTTGAAACAGACACAGATCACACACACAAATAAATAATAAATTTAATTTTTTTATACTGTTGTAGCTTTTTATTTAAAAATAGTTTGACTAAATTATTTCCTATAATTTAAGCTTATTTTTCTTAAGATTATAATATTCATCCAGATGTCATTCACTTTCCATCACACTCAGTTCTTTCTTTTTAAATAACTTTGGAAGAACATCTGCAGTTAACAGCAAAAGATATAAAAGCACAGGATACTTCTCACTGTGCTAGACTGGAAAGATAAAATCAGTGGCAATTTTGACATACAAGTAAGTAGTGATAAACATTTGGGGCTAGGAAACATCAATGTGATAGTGAAAAGATCTGAAAAAGTTGAATCTGTAATCTATAGCACCTGAAAACTTGTAAAAACTTTTTTAATTACTATTATTGATAGATTTTTTTTTTTATTGCACTTTTCAAGTATCAACTAGACCTTCTGTGTTTCTTCCTGGAAAAAGTTCCAGTGACACTTGTATACGAGATTTTATTTCTAGTGCTTGCAGTTCAGATGGATAGAGAAAATGATGTATAGGCTGAAACACCCCTTTCTGGACCATTGCCACACTTCATGTAGAGAATTTCACTGTTTACTAAAACAGCCACTTGAATACGTGCAATTCTTGTAACAGTAAATTACTTCATAGATTAGTCCAAATGCCATTTCTCATATGTACCATGTGAAATGAACAATCCCAAGATAATTATAAAAGAAGGTTTTTTTTGCTTAGCTCAAGATAAACTATTTATCGTGCTCACTGAACTGCAAGCTAGCATTGCTGTGAAAACTGCCCAAGTCATTCCAAAGGTTTTGGATCACAGATGCTACCCTGCCAATACCTCTTATGCCAAATTGGCGGTTGAACAACAGGCCAAGCTGGTGTCTTCAAGTTATGAAGCTGAAGGACTGTTCTGTGTTAAACTCTGTCATGGACAATATAAATATTATCTACAGCCCTCTGCTAATCAACATGAGATATAGGTTGGTGTACCTAAATCTCATGGGAAAAATGTAATCTGTAAAGACAAAAATTTTTTTTTAAGTCTGAAAGATTTTGATCTATGGTGATCCACTGAAAAAAATCACACGATGTGATTTATTCTGTGTTCATTACAATCGTATGTTCTTACAAAAAGAATAGTGCAAATAAACTTTTCTGAAATATCTGTATTTTAACTCATGTTACTAAAATATTACTAGTCTGTTCAAATAATTAATTTGGCAGTCAAATGTACTATTTTTTTCTGGAACGGGATATATCAATACCCTTAAGGATTTACAAATTAATTTTGATAACAGAAGAACAAAAGTCTAATTACAAGCAGTAAAAATGGTATTATACAGGAGTTCAAAGCTTGTGTTTTTTTAACTGACTAAGTTTTTTCTAGAATCTGATTGCTATAGGGATTTCTGTCTCTGATTTTAAATTAAAAAGTAATTAAAACACTTATCTAGTATCTGTACATTATTTGGGGTTTAGAGAATATAAAAATACAAAAGATAAAACTGAAATTATAGAACTTACAAAGGGCTGCATGCTGCAGCACTGAGTCAGACACAATGTCCTCAAGAACTCTTGTTATTAAAGTAGTTGACACTTTCTCACTGAGCTCTCTGCAACTGCATTTGTTGTTGGTAGCCTTGAAACTTCTCTCATTTCAGACACTTTTTGTTTAATTAATGCTACATGTTCTATCACCAATTTTATTAAAATGCTATTGCTGGATGAGGATCTCCCCATCACAAATTTAAATTGATGAAAGCTAGCTCAGCCTTGTAATTTCTAAGACCTTCCAAGAGCACTTCTTTTTTTTCTTGTAGTTTTTCCAGTCTTAAAAGAGACCAATCTCTTTCAGTGATGGTGTAGACCAATACCATAACGATATTGCCAGTAAATGAATGAAGTCCCCCAGCAGAGGCACAGTTTAAAGTGTTGAAAATAAAAATAAAATTTTAAAAAACAAATCTGTCCCCACATGACAGCTAACTCCCTCCTCTTTTTTCCCCCCATAGTATAAAATAAAGTACATGAGACGATTTTATCATATATATAATTACAGATTTCCTGCACTTAGAAATTACAGCTTTTTCCTACACTGAATCCCAGAATCACAGAATCAGCTGAGTGGCAAGCGACTCACAGGATCATCAAGCCCAACTTCTGGGCCTGCACAGGACACTCCAAGAATGACACCATGTGCCTGAGAGTGTTGTTCAAACACTTCTTGAACTCTGTCAGGTTGGTGCTGTGACCACAGCCCTGGGTAGGCTGCTCCAGTGCCCAAACACCGTCTAGGGGAAGAAACTTTTCCTGATGTCCAACCTAAACTCCCCCTGACACAACTTCAGGCCATTCCCTCAGTCCCTGTCACTGGTCACAAAGAGAAGAGATCAGTGCCTGCCCCTTCTCTTCCTTTCACTGCTCACGTTCTAGAAAACTCACACTTTAAACATGTCTTATGAAACTTAGAGCTATCTAATACAACACAAATGTTTTGCCCTTTCTTATCACTCTAATTCTATGTCCCTTACTAACAAATAAACATAGAAGCTTCCTATTTTGACAAAGATATCAAAATTGACTATGAAAAGTCCTTCAAAAATAGAAGAAGTTTCAGGAAAAGCATTTTATATTCCTATCTAGCCTCTACAGTTCTGGGAAGGGGACAAAGAGATAGCCTGGAGACATTATTTTGAACAACCAGGATACTTTTATTCACTAGAATCTTGTTTCTCTACTAAACGCCTTTATGCATGTCTAATTGAAATTCACTGAAATAAAAGTTATCTAATGTCTCTGAAACAAGTCTGTGATGAGACAGCAGAAGAAATTGTTTATTTGCACATTATCATTGATAATTTGAAAAATAAGATATTTTAATATCTTATTTAGTCTTAAATCTTTTATTGCAAAACTATTGCATAAAGTTTGTTTTCTGATTTTACTACCAATAAGAACCAAACCATTTAAAAAACAATTCCGTTTTCAGACTCATGCTACTCTTAAAGGAAACAAGGCCTTTTATATAAATAAGACTGTCATCATGCTCAAACTATCAGCAGAATTCACCGGGTACAAGAGTAGAAAAAAACCTTTGTATTCATGTAAAACTAACACACTGAATGGAGAATTATGCACCTTCTATAATTTTCTTCTGCAGTTTGGTCCTTCTGACAGAGTGGAAATTCTTTTACTCCATGTTTTTTTATATTTTGATGGTGATGTTAAATGTGAAGGAAAGGTTCTGAAGAGTGATATTCTCCTCCCTCACATTTGAACTGCAAGGTGTCATTGTTCACTTCAATAAAAGGATGATAGCAACTTGGTTACACCCTGAAGGCAGAATCATTTAAAATACTTCTTAAGAGTTCTTTCTGTATAAAGTGGAATTTATGTCCTAATATTGATGTTGCAATAGGGTAGTAAGTTTTTTAAAGGAGAAATATCAGTAAAGCTTTTTCACTGGAAAGGAAGACAAAGAAACCTGGATCCTCTTTAATTGCAATGATGCTTTACACTGTCTTTTCAGCCTTATGGAAATACTGTCTTCAGAATGAATTAGTTCTATTTTCCACTCTGCTGGTTACTGAACTTTCTGCTTAATAGATAGAAGAGTGATGAGAGATGTTGTTCCTGACATTATTGTACATGCTTTTTCAGACACAGACCCTTGAAAAAAGAAAGCAAATGAAGAAAATTTGTTTTGTTTTCTCTAATACCACATTAGAGTAGCAGTAAGGAATTATTCTTTTGAATATCTCATGAATTCATGCCAAGAAGGCATAATGAGTTTATCTCAATATGTAAAGAGTTTATAGAAGTACACAGAAGACTAAATTTTCATCTTTTATATCCCAGCTCTCTAAACCATAGTAGCTTTTCTTACCTTCTTTTCTTTTTTCTTTTTCTCTCTCACTCCTCTTTTCTTTTTCCATTTTGCTTAATAGTAGTAATCTGCACCTATAACTGCAACTGTGAAAAAGGTGATTTTGTCCTCTACCACTGCATGGTAAGACTTTATATAGAGTATTTATTCTCATAAGCTATCAGAGATAAATTTGCATCTTCATTCAGAGCTCTGAAATTAGCAGTTGTGGAAAGCATAATGCATTTACCCCATAGGGCCCTCAGTCTGCCACATAATTAAAATAATAGGAATGGAAAGTCCTATTTACAGGAATTTTCCCACTCCAGATCAATACATATATCAGTATAAAATTTCTGACTTTTCAACAAACTTGTCCAAATCCAACTGAATGCTTCTTTACATGAAGAGCTGATACCTTCTATTTTATAATAGGGTTCTCATCTATTTTAAAGTATTTCAGGGAACAAAGACGTTTCAAAAGTGAATCAAGAGCCAAATGTGGGATAAAATATGAAAATCTAGATTTCTAATGCCTGCCCCTTACATGATTTAGATCTGTTTTTATAAAAATAAAATGATTCTGTATAGCCCAGCCAAAATTGCAAAATTAAATATGTTAAAGCATCATGAGGAAAAGTGTACCAATAATGAAACATTGTGCTGAAATGAAAGTCTATGGGATTGAAGGTTTACATAATGGAACTCCAGTAAACACTACCGAATCTGACAAGGTATATGTCCTTGACCCTACCCAAACTGGAATTTCTCCAAGGAGCAGAAATAAGACCTATGGTTACAACATCTACTACAGGGATCCCAAGACCCACAAAATAATTTATAGGTTTGATAATATGTAGACAAAGGGATGTGCAAATTCACCACCTGCTGGTAGGTTATTGCTGCTATTTACCAAATACATGTGTTCAGGCTTAACATTCAATAGTATTTGGTGGAAAAATTGTTTATGAAATATGTCATGAATGGAAAACATTTCCCAGCTATCCCTCCTGGTAACTCTTTAAAAGAAACTCACCTCTTATAAAATATTCCTCATTATTGTTGCGGTGTATGATGTTTGTTCAAGGAGCCGTAGAGCCCAAGGTGGATGGGCTAGCTCAAGGAGTTCTCCCATGGTTAGGGTGACTTCCCATTAGGCCCTGCTTTGGCATGTAAATCCCTCAGCTTTGGTTGGTCTACTGATTTCCCACCCTGTTTTATGTACGTTCCTTTGAATATGCATACTTTACCCCTAATATGGTTAAGTTCTGGAACCCTCTGTGTTATTCTGTACCCCACTGGTCACCGGTTCCCTTGTTCCTCCCCATACCTCCCTCATTGGTTTGTATCCTGCCACTCTATGTTTCCTCCACCCCCTGGCCCTCACCCTATTGGCTTTGGTTGTCTCTCTGCCCCTTGTACCTCCCCCTATATAAACCCTGGACCCTCCATTTTGTTTGTCTTCGGCCCCTGGAGCCCTTCAAGAACCCCATGCCAGAGACCCCTCTCGCTCCTTTATCTCCGGGAGGTGCACCCAGACCATCAGGGCATTTCGAGTTGGCTTCCTCCGCATAGGAGCCAGGTCCGCGGCAGCCCCACCAGCAGCTGCCCTGCAGGATGGATGTCTGCAGGAAGGATGCTGTTGCCCTCTGGTTCTGGGGGCAACCCGAAAGTGTCAATTATTATTGAACCACCAAGAAAATGAAAACAACTGCGTATTTTGTCATGGGTTTTGAGCAAATGCATTTATTCTGATGTTATTAAGGTAATGTGTTGATGTTATTAAGGTGATATGTTGAATACCCAAACACTGCATCTAAGCTGACAAGAAAGAAAAAAAAAAATAGGGTAGGCAGGGGTATTACTATTTGTAGTATAAAGTGAATTATGCCATGGAATCTGCAGCAGCTTGACAGCCCTGCTCAGTAAATTTGTGACAGAGGTAAAAAAGAATCCCCCTACTCCAAACAGAGTGATTAATTTACTTAATTATGACCCTTCTTTATTTTTTCTTTCTCTGCTTTATTATAACTTGCTCCCATTGTCTCTACATATTTAAGACACCTGACTAGCATTGGAGGGGTACAGAAATAGTTCTCATCATTGCCCCATAATAATTGTAGCATGGACAGAGTCAAAAGAAATAAATGAATTTTCCATACCCTCTACACACCAGGAGATAATGCGGTGTTCAGGTATTTTCATTAATTTGTCTAGAGGAAAAGCATGACAGCTTGTGTAGAAGCTTAGTACAGAACAGGGAGCCTTGGATGGTACACCAGTAAAGTCATAAGAAAATACCTGTGTAGGAACAAATTTTCAAAAAGATGAGACAGCACAGTAGGGATTTTCAGTGGACCCAAATGTGATAGGGTGAGTATTCTTTGTCAATTCGTGCTCATTACCAGAAAAGAAAAGCTTCCATTCCTAGTGAGGCAACTAGCACACCACAGTCTATCAATGTTTAAGACATCTTCAAAAGCATCCAAAGGAAATTAGGAATCACAAATGCCTATTTTCTTTTAGAAAAATAGCTTTTTTGAAGTAATGTCCAATTGAAATACCTGTGGTTGAACTTCTGTATCTTTTATCATGTTAGAGTTCACATCTTTGATCCCCTCCAAATATTTTAAAAAGAGACAAAAAAATGGGGAAATCAGAAATTTATTTTCTGATTATTTTTACCTCCCATTATAAAACTATTACAGATCCTTCACAGCACTGGGGGGCTTTTAAGGTACTTGTAATGAGATATCCCATTGCCAAAAGCAATAGATCAGAGGTTTGCAGTGAGAGATCTAACCATATCTTTTCTTCTCGTCTTCTTGTTATGCCGTATTATAAATTCCAACAGTTTCAGACTCTTCTGCTCTCCTCCAGCCAGCTTCAGGCAATATATTTGAATCTGATTTAATTTTTTTTTTTCCCTGGGAATATTTTGTGGCACAACTGACAGAAAATGTGATTTAGCCTGCATTCTTTGCAATACTTTACATTCCCCAAATGAAGTTCTGTATGACTATTTTCTGTGACAGAAAATTTTCTGAGCTAGAAACTCGTATTTGATATCAGAGTTAAGAGCTGAGGCTATAATTAGGTCAATGTTTTATCAGTGTCTAACAGAAATACATATACTTTTGAAATTAATACTCAAAAAATAATCCAAAATTTCTTGTCTGCTAACAATTAAACACCACTTAAGATCAAGAAGAGAAATTTTAGACTAGATGCTCAGATTCTATGCATGTGTGTTCTCTATCGTGATATTTTTCCAGTCTAAACTTTAAATTTGGAAAGTCACAGTATTCAAATTGAGATTCTGATCTATTTTTTTTATTATTTCAAACAATACATTATTATACTGCTACTAGGAATTGCAGAATCCACAGAATTGTAATGAAATAATGGTATAAGAATTCATCCTCACTATTTCCAGAGCTCAAATACATGAAAACTATGTCCCTAACCCCTAATTATTCTGTGTGTACTGTCAGTCACGAAAATCTAAGATAACAAACTACCAATTGAGGCAGGTCCAAATTCCTCTTAAAAAAGTATGCCCAGAACAATGAGATGACCAAGTTGCATCTTGAATCTTCCATTCCCAAAAATTTTCTTTAATAAGGAGCTGACATTAACTGTCTAATTAGTGTTTTCGAGGCAATGACAAAGCTGCATGAGAAGAAATCATGAATTTTGTAGTACACAGCATAAGCCATATGATTACATATAGCACAGCACATTGCAAATTGTGTAGCACAATCCTAGCATAGTAATCGGAGAAAATGAAATTTACATCAAAAAATACTTTTTTTTTTCTGCAAAGGAAAGCTTTACTATCCTTTCAAATGTTTATATTGGGAACAATCATATCATTTTTGTAGTAATTCAAACCTTTTGATTTTTCTTGAATTGAAAGAGGCAGGAAGAGTTTCTGTTCAGAGTCTAGAAATCATAATACAGAACCTAGATATAAGGAAAATCTTTTTTTCCATGTGTGTTAGATTACAGTATTCACTAAAAGTCTGAAGTATTAATTTCCTTTTATTATTTTTCATAAATGCTTTCTTAAGATCTTATAATTATGAATTTAAAAGATATTCTGCTGAAGCAAAAAATTTCAATCAGGACTACCCACTTATGTAGTATTAAGGGCATTACACAGATGTCTTTGCTCCAGTACTGCTCATTGTACCCTCATTTAATCTTTTAGCTTTTCAGAAGTGAAGGCACCAATTTCCACTTTGTTTCTTTACAAGATAGTTCTTTTTGAACAATTTCTCCCAGGTGAACATGATGAAACCAGCAAGACGATACAACAAGCAGTATATTTTAAAATATTCCAATTACTATGAAAGTTTCACACAATTCTTAAATATTCTTCTAGGACCTAATAAAACCAAATGTGAATAATTTTAATATTATGGTCGCGGTGTTTCTGTTGATGGCTATTAAAGTCCTTAGGCAGCATCTTTTCCTTTACTGTATTGGTCCCCACAAGACATACTGACATAAGGGACAAGAAAAGTGATGATACAAGCAGCTTCTGAAGGGTGTAAGGGCATAAAAGCAATACTTACTTTTGGACCTGCAAACCTATTTGTTTGGTTAAATCGCTGTTAAATCATCTAATATGAAGATGCTCAGTAATATTAAAGTGAAGTTCAGGAAAACCAGAAAAGATGATATTGTGAAGTATATTTAGCTCCATAGAGTCAAAATTTCATATATTCCAGTATCTTTCAGATCTTTTCCATATTCTTTAATACAATCCCCATTATGTTATTTTCTCCTGATAATTAGCATAGCCATACATATTCTATATTATGACAAAACTTTCAGAAAACCCAAACAAACATCACAAAAATAAAAATATTTTTATAGATTACATAATATCATCTACCTTTAGAATTTTGCCAGGAACAAATATAGATATTTTAATTCTACATAATTTTCTTTGTAAACTTGGTTAAAGAATAAACTTTTAAACTGAATGTGTTAAATCTAACTGAAGATTATGTGAAAACATCTGATCAAGAAGCCACGTTTTAAAATTATTTTCTCCAATTCATATTAAAAGTCCTTGTCATTTTGTTGTTTGCTGGGTAAAATTAACATAATGTCAGTGTGAAGCCTTAACAAATTCAGTATTGATTAAACCGTGCTTCATAGTGTGTCACAGTTTAATGCTGGTTAAGCGTCAGGCACCCACAAAAAACTAGTCACTCTTAGCTATAGCTAAGCAGAGGAGGGGAAATCTTTTTCGTGAGTTGAGATGAGGATTATTGAAAAAATTTTAAGGCAAAACAGGTTCAAAACTTAAACAGTATAAAGACGATTTATTTTTGACAGAATAAAAAGGGTAATGAGAACCAAAGCAAACTTTCACAACACCTTTCTTCCCCAGTCCCTCCCTCTTTCTACCGGCTACACATGGAAACAAACATGGGGGTTTTGGTCGGTGTTTCACTTCTTAAGTCTTTCTTTACGTTTAAGGAAAAGAGTTTCTTCTGCTGTGCCGTGGGATCCTTCCCATGGGAGACAGCTCTCTGTGAATTTTTCTAGCGTGGTTTTAACTTTCACAAGCAACAGCCCGCCCAAACCTGCTGCAATGTGAAATCCCTCCCACGAGTTGAGCAGTCTTCCCACAACTGCCTAGCGTGGGTCATTTTGGTTCATGGCATTTAGTCTTTTAAGTATGAACTGTTCTAGTTTGGAAGCAAGGACTCTTTTCCTCTATCTCTACAAACAAGGGTCATCTCTCTCTGTCCAAGTTCCTCACAAGGTTACAGCTTTTCAGCATCCATGCACTCCAGTGTGAGTACTCTTCTTCACAGGCTGCGCGTGGATCTCTGCACCCCCCAATGCACCTCATGAATTATAGGAAAATAGTTTGTTGTATTATAGTCCTCACCCCGGCTTGCAGCAGAATTTCAGCTCTGGCGCTTGGAGCACCTCCTCCCTCTCCTTTGTTTTCACTGACCTCCATGCCACCATATTGGTTTTCCTCACATGTCCTCACTTTTCCTTTTTCTCTGACTTGGAAGAAAGTTGGTGTCTGTAAATTGCAGTTGAGAGGTTGATCTTGTCCAGGCTCCGCACCAGGGAACTGCTCGCCATGTCTCTCGCTGCTGGCCATGTGGTCCCTGCCAGCACTGCACAGGCGGGGCCGGCCNCAGGCGGGTCCGGCCTCAGGAGGGGCCCAGCCGCAGAGCCCCCGGCAGCCCCCAGGCGGGATGGGCTCCAGCGGCCACCTCACCCCCCCCTCTGGAGAAGAAAGAGAGCTTCTTGCAGTTTTTCGTTTCTTAAACATGTCATCACAGAGGTGTTACCA
The DNA here is from genome assembly GCA_013400235.1 of Oriolus oriolus. NCBI lineage: Eukaryota > Metazoa > Chordata > Aves > Passeriformes > Corvidae > Oriolus > Oriolus oriolus. The sequence continues at coordinate 32,325 of VXBT01002510.1, read as the reverse complement.
ACTTTTTTAATTGGGCTAGTAACCTGCCCATCATCGGAATCTTCAGAGATCGTCTCTGTGTCTGATTTAGAATTTTTAAACAGCTTTTTTTCTCTGCCCCAACAAACCAGGTTTTGTTAAACCAACAGTGTTAGGTTCTGAAAATTATGGTGTGAAAGGATGTACTAAAATATTTACAGCATGGTACATTACAATAAAAAAGAAAAACATTAGAAAGTCTGCTCTGGGTTAGATCAGTTTCCCTATCTAATCCATTTTTATGGAAGGGACCAGAACGATACTGGGAAATTTGACACTGAAATAAAACAAAAGTAAGCCTTCACCTCACAAGAATGCAATTCTCAGTATCAATATTGTGCCACCAAACAGAAAGAAGCAACACTCTGTACTCAAGTGGCACAAAACTCAGCTATATGAGCCCTGGGGTACCAAACTAAGCCAGCAATAAGAAATAATAAAATGAGATATATGACTGAAGTACTTTCTCTTGCTTGGGTTTAGACATCTCAGTTTGGGTCTAGGCATAGGTATGCATGGGTGTACAATTTCTGCCTAACTCGTGCACAACTTGGAGATACATCTCTAGAAATTAGCCTTACAAGTACATCTTCAGCCATTTAAGAATTTTGATATTTAATTTTCAGGTTTTTAAGTGCTATCTTAGATATGACCCTCAATCATGTTCTCACTGATGATTATATGAAAGGTTAACACTTTTTGTTCAGCCAGATTTGCCTACAAATTACAGTAACTCATCAAGACAGTTTAGTAAAGCAACCTTTCAAGCTCTCAAAGTATAATGGTGTTCCAGTTTCACACCACTGACAGCTGCTTTATCTAGCTCGTATATCAGCTGATTCCGGCAATATTTAACAAAGTTTGAAACAATGGACTTGCTAAATGAATGCAAACAGATGTGATTGTTCTATCTGCATGCAGAGAACTTTCCAGTGCCTCCCAGATTTCGAAGACCAGTCTCATCAGAAGAGCAGCTTTGCTGAAGATGATGATGCAATTTTGCTTGTAGCAAAGAAACCACTGGAACTTAAATGACCGTAAACAAGACAAGCAGGCAACTTCCTGCGCTGGGTTCAGCTGGGGTAGAATTAATTTCCTTCACAGTGGCTGGTATAAGGCTGTTTTGGACTTGTGCTGGACATAGGGTTGAAAACAGAGATAACACACTGGTGAGGAAGTTGGGAGTCCATGGGAAGCTGGGAGGAGACACAGCTGGGGCAGATGACCCCAACTGACCAAAGAGATGTTCCAGACCATATGACATCATGCTTGGTATGTAAAGTTGGAGGAAAGAGGAGGAATGGGGGAGACATTTGGAGTAATGGTGTTGTCTTCCCAAGTCACTCTTACGTGTAATGGGGCCCTGCTCCCCTGGAGATGGCTGAACTCCTGCCTGTCCATGGGAAGCAGTGAACCAATTCCTTGTTTTGCTTTGCTTGTGTTCATGGCTTTTGCTTTCCTTATTAAACTGTCTTTATCTCAATCCACAAGTTTTCTAGCCTTTGTCGCTCTGATTCGCTCCCCAGTCCCAATGGTGGGAGAATAAGAAAGCAGCTGTGTGGTGCTTGGCTACTGGCTGGGTTTAAACCACAACACTTCCATGGCTATCTTTTCTGTAAAATGATGCTTAGCATTCTGATGTACTTCCAAGTAACTAGTATATTGCATATTTCAAAATAGGCTTCTAATTTAAAAAAATTAATAATTTCCTCCATTCCACATCTTTATCCTAAAAAAAAATGTGCTCTGCATCAGGAAAAACGACAACCAGCTATGGAAAAGGAATACATTAGTGTACGCCACATGCTATTCAAGACTGTTTGGCAGATAGCACAATACTTACATTTCAGACATGCAGTCACAGTAAATGCTTCCTTTGGCAACAAAATTTTGTCTTTGCAATAGCCACAATTATTATTGGTGCTAGTACTTAGCTCGTCATAAAAAGAGTCAGGTTTCTAAGCAATACCAGGCTAATCATCATCTATTACATTATTAAATTTTCAATGAAGCCCTGACCTACTATACCTCAGGTTTGTCCCTGATGTTACATCATTTTGAAGAAACTTAAAGGCTATTTACTCAATACAGGTGAAATGAACATTTATTCACGAACTTCATTGCTTTTACGATGGGTAAAGGGCAGGAATGAAGTCCATGAATTATATATTTTCAAAATATAAGGGGAAATTAGTAGCTATTGCCCTTCTAAGGAAATATTTTGCAAAAGGAAAAAAGAATACACAAACAAGTGAGGATTTAGGCGCTTTTGTTTTACTAAATTTTGAATGCTATACAGTGACTGTGACTCCCACTTTATTTCCTTCCTCCTGTATTAAGCACTTTAGTCTCCATGTTCATTTTGAAGAAAGGCCAAGGCCTTTTATTCTCATCTACGTCTATCATAATTTAACCACTGAAATATCATTCTCCCTTTTTTAGCATCATCAAGAGTTGAATTTAGACATAAAGCAGAGTTCCCAGTGAAAATTTTCATAATCAGTCAACAGAAGTAGAAGCTATTTGGACAGAAAATGATAAAGATATATTTTGTGATAAATATTTAGTTACTTTGCTCTTTCTCCACTTGTAAATATGTGGTTGCAGAGGCGCAGTCACTTGGTTCATGGTATCTGGTATGAGGGAGATAACATTTGTAGTGAGCTGTACTGCATAAAGCGGTGACACACTGCTAAATGCAAGATTGATGGCCTATATGCTTTGCCAAAGAGAGTATCAGAGAGAAATACCACTGAACAGAAGAATAAGGCTCATTATTTTAGAATCAAAACCAAGAAAAAAAATCTTTACAATTTTGTTCAAGAACACATACTGAATTTTAAGTAGTTTTCACTATTTAATCTCCTCAAAATATTCTTATTCAGGTTGAAATAGAGACAATATATAAGATAATAGAGGTGCATTATACAGCATTAGGACTCCCATAATGTTATCAGAAGTTTGGCAGTTATTTTTTGCTTCTTCTTACCACTCCATCTTAAAATCACCTGATAAAGAACAGCATAAAACTCTGACTCTTTAACATCAGAAACAAAGAACAGTTCCTTAACCCAAAACCTTAACACAAAACCAAACAAAACACATCACCATCACTAGAAATAAAAGCCCAGCAACAAAAATGAAACCATTTAAAAATGGAAACAATTACAGAAACCAAACTTGGCTTCCTCATTTAATGTTGTAAGTAACTTTTGAATGTCAGTATTCTCTGTAGACGTGTTAAGTTTTCTAGAAATTTGACCTACACAACCTCCATCTTACTTTAAAGGAGGACGAGCGAAATGACACAACTTTATAAGCACTTTCTGTCCAAGAAACAATAGTATCTTCTATGCAATCAGCAGCTGCCTGTATTTCAAAAGCTCTATTTAAGGCTGAAGTGAAGGCTGAAGTGAAGGCTGAAGTACCATCTACAAGGTAATTCGCCTTTCTTCTTCCCACCTGTCTAAAGCAGAAATAGGAAATAAAAGAACCACACAAAATCACAGTTTGGCAGGAAAGGTCAGCATAGTTCAACACTCCCAGTACTTGAAGCTTCTACTTCTGTGTTTAGTGACTCATGGTACCTGACACTTCCGGAGTATTGTTACTTTAACAACTTGGTTGCAAAGTCCCTTCAAAACACCTTTTGTTTAATTGATTATCGATATCTGAACAACTTTGAGATTCCATATTCCATGGACTGAACACTATTTTGTTTCTTCTATAACTATTTGAATTACAAACATCAAAAATAGGCATATCAGAGAATATTTTCGCTTCACAAAATCTAGCACCATCTTTCATCAACACTCCGTCAAGCACATTTTATAGCTAAAGAATATATCTGACTTCACAGAGAATTTATTTCAGCCAAATTCATCCACCCTAGTTTTGTACCAGGATGGCAAAATAGTGCTAAATAAGGTGGAAAACACAATATTGAATTCATATGCCAAGGATGCTTTCAGAAATGCACAGTTCTAGAAATGAGCAATTCACTCTTTTGGATGATTTGAATCAAGTGTTTCTGGTAGTCTACTTACAGTTTCAGAGAAAGGTTCAAGTTTTGAGGGTTATTATACCCTGCATTGTCCTCGAAAATAAGGAACAGTTCTGGACAATTATACATGAAGTTGGAGCCACGTAAGTGTTATGTAATGAGGCCAAAATAATCAAATATGACAGTTGTCATGTGGTATTGCAATAGGTAACAGAAATAGAAAGCAGCAGAAGGGTAAAAAGTCGCAGTTCTAGAGAGTCAATGGATTGGCTCAGAGGCACTCAGAGGTACAAAATCTAGATGTCTGTACATGGCTATTTAATCAAATTATCTTGTTCTTTTATTGTTTAAACCACTTTTACTCTCGCTATCTATCACTTCATATAGAATGCAAGTGTTTATCCCTAAGTTCTTCCAAAATATGTGAATTTAAAACCATCACTGGGTTTATATATAAATTACAAATTCTCTGGGAAGTCATTAACAGACTCAAGAATGGGCGGTTACCCAGAAGTGTCAACCCCTGGGATGGTGCATACTCGGAATTTCACACAAAGAAGAAATAAATCCAGCTTTCTGCCGTCTTCATGAAACTCCATCTTATGCCCTCAAGCACAGAAAATGCTCTCCATTTTTACTCGTTTGGTAGTAGATCTAAAAGTGGATGCAATTCTGTGCAATTTGCTGGGACACACATATACACGGCTCATAAAATTTTTTATACACGTGTACTTCCAGAGTAGGTTACTGAAAGGTTATCCACAGGGCTGTAATTTTACTCATTTTGAAAACTTAAACAGATTCTGAATGTTGCCAACCTAAACATCCCTTCAAAGTCAAAGCAACTGTTGCTGTTTTGAAATCTATTATCAGCACTCTGAACATAAACTTCTTTTCCTAATATGTTGGGTGTCAAATGACTGGGAATTAGCAAGTTAGATACTCACACTTGCCTCATACAAGGCAAAAGTACTTAGAAGCAGCATTCTTAGCCTGGCATACTGATTACTCTTTCATTTGAAGAAAAAGATTTGGCCATAGAGTAATACCAAGTAAAAAGCTTCTGAGTCCAAAAGTTGCTTAAAAGGATTTTGGTTCAAATACTTTTCGGTTAATTTTCCTGTACAGTCCTATTTGTCAGGTAAGCCAGATCTATGAGAAGAAATAAACAGGAAATAATTTCAAAAAATTTTTACCAATAGAAATCCTCTTATCTATTTCAATTTCCAATGAACATGGCATCAGTCTTCGCAAGATATACTTACCAATGAGGTACTGGAGCAAGATTAGAAAACTAATCCAAAGATTTAAGAAAAATGTCATTGAAGAGGAAGAGTCAGTGTGTCCACAAAGTGATTAAATGTTACCATATAGCAGTATCAGAAAAAAGTTATCATCTCCTTGGATTTGAGAATATTTCTCAAAGATGTGTCATAAAATTCCACAGCTCTCAGTCTTGTACATCTTCTCTACAGGAACACAGCTAAAGAACATTTGCTCAGTTTTCACTGCTTGGAGTCACTAAATAGATGATGACAGCCTCTTGAAAAATGAAGCAATGGATGAAAATAGCTAACAATAAGTTTTATTTATTTATTTTATTTGGTGTGTACACATAAATAAATTTCACAGATGAAATCCTAGTTTGTTGAAACCTTGTGTTCAGAAACATTTGAAGACAATCTCTGAAAAATATAGCGGCCTTTCATTCTAAATTAAATTATCAAAGCTGAAATGAACTCAACAAATTAATGCAGTTTTAATCCATTGTGTCTTTTTGTTCAGAACATTATATCTGAGCAGCTCTGGTCATGTTCTGCTGCAGACAGTCAGGACTGCAGTGTACACTGAGAAGGCAAATTTTCATTCTGACCTCATCTAGAATGTACTTGACAGCAATTTAAGAAAAGCAGCAGGGCTTTGAAAATTATAATGAGAAAGGAAGATCATTTGTGTAATTTTTGTAACGTTGAGCAGTACCACTGGGCTCTCATCACTGATTTAATTTCTGCACTTTGCAATGAGTTGTCGCCACTACTGCTCTTTGAGCCGTAATTAAGGGAAAGTTACTGCGAAAATTTTGTAATTTCAGATTTTCAGATTTTCATTTCTGAGGTTAATATTTTGATGAAATTTCTTCTTATCAGCCCACAGCTGTAAGCTAATAGCCTGTAACAAATTTAAATATAATATATACTGAAAATATAGCAAATGGAAAGCTGGCACAAAGCACAGCTAGTTCTAACTTCACAAGTACTGAAATCCCTGGATGTGCAGAACACGTTATTTTAGTCCCTTCTCCACAAATTCTCTCTCAGGACCAAGTAGCCCCACATTTCTAATAAAACACTAAAGTATGTCTAGGCTTCTTTGACAAAATTCACTGGTAGTGATACATATATATTTTACTTCTGCATTTCTGCTGTAAATTTAATTCACTTGTAAGTTTGATCATATCAAAAGTTGTAAAACCCAACATACTAAAAAAAAACAACCTACTAAAAGAGATCACAAAATGATCTGTAGCTTTTTTAGGCTAAGTTAACCTAGGCTAACCTCTAATGAAAAAAATATTAAGGCTGTCATTGATATTTTTCAGCATAAAAACAATGGTTTTATCTTTAAATTGTCATGGACAGTATGTTTTCACATTTGTCATAAATTTTGATTCTAGAGGAAACTTTCTTGTTATGCTTACAAAATAGTTTTCCTAGTTTTTTTAATTTTTCAGCTAATGCTATTCTCCTAATGCTATTCTAATGGTAGTCTGGTTTGGATAAATTTGTCCTTTCTTTACATTATGACAATAAAAAGTTATGTATTAAAACTCATACATTCTCACCAATTTTTATAAAGACTCAATAGAACAAAAAACAAACATGCAAACCAGACGCAAAAGAAAACTATTTCAGAATATAATCTGTGCAAAAAATCTGTAGTAATTTCTGGATCCCCCTATAATTCATCAGATAAAATGGACAGCCACATTGTTCTTTCCCAGCTACTCTGATCAACTTTAGGGATATAAACCTACACAGGGTGCTATAATAGTGCAAGGAGATGAAAGACTTTTTTTATTTAAGACGCATTTACACTCCAAAGTACACTACTTGATGTATTTGCAGCAATATCACAGCACTTAGGTATGCCAGTTGTTTGGAAAAAAATCAATACTTAGATATGATAAGTGCGATTTTTTCTGTATTTACTGAGATTACACCAATGAAAATCAAAATGTACACTGCTCCAAAATAGTCCATCAACTGGACATTTGAATGCACAGGATTAATGATTAAATTTCACACAAATAGTGTCGTTGTCTTGACACTTGTGTTCTTCAGCAGATAAATTTGTCTCTTTAAAGATAAACTTGCCTGTTTCAGCTCTACCCTTTGAGAGGATAACAGAGAGAAATAATAGCACTGCAGGTCCTACCTGGATGTGAAAGTCTTAGCAAATGTGCTTGGCAATCGTACTCCAACAAACATTCTGGAGACAGGTTAATGAGCATTAAAAGTATTCAAAGGACTTGTTTGTAACTATATGAAAAGTCACTATTCTTGTTCATATTGCTTAAAGATATATATTAATTGTGTATGCTTGCAGAATTTTTAGTAATTCATAATAATCTTTTTCTATGATCATTCTCTGATAAATGCCCAATTATCTGTGTTGTTTTATTCTCTCTACAGAACTTTCACTTTGATCCCAGAAGATGGGCCTGCAACCAATCATTCATATGGGTGGGTGAAAACCCACCTCCTTTATTTCTTCTCAAAAGATTTTAAAAACTATTTGATGACGTTATTGTAAGTCTTTGAGGAGTTTCAACAACTAGAAAATTAATAATACACAGTGACAAGGAAATGTAAAATTCTTCATAAATATGTGCTATGAAATGACAAGATCCAAAACTGACTGATCTTTCTTCTAAAAAATAAAAAAATGTATGGAAATTAAAGAAATTCTGGCCAGATTTTCTTAATGATGTCTGAGCAAACAGACCAAACAAAAATTTTATCTCCATGAAATCAAAGGGAATTTGCTGTTAACATCAAGGAAGCCAGAATATAAGCCTTTATCCTTATGTTCTGGTTTTCTATTGGTATGATGAGGGTAAAACCACTCTGTTTCCCATCCCATTTGGCTGTTTGGAGTGCTTGTTCTTCAGCATAAGAATAGTTTCTCACTACACACATCAAAAGGTACTGATCTTGAATAAAGCTTCTAGTGTTACTGTAATGGATACAGTTCAGAGCATAATAAGACATGAATAAGTGGAATATATTTCAGTCAACTTCAAAAAGACTGTTCTTTGAATTTATTTACTAGTTCACATTCACAGTAATGACAATATATAACTCTGCCTGAAGAAAAAAATCAAATATGTGTTGTATACTTCTTATGCTTTTGCCCTGATCTGAAGCCCCTTTGCTGTTAACAAATATATGATAAGCCTTCATATTTCCAGAGATTCCTGAAACAAAAAGGAGACCCTGTTTGTTTCATGAGCATTCAAGAATATTTATGGATCTAGTTTTATACAATAACAGATATGACTTGGGGAAATAATTTAATTTATTGCAAATCTAAGAGAGTAAGATAATGAGAAATAAGAAAAAACCCACTAAAAAACACATTCCTCCCACCCCTCCCTTCTTCCCAAGCTCAACTTAATTCCCATCTTCTCTACCTTGTTCTGGAGTAGGGGGTTGCAGCCAATTCATATCGCTTTGTCTCTGTTCCTCTTCCTCTTCATGCTCTTTACTTGCTCCAGCATGGGGTCCCCTCCCACAGGAAACAGTCTTTTATTCCGAACTGGATCCTTCCCATGGGCTTCAGCTCTTCACAAACTGCTCCACTGTGTCCTTTCCAAGGAGTGCAGTCCTTCAGGAATAAGCTCCTTCAGCCTGAGACCCACAGAGAGTCACAAGTCCTGCCAGCAAACCTACTCCAGCGTGGGATGCTTTCTCTTCACAGCCTTCCAGGAGCCCTCTCCTGCGTGGACTCACCATGAAGTCAGAGCTTCCTTCAGGGCAGATCGACCTGCTCCAACATGGAGTTGCCCAGAGGCTGCAGATGGATCTCAGTTCCCCCGTGGATCTCCGTGGGCTTCAGGGTTACAGCTGCCTCACCATGGCCTTCACCACGGGCTGCAGGGGAATCTCTGCTCTGGCACCTGCAGAAGCACATCCTTCTCCTCCTTCTTCCCCTACCTTGCTGTCTGCAGACATCTTTCTCTTATATATTCTCACTCCTCTCTCCAGCTGCTGTTGCCCACAGTTTTTTCTCCTTAAATCTGTTATCTTGGAGATGCTGCTGCCATTATCAATGGGCTCAGCCTCGGCCCACAACGAGTCTGTCTTGGAGTCTGCTGCAAATGGCTCTAGCAGACATGGGGGGAGTTTCTGGCATCTTCTCATCTCTCCAAGCCACACTTGGAGTCCCCCTGACTATCTAAAACGTTGTAACAATAGATATTAGACTTAAAAAATTGCATTATTAACATTTTAGAAAACCAAGATAATATAATTGAAGAAACAACTGATAATTTCTGTATTGTAAATTGACATTTTTTTTTGCTGTTATTTATAGTACTTCTTTTCTCCTTCTAAATTATAATATAGATTATGATAGTAATATTTTACCTAATGTCAAAGCAACTGCAGACAATTTTAAAGTGGTATTATGAGCAGAAATTTTTGACCATCAATGGCTCATGCATATTTTGCTTCATCTGAGATAGACAAGCTATTATTATTCTGTATTTTTAGCTTGTCCTTTTTTTATTGTACATTTCTGTTACTTATTCTATACTGCTGTTATGGTCTAATTGATGATGTTTATCAACCTGGAAATCTTTTATTCTTTCTCTGTGTCTCATTTTGGTTTTTATTGCCAGATTTTTCCAGAAATTATGTGTTATTGCTATATAGATGCCTTTCAAAGAATGGATTAGATTAAATGATCCGTAAAGTCCCTTCCAGTCCAGTGCATTGCAGTTTTAGGTTTAGAAAAAAATCAATCATGGTAACAGCTCTACGAGGTTTCTGCCTGCGATGGTTGCTCTGTGTCAAGCACTCAGACTGTCTTCAGTCTTAGAGAACATTAGGAGAGCAGACATAGGTGCAATCAGACTTGTGTTAAACATGCTCTAAACATGCTTTATTAACACAGTATGAGATTTCTTTTCATATGATAGCCAGATATGGAGAAATACTTGGAAAAATCTAGAAAAGGAAACATATCTTAAAGATTCTAATAAAGGTTTGTCACTTAAAGCAGTCATTTAAGACCTTCCACATGTAGTAAAAAGAAATAGTCAGTTCTACACTGTGAATCTCCTGAGTGTAAAGTAGATCTATGGGAAAAAAAAAAAATTCAAATCCTTTAGATAAACAGACTTTAGGATAATTAATTGACATCTAGATGTCCGCACTGAAATCACTGAGAGGTAGATCTAACGAATCTCATGATAGGTAAATATAAAAGCATGTCACTTCAAGTCTCAAAATTTACCATAAAGTCCATGTTGGATGGAGCATGTGAATTTCAGTGTCTAGAATAGAAGACTAGCGTTGAATTAGTGTAATTTGGCAAAACCGTGATATGATTATCCTTTTTTTTATATATTACGTATTGCAACTATACATGTGACAAAAACAACTGTAAATAAGGTCATGGTATGTCTGTAATTCATTAATAACTGCTGTCCTGACTAAATAGTTAGGTTAGAAAGGAATGATCTTTGTGAATGACTAAATGCCTTTTCAATTTCTGAGCATTGCAGGAAAAAAACCCAACAAATGAACCCACCATAGACAGTCTTCTAATCTGGAGTTAATTAAAATAGACCTAGACACTGGTGCAATGCAGTATTTTGTAACAACATTTTTTCTCTTTTCAAGTGTCTTCCATACATGTACGGAACCACAAAATAAAGTGACCTCCTCTGAATTACCCAGGTAGGTAAGTAGTTTCAAAACAGGAATACAAATTCTGGCTCTTTTTAGCACATTCGAAAATGAAATTATTGCAAGAGTGATGTCTAAATACGGATTTATAAGCACAATTTTAAATATCCACATTTGAGTATCTGGGCAATGTGCAGAATGATAAGGTATTCATATGCTGGCTTAAAATATTTGCCAGATACCTTTGAAATGTAATAAAGACTATGGAATAGAGAGAGTCAGGATGAGAACAAAATTGAAAATATTTCTTGCAGAGAAATAGCCTTCCTTTCACACAGATGCTTTCCTATTAGCTGCTACCTCTGACCCTTATCCTTTAAAAATCACCTCCTGTGAGCAATGTGCATAATAAGACTTATGCTGAAATAACCTCAGAACGTGTACAAGCATGCCAGGAAATAAGTATATTACTGACTCTAGCCACAGTATTTATATTTAATAAGCAAATAATAAACATGACATTAAATTTCTAAAATTAAAAAGACTAGAAGCCATCCATGAAATTGTCAATTATCTGACTCTCCCTGCAGTGTTGAAAGGATAAAGCAAAGGCTCAAATCACACTTTGCTCGGCATCAATCTCCAATTTATACATTCCCTGTAGCTCAGCCTCTTTAACCTCTCAGAAACAATTCTCCCCATGCTCATTATCTTTAAAAATAAAATTTGATCTATATACTTAACCCAAATGTGAGTTCATCTCAAATATGCATTTTAGACCAGGTTCCCAACATCTATTATTCTCTTTAAGAAATAAAAAATATTTTCTAGTATTGCAGGAAACAGTAGGATCAAGGATACTCGAAACATAAGTATTGCTCTTTACCTTCTCAGAGTGATTCTTTCATTCTTATCTGAGTTTATCAATGCTGAAAAGCATGAATATCTGGAGTAAAGATACAAACATCAAAATACTCAACTTTCTTTCCTTCTCTTAAGTAATAATTATGTACATACCACTATTACATATCTGCTTCAGCCTAGACAAAAACTTTAACTAATTAAATAGTTAGAATTGGACAGAAATTCTTAGGACTGGTTTTAGTGCACCTCCAATATTTCAGCATTCAACGATTTTTTTGTGTTTTGATTTTTTTGAAGGAGGAGCAGTGGTAATCACAATTTGTTAATTCACGAAGACTAAATTTTGCTGTAAAAAATATATCAGTTATGAAAGCTGACTTACTGACAAGAGTCCCTGAAACCAAGCTGGAATTTCTTATCAAAATAGGAGGGAAAAAAAGTGAGAATTCTCTTCTGAATTCTCTTTTTAACCACATTGTCTCCCTTCTACTTACCTCTCGATAGATGACCACATCCCAAAGCAAACTCCACAGGTTCAACAAATTAGCAGCTTTCCCTGAACTTTTGTAAGTTGAACTTCCAACTTCTGTTTGAAGAGTCCTCACAGTAAGACAATATTAAAACATGTAAATCACTTCTTGAAAATGCCACAGTGCTGCTAACCGTCTTGCTGGTATCCTGTGTCTACTATACCAGAGTTAATCATGATTTCTTTGTTTATAAAGGGTCCATTACAGAAGTCTTTTAGAGAGCATCTGCTAGTCTTTAGAAATGAATAGCATAATCTCAGAGGAATGAGTCTACCTAAGGTTAGATGGGAAATGACTAACTATCACTATTAAAAAGACTAATTATCATCCTGAATCACCATTCAGCCATCTGTTATATAAGAGAAATCTGACTCACCCAAAAAACACAAGAACCTTGTGAGAAAAGTCTAAATGTATTTTGATAGAGTACTTAGGGAAGTAATAGCAGTTATATTGTAAACAACCTTAATTTTCAAGTAGTGAACATTTTCAAGTTTCTTCTCTAAATGTTTGTATAAGGAATGTATGGACAGAGACTGCTAGATATTAAATGATGTTACTAACATTCCATGTTCATTTCCCCTTGCATAGGAAGACTAGTGGAAATCAAATCATATGTTAGACAGAAAAAGCTTCACAAGAGGCTTGAAACAAATTTCATGGGTTCGATACAAATTATTTGATAGCTTATGAGTTGTGCATTAAGTTGCAAGTGCATATAAACACATTGTGTGAGCTTTCATTTTCTATGGATAATTACATATACAATTTGAAATGCGGGTATTTATGTGTATAAACATATATAATATAAACAGCATGACAGCTATTCACAATTGATTCATAATATCCAACTCATCCAAATCTCTTAGGAGAGCCTAGGTGTTTTAAGTCATTTACAATATAATCTCCAATATTTCAATCAAGCAAATTGTAAAGTTCACATTTTTACCTACAGTAAGAACTTCATTTGTGTCAGAAAATACTTATTATCTTTCTGTGTTAGTTATTCACTATCTCTTATTTTTAGCATGTTAAATTTTATGTCAAAAGGCTGAGATTGGATAAATCTATTGCTTCTAATTACTGACTGTGAGGCTGGTGTGAGGGAGTGGTCCTGCTCCCCGACAGTAATTAAGCACGGTTGGATAGAATAAGTTCCTGGACTGAGGCTTTGAATGAGAGAAAGCAGTAAGAAGCCTGCAGTGCAGAATGAACAGCAAACAGTTTCTCAGGACTGCTGAAAGACTCACTTATTGGAAACTCCTGGTTCTCAGGACAAACACCCCAGGCTGTGCCTCCAGTAGTAGCTAGCATGACCCAGTAACAAGGGACCTGTGGAGAAAACTGGGGCTGAGGACATGGTGACCACAGGATATACACTTCATCAGGATTTACTTCATCTTAAATTTAGTCTGGTTCATGGACTGAAATTACCTTAGCAATAGGAGTATGTGCTTCTGTAATGCATTTTCCAATCTAATGTGATTAAAGGAAAAAAAAACTAGTTTCTACGCTTGCTGAGACCAGTCTGTGAATAAACCAAAGCACAATAAATAGTGGCACTGGGGAGATCTGCTCTAAAAATGTAGTCCTGATCCAAACGAAAATGATAACGTAGAAAAAACTCTTTGGAGGTAAATGAAAAGCATTTTTTCATAGAAGATAAAATGTGCAAAAGCTGAAATGACATAGACAATTGCTGGAGAGATGGATCCATTCTACAATAATAAAATGGCAGAACATAGACAGGTTTTCAGACTTTTTTATTTCTTTTTGTCTTGACAAAAGATCCCAGTCTTCTCTGCAGGCAGTGTCACTTCACTGTGGATTGTAAATTAAGCCACCTTAACAGGAACTTGAGATAAGAAAAAGATGGTACTATTGTCCAAGTGTTATCTCAGACTTAGGGGGAGGTTAGCAAGCTGGGGGAGAAGAATCTATCACTGATAATGGACATAAAGAATGCAGAATTTATGGGCCACAAGGAAAGCCAACTCAGCAGCTGTCCTGAAATCAGCTCATACTGGGTAAAAGGTAATTCCAGCGAGGGGAGATAGTGACCAACCCACAACCCACTGACTCAGGAAACCCTCCAGCTCAAAAGAAGAGAAAGACTGGGCATGGGATTAATTAGCATTAGAAGTGAGGGAATCATTTAACCAGTAAAATAAGAGAACTGCATAGCCAATGAGCATTAATTTCTTTATTTGCTAAAATGTATAACTGTTGAAAAGTTTTGATCAACATCAGGACCCCCACCACCAACAAGCCCAGGGTGAAGAAGGACCAGCAGGACAGCTCAGAATCCATGGGTGGTGACTATCTTCTTGATCTCTCTCTCCCTCTCTCCCTTCCCACCACTTTTCTATTTCTTTCTATTTCCCTGTTAAATAATATCTGTATTATTGACTTCAGCATATGGTCTCATTTGCACCTTAATTTGGGCATTGGCATCTCTCACTAATAAGATCTTAACATATTCCCAAAGGTATAAGTAAAGGACATTAACAGAGTTCTTCAAAATAAAAGCACAGAAAAATATAGAGGCCACATGACTATAACCACCATCACAAAGGAGTAATTATTTGTCATTAAAAGACCATAACTTTTTAACCAGGGTGAAATAGGTCTTAGGGATCAGACAAAGAAAAAACATCAGATATCCTGGATATATAAAATACCATGTATATATTAAAACTTGAATGTAAAATGAAAATGTGAATTAATGAAGAACAAGAAGATTGTGTTTAAAAAAAGAATAACAGCAAACCCAAGTAGACCCAGAAGTAGGGGAAAAAAACTCCTTCCACCAACATCATGCTCCTCCTAATACCTCTTATGACATTAAAAGAATTTAAAGAATAAATATTTGGAATTACGATGTGGCCTCCGCACTTCTGTTCCACTTCAGGTTCATCTATATCTGAAATTATCTAGCTCAGCCACAGATTAGGCTGTACCTTAAAATAAAACTTAAACCTCCAGGTTAAGGAAAAAGATATAAATCATGTAAACCAGTTTTTTATTCAGGTTCAGTACAAAAGTATTACACCAAAATCTGGAGTGAAACTTAGGTTACTGATAGCCAGATCATCCAGGTGCTGTGTTTATCATTTGAAAACTGCAGTAGGTCCTATTACACTGTATAGAAAGAAGGTGCTGATCAAAGCAAATCCAGCAATATATAATAGATTCTTTCTGCTCAATTGCTTCAACTTATCCTAGGACTAAAAATAAAAAATCAAGCCATTTCTAGTATTCTTTGCACTCTGCTTAAAGTGCAGCTGAGAATATGCTGATAGGATTGCTCTTTCAGGAGAAAAAGAGAGAATGTCTTGAGTAAAACCTTGATTATTTTCTGATGTGTGAATCTGAAAGGAGCACACAGTATTTTTTCTTCCATGATTAGGACCTGCACTACTGAAAAGCTATGTAAATATAGATAAGAGTGACCACTGGAGTGATCTGTTGCCATAGTTTGCCTCCTCCTTTTTGCAAGACTTTAAGGCATCTGTTTCACTGAATGTAGGAGAATAAGGATGTTTTATAAAGGTCAGATGAAAGATAATCATGGCTGTTTTTTTGGTTTGTGTTGGAAGGATAGTGGTTGTGGTTATGCCTACATTGACAAATCATTTTCTTCCTATTTTATGGATATCTCTCCCAGTTATCATTTTTATTGTGCATTTGTCATTTGTAGGTTTTGCTGTACGTCTTTAAAAAGGGGTGGTTGTGCAGCAAAGTCAAAAAGCTGCTTATTTGTCTTTCCTGGCTGCTGTAATTTAATCAGATAGAAACTTCTGGAAAGATGAAATTTTGCTTTTCCTGCAAATGTCTGAACATTTCAGGGTGAGTCTTCTGATGGGCATATAGAAAACAAGCCAAAGGATATCATGGCCAAGCTGAGGCTGGGAAACCACTGCAAAGAGCAGGACAGAGGTGACCAGCCAAGTGCATAAGGTAATAGGGAGAACAGAGATCCAGTGGGTATCAGCTGAATTGTGATGGCACTCAGCTGTTGTGTTGTATTGTTTTAAAGGACAAAACAATGGAGCAAATACTCATCCTGAAAAGACACACTAGAAAAAGTAGAGATTGTATAAAAATCTCCCTACTTTCACTCTCTCTTAGCCAGTAGCTCTGAGGTTTTACAATCGAGAAGTATCTGTCTGGGTCAGTATTCTAAGAAAGCCTAGCTTTATAAGTTTCATGTTCTCCTGCTATTTTGCACATGCTCTCTTAGGAGAAAACATTTTCAAAATCCTAGCCAATTTCTGATGTATTTTACCAATACTGATGAAAATAAAATGTTCAAGGGGGAAATAATGGGAAAAAAATTGAATGAAATTTGGAAATTAGAAAAAAAAATACCATGAAAAAGGCAGACAGAGCATATGACAGGAACAATTCTAAAGTATTCCAGATTGTCTTGTTCACATCTTCTTGAAAAACTGAGAAGCTTAATTTGCTCTGAAAGGCCGCATTATGTCCTCACATTTCCCAGCATAAATATTAACCATGTAATCTTAGAAAACCACTCTGCCACATCATGCCACCATGTTCATTCCACATTCACTATTAGACTGAGTACCTGGGAAGATGAGTGAGCATGATAAACATTACCTTCATCTGATGTTTCAGAGGGTCAGTGCATTAAGACCACAGCTGAAACCCGGGCAAATAAATTCTTTTTCAGTTCAGGCAACTTTAAAAATGAAAAATAAGTGTCTTTGTTATTTTCCATTGCTCAGTTTTTGCTATATAAAACAGAAGTGCAAAAAGAACTTTTTCACTTTGCTTACTGTTAAATGCTCAGACACCAAGTTAGATAGTACCATAAAAATTTCCACAGGCAAACAAATAACATCAAAAGGCACTCTCATACACAAGCAATGTTATATGATCTCAGTTCTATGATCAGGAACTAATTAATAGCCTGAGCAATAAAGCTTCTTTATAAGTTTTCAGCAGACACACAATTCTAATTCATTTTTCATTTCTCAGTCACACTCTTTCTTTTTTCTCTCATTCCTCAAAATAAACTCAAATAGTTAAAGTAGCCCAAAGATATTATACCTTGGCTGAGCTACTTGGCTGCATTTGTTTTATGTCCTCTCATTATTTATAGCAGTGGGCTACAAGTACTTGAAGCAGCAATGCCATTATCCGAAAGCTAGTCACAAAAACACTGATAATATTTCTTATTTTGATTTCTATCAAAGACATACTCTTACTTATGATTGTCTGCTGTTTGCAATTGCCTCAAGATAATGTTTATATTTCATCAGGTCCCCTTCACAACCTTTCTCTTCCTGTTTATAATAAAGCATGACTACGGGTGATTTTGGGATATTAAAAACTTCAAAGGTAACTAAGCTGTATTGACTGAGCTACAAGAAAAATGGAAGAATTCAGAGTCATCACTCTCTTTTTATTGTTTTAATCTTTTCTGCCCTATTGACACAATAAAGAGGCCTTCATAACAACTGCTATCTTAACTGCTGTGGTGCTCCAAGCTATGCATTAATCTTCAAAGCTGAAGCATTTTGAGTTGTATTTCCAAGAATGATAGTGTGGTATTAGTAAATCAATGGTTCCAGTTATGTAAACACCCTTATATAATAATTTTTATTTTTGTCCTCGACAAAGGAACCCGGAAAAATTTTGGTAGTAATTTTTGTCCTATGCTTCAAGCTTCACCATCATATCCAAAATGAGAATAAAAAAGATAAGAAGCATCAGATATTTACAGCTTTTTTAAAGTTCTAAAACTGAAATAGCTATAGTTTTATAAATGAAAAATTCATGTCATGTTTCAGTACATTTTAATAACTGTTATTTATAATAAGTACAATATAGTATTAGACTATTAATAATTTAGATTCATGCGTTCCTGACAGGAATAGATTGAAACTAACAACAAAACAAAACCCAGTGCAGGCTGACAGAATAATTTATTGCAATTTTTTTAAAGCAATAAGTATTTTCAATTATTACTCATATTTCATTAGGAATTAAATATATTATGATTACATATGGAGAATAAAACAAAAAATGGAGGATTTTGTGAGCAGAGGAAAAAAATTGATAAGGAAAGGAACTAGTTATCAGAATCTAAGAAAGAAAAAGGGATTCTATATGAATGTCATTCAAGAAATGATAGCAAAAAAAGAATAGATGACAGAAAACTAGAGAATCACAGCAATGATGACAGAAAAAAGGTAGGAATGAAGATTCTGAAATAGCTCAATTTATAGAGCACATATTCCTGTGAAGACATTGCTCTCTGTAAAAACAGGGACAGAAACTTTGCACTAACTCAACAGTGCAAGGACTCAGGACTAGCTAGTTTTTCAGGATTTGCAGAGAATCACAGATCTTTTATAACCAGGTGACAGCTATCTAACTTATATTAGCTTTGCTTATATTAGCTTAGCTTTGTGCAATTATATGTTTGAACATTTATTGTTAGAATACTATCTATGCATTTTTGTAACCATTATATAGCAACTGCAGATAATTGTTCTGTGGAGAGCGAGTTATCTATGATCCTAGATAAAGGAAGTGATATCTAAAAGTACAAGATAATAACAGTGTTTCAAAGTACAAACACATCATCGTGCCAGAGGCACTAAGGGCTCTAAAAAGAAGTTAGCAATAACTGCAGCTACTTTTGAGCTAGGTTAAACTTGGTTTAGGCATAACAAAGAAAACAAAGAACAATTATCTCATACATGTAAAACACCATATACAATAAAAAAAAAAAGAGTCAGCTTTGTGAGTAAATAAGAAAAGAATGATAAATTAGACCATGTCAGCAAACTTAATAGATTCACTCCAGTTAAGCCCAAAAGTGTGGGGAAAGAACCCCTTCCATGGATGTCATATTTCTTTCAACAATGATTTCATAACACTGACAACTCACTGGGACCACACTTTGGAATGAAGGCCAGCACAAGGCCAGAGAAAGAGGTAGAAGGTCAGCATATAACAGTTTTACCTGTTTGTTTGTTTGTTTGTTTATATATAATGAGCTGCAATTGGATAACTGATCTTTAAATGCTCATATCACTGTAAATGAACTGTTAGCATCTTCTTGGCATTTTTCTTTGGTTTTTTAAAAAAAAGAAAAATTGATTGTCTATCAATAAATGTTTGCTGTCTCTGCACATTAGCTGTGTTTTTTATTACAAAAACATTCCTAGTTATAGTGCAAGAGGAAGAAAGGAGTTCTGTCTCTCCAGTGGGAATGCACAAGATGGATCTGATATGTTAGGTATTTCTCTCCTTGAGTTATCTGACTGAAAAAGACTTTCAAGAATTTTAGGCACAAGTGATGTTTTCTCTGTCCTACATGAATACATCAACCAGTGCAGCAAATCAGTAAAGCTCAGCAGGTGGCCTGAGAATATGAAGTGTGATACAACTATGAAGATGTTTGATTTTTCCCAGCATCTGCGGAAAGAAAATTTTTCTTTTTAGACATATTTTGAACGGTTTCTGGAGTGTGGTCTTTTGGGATCAAGTGTGGAGGGACTTATAAGGGCTTTAAAATGGGAAACGAGAGAACAGCGGTGAAAGCAACTCTAAATTCCATGCCTGGCTATAATAGGGGGTGTAGAAAATCAGGTACATGAGGATACAGTAAAGGGTACAGGCTTATTTTCAGGGATGGCTATGCAAATAAGTAAAGAGTGAGGTTTGATATTAATATGATTAACCATCAGACAACACACGACACAGCAAAGTCAGAATATAAGAGATCTGAAACAAACAACTAAGAGAATCTGATGGAATAACAAAATGGACAATTAATTTATTGCAATGCATGAGAATAAATCCTATAATAACAGAAGAATCTTCACAGCTGGAATGTTATGTTAGGGCATAGACCATTCAAAAATATTAAAATAAGCTAAAATTAGTTTTTGTGCTATGAAAAAATATAAGATTTTGCAAAGATGAAAAACTTGATAGTTAGCCTTAGAATTATTCAGAGCAAAGACTATAAAAGAGATTTTATTGCTTTAATGTAAGGATCTGGTGTAGGTGATCATGTCAGGATACAGATGAAGTTAGATTTTAATATTACTAAAGAGATGGCTTGAATGCTTTTCCTGTTTAGTTATCCCAGTTTGTATATAAGTTTTCAAGACATTCTTCACAGAGAGAGGGAAGGATAGTGGTTGTGGTTATGCCTACATTGACAAATAATTTTCTTTCCATTTTATGGGTATCTCTCTCAATTATCATTTATATTGCACATTTGTTATTAGTTCCTAGGTTTCTTGCAAAGTGAAAACAAATTGTTCCTGCTGAGACAAAAGAGCAGCCCAGTAATCTATTCCATTCCCACTAGAATTTTTGTGTGTAGGTGATATAAACAAAAAGGCACCAAGTTTAGTTCTTTCTAATTTGAACTGACCTACAATGAAACCCAGTACACCCACACGCCTTATAAAAAAATCTCATGTGCAACAACCTTCCTTGTGGATATGCAATTAAGTGGCCATTCTGCCACAACTCCCTCATTATTTAAGGCATCCTGAACTTAAAATAAAAAGCCAACAAAGTCCCACCAAAACCAACTACAACAACAAAACCCCTCCAAAACCAAGAGCACACACACACAAATTAATTTGGTCTCAGAACTCACTGGTCAAATTCTATGCATGGTGTACACAGAAAACACACTCCAGGGAAAAAGCTAAGGCTTCAAAGCAGTGACAGTGCCTAAAATCTCAGCTATCCACTGTGTTGAAATGGATGAAGTTGCTTGAAATATTCATCAGATAAATTTTAAAGACAATCCTTAAAGTGGAATCTGGAAACCTAGTTTCACGTATGATTCCTCTAAATGTGATTCTGCTTCATAAGTGAAGAGTAACAGACTTCAGCCAAAGTTTTATGGACAAAAATCAGAAGTTGCTGCTTGTTTTGGACACTGTCTAAGACTACTTGCTGCTATGAGCCCTTTAGGCAAGAAAGATGGAAAAGCATGAATTTGGAGAGGTTGATGTAATCTACTTAATATGGGCAAGACTGTGGTGTTTCCAGGTTCATAAGCACTGACTCAATGGCTTCAGGAAATTGTAGCTAGAGAAAAAAATTTGTGAATTTATGTTTAAGTCTTACAGGGCTACATGGCACTTGCAACTCATTTCGGGATCCTCAGTGTGTCTGACATTCCTAACAATTCGTAAAAAGGGACTGATTTAGATTTCAGAAAGGAAAAAGATAGGAAATTAATATGAAAGGATTTTATAACTACAGAAAGAAGAAAAAGCAGGCATGTATCAGTTTGCACTAAGGATAAGGCTACTTAATATATATTCTTTCTGTCAGATTTTATCCAGAGCATAGTGGAATATAAATGGAACTGTGTGAAAGTTAGTGAGAATGCATATGTGGAAATAGATCAAAGAATTTAGTGAACTTAAAATGGAAGGTTGATATAAGAATAAAGAAGCTAGGAGCTAGATCCTATGATAAAGGCTTAAAATATTTAGCCAACCAAAATTAAGACTGACTGAAAATATATTCATCCTTAACAAACACGCAAGAACTTGAATAGTAGTGAGGGAGGATTGCTATTCAAGTTCAAGGACAAAGTTGTCACAACGAGAAATGGATTTAAGTTGACAGTAAATAACGCTGACCAGAAGTGAGAAGGAGATTTATGATTCTAAAAGAGAAGAGCAACCCTGCACTCAACAGCAGAGGAAAAAACACAGCTAACGTGAATTTAATTACCCTATGAAACAGATTTAAGATTATATGACATAATTGTGTTTAGGCACTAAGCTCTATTTTAGATGCTTCCTTTCCAATATTTGTACTATACTCCTAAAAACAAAAAGATATTTGAATATATACGTTGATTTCAAATATGTCACACTTATAAAATACCTAGATTGCTTCTATTTTTTTTTCTGTCAATCACATTTTTACCCTACTTTAGACAGCATTTAATTGATTCCATGTTTTTCAAGGTAGGTTTACTGCTTAGCCTGAAAGAAGGTTTTACTGTATTTGAGCTAACGTGTTTTTCATCTTAAAAGCAGGTACTATATGAATAATAAGCGTAAGTTCTCATTAGATATGTGCAAATGAAGCAAATGTACTTGCTATACCAGTCTGATTATCTGTAAATTTATAATGTTTGGAGAAACAGTGTTAGCAGGAATTCACCTCAATATTTATACTGGAATTTAAAAAACATTCTGCACTCAGAAGACATCTTTTGTTTTCCCCGAAAATATTAAGACATCAATTTTCTTATAACTAGAGTGTTTGGATATACACACCTATAGCTTTTCTTCACTGAGATGTGTTATCTATGTGACAGTCACAATTTCAATATGCACTGATTAGTACTATTGGAAATCATCTCTATTAGCGTTGCGCTCCCTGGTGCTCCCCTCCTTGAATGTTAGCCATAAAGACAGGGCATAGCTTGTCCCTTCTTTTCAGTTCCTCTTAAAACATGCAGCAAATTAGGTAAGACTTTGAGAGAGAGAGAGATAGAAAGGAGTGTTGTAAATATATTTGAAGTAATTGTCTATATGTTCACTCACGCTGTCGGTGACTGAGAAGAGGAGCAACTAACAATTACCTGGAGGAAGACCCTTAGAGTTCTTCATTAAACAAAGATTGAAGGATAACTCCCAAAGGCAGCATGATCACTGGATGCTTCAGCAAGTGCATAATGTTTACCGTAAGTATGAACAGAGCTCCAGGCGGCCTCTCTGCAAATGCCACGTGTGCAATGTTCCACAGAGCAGCCACTGTCGCTGCTTAAAATGGCCAAATGAGCCCTTGCAAGAAGGGAGGTTCTCTGCCAGCAGTTTGATAGCATTCATTTGCATGTTGTGATAACCAGGATGGTAACTTTTGTGAGGACACTGACACTCCCTGAGGTCTTTCAGCCTTTACACAAGCACGTTGAGGAACATCCTGAAGAAGGTTTTCCAGTGTAAAAGGACAATGAGAATTTATACTCTGATGTGTAGACCGCTGTATTTACTGAGAAATCATGAGACTCAGGAGAGGCATGGCAGTCAAAAAGCTCCTCTGGTAAAGCCTTGAAAAGCCTGTTAAGGGTTGTTTTTTCCTAATGGAAATGACACAAGGGGAACTAGCCTTAAGACCCTGTATCTGAACTAAGCTTTCCTGTAGAAATCATAGCTGCTGAAAATTCTTTTGATAGATAAACGAGAAGAAAGATATAACGTTTAAGGTTAGCAGAGCCTGCATGTTGAACTGAAAGAGCCTATCCATATCATACTGGAAAGCAGATCTTTAACTGTAGGTAAAGCCTATTAGACCCTTTAGAAATTTCTCCTGGGGAGTGAGAATGCTGATTAATCTTTTACCTGAGGACATAAAGCCACAATGACTGCTAATCTGGCTGTAATAGAAGAAAATTACAGGCTACATATCTTTGGTTTTGAACTGGAAAATTCAGAGGCTGGGAAAAGTGGCTTATTGCAGTACCAGTATACAAATGCAGCTATTTAATGTGGTAAGTAGATGTACTAAAATTTCTTCTACTGTCTATAAGAGTGTTTTCTAGAGAACAAATATGCTCTAAGTCAAAGTCATCCAGTGGTTTACTCTGAGACAAACTAAATTTCATTTTTCTCATGAGAAAGAGGTCTTGAGAAGGACAAAGCCAGGATGACAGAGAGGTGGTATCTTAAATACAACAAAAAAAAGGGTGGCAGAATCCTTGCCTATGATAGCTCAGTCACCAGAAATTATAAATTGGGATGTTTAATGTAAATTTGACATTTAGTCCCTTGAAAGAGTCTGGGATGAGAAATTTGATAGTCACTCTAAGGCAGGCAACAATTACGCACTTCATCATACCATCAAAATATTGTCATAATTCCATCAGGCTTGTCTCCAAGAGGATTTATGCAAAGACAAGCCTGTAAGTAGACCACGGCCTACCTGGAAAAGAATTAGTGTGTAAAATAAATAGGGTCTGTGTGGACATGTGTATGGACTTGGATCAAGACTGAAGAAAATTTAGAGATTTCAAGATGTCCATCAAATATTTGTGGGAAGTAGTTCACGTCAATATATACATTAAACACAAGTCTTGCCCTTGGAGCTGCAATTCCTTAGAGGTTTCTGTGGCCTCAGCCACGTGCTTTTTCAGGACAGTTCTCACCATTACGGACCTAGATATGATATCCAAAGCAGGATCATCCTACATACAATTTTCTGAACTAGGATATTTATATTTTATATGTTATACATATAATTATCTATATTTTCTAGGTTTTTTGCATGGGAAAAAATTCATACATTAAGTTCTGTCACATTTTTAACTAGCAGCCTTCCAGATTACAACACATAATCCTAGTTCCTGAATTATCATTTGTGAATTGGAACAAGGTCAAGACCTAACAGCTAACTTATTTCCCTTTTGGATGATGTGCTTCTCTCTTTTAATAATTACAATCAGAAGCAGATATCCTGCCATCTTTCTCTCACTGCACAATGGAACAGGAAACAGAATAGTAAATTAATTTTTATTTCTTTCTGGAGAGTAGAATGGTTTCAATGTCTGCACTTTGGGTGAGTCTACATTTCAGATCAACAGCATGTTTTCAGTAAAAATTTCCGAATTTTTGTGACAATGTCCAGGATTGGACAATGAGAGATGCACTGTAGCAACACTAATCATAAAACAGAAATATACTGGCTTAATGCAGGTTGAATAGAAAATACCGCTTTAGAAAAAAAAAAAAAAAGCAGTATGAATAATGAATATTTTTAAAAAATCATGGATGTACTTTGTCAAGGCTGAAGACATTTGTTTACTGCTAGTGAGTGTACATAGATGAAAGCAAGGAAATGTGGTTATATTGACTCACTAATGCAAGTAGCGATAGTAGAACTACTCTTTTAATAGCTGCTATGCTGCAGTGCACTATGAAGGCTGTTTCTGAATGACTGTTCATTAAAAGCATATACACAAGCTTCCATTTTCACCTGATCCCTGCAACTGAGGGGAGAAGAACTGATGAACCCCCCAGCAGCTGACAAATACCTCTATTTTGCCATAAACTGTCCATGCTATCCCCATCTCTGAGCATTTACAATTGCAAGAGGATGGTTATAATTTTTACAAAATATTAACTCTACCACTGGAAAACTGATGTAGCATGTTGGTCTTGGGACA
Organism: Oriolus oriolus; assembly: GCA_013400235.1. NCBI lineage: Eukaryota > Metazoa > Chordata > Aves > Passeriformes > Corvidae > Oriolus > Oriolus oriolus. Next base: position 6,801 of record VXBT01002510.1, on the reverse strand, counting down.
GAAATAAAACCAAAACCTGCAATCACCACAAAATAGCCAACAGTTTTTGGTCACACTGCCAGCATTGAGAAGACCTAGACTGAATATATATTCTTAACTACTGACAAGAGATACTGACTTTAACTAATTAAAAATATTTTCACAATTCTTCTAATTTGTATAGTATTTGCATTGTCCATGATCTCATCTTGTAAATTTCTCAGAGAATTCAGAAAGTTACTAGCAATCCAAATAACAAACAAATGTGAAACATTTCAACTTCAGATTTTCATGCATCAATAGACATAAAAAATATTTTTGTCTTTCTGCAACGTAATGGCACACTATGAGTATCCCAATGTGAGCAGAAAATGTCAGCTGAAGAATATTTTGCTAAACAACTAAAACCACTTTATCTGGCTGGGAAATTGCAGAGGCTCTTTTTTGAGGTAAGGCATGCCCCACAGATTCAGAAGAAAAAAAAGCAGGATCTTTTTGTACAGAAGTATTTATTTCTGTGTTAATTTGCTGGTTTTATTTTAGGGAAGCTGTGATGAAGACTGAGAGCCCTATGACAAATAAAAATGTCATGGAAAAAATTTTTTGATATAGAGTTTCAGAGTTGAGTCAGAATTCACTTGTTTGATTCAACATGCCAAATAAATGCAATGTAAAATAAAATATTGCACTTGCTAAAATAAATACTCAATTATATGAATATAACTATAGATAGCTACAGTGCTTAGAGAAATAAATAGAGCTCAAACAAATAAATGTAACACACTGAAAAAAGCATGCAACTTTTACAGAACATGATAAAATGAACACTGCACCATTTAAAACTGATTGACAGGTAATGAACTATAAAATCTATATTGAAATGGAAATGACAGAGAAAGAATAGTACACGGCATCAATGCAATAGTCACAGAGCTGAAAGATGGGAAAATTTCTGAGACAACTCACTGAAACTAAGCAAATTAAAGAATGATGAAAAAATCTTTGTGTTCTGATTGAATTAACCAGTTGCTGAGAAACAGAACAGCACTGTAATTTAACATGAATCTTAAATGGATTCTCCTGCTTCTAGCAAACTTCCTCTACAGCTGAAAATGAGACACCAGTAAAACGCAAAATGCATTCCTTAACATCCAGCGTTTCCTTCATTGTAGCAACATATCTTAACAATGTTTTCAGTTTACTACCCAAGTATCACTGTGGCAAGTGCTTAATGAAGAAAACATCAGTTTATTCTGAACTTTCAATCCAGGACTAATTTGCTGTGCACTTCTCTTGGATTTGTTTCAAAGCAAACGTCCCAATCTATTTGATAAGCAAATTTCAGATGGTAGTATTCAGTTGCAACATTTTCTGAGACTTGGATTTACTTACTAGAATGGTTTTTACTTTCTTTTTCCCAAAGGGTTACTATGGTTTCTTTCCTGCACAGAACGTCACCTTTCAGTATTTGTAGTTTGCATCATTGGACTGCAATCCAAAGCTCACAGCCTCTAGTTAATCTGCAGAATATATCGATTTGAAAATGTTTTCCAATAAACACTGTGATAAGAACTCATTAAAATCATGATAAAATTTGTTACTTAAAAGTTATCTGTTCTCAGCTAAAATTCTGAAGGTTGCTGTTCCAAACCATTCATTTTATTACAAGTCTCTTCATTAAATCGAACAAGGAGCCACTTTTTTGGTTTTTTGTTTGTTTTTTTCAGGTTTTTTCCATCTAAACAGGAAAAAATATCAACTTGGGAAAAGATCTATCTTCAGGAAAATCAAGGAATATATTTCCAAATTGATTGGTTCTTTAGGGATGTTCTCAAAACACCCTATCTGCACACAAGTTAATTTTATATGAAGCATTCTACATCCTAATATACTGTTTCTAGAGATAGTCAATAAGCAAATAGGAATTTTCCTGAAGTTTTAGCAGCAATTGAAAGAATATGAAATAAGATAGTCTGGCTATTCTATTAGAGGATTTTGATTTCAAGATTTTGGTAATTTCAGTCAGACATTATCAGTCAAAAAGTTCTATTAGGTTGGATGTTTATAATCTTTGTACTATTAGGTCATTAAATTTTGCCTTGCATTGTGGTTGTTTAAACAGGTTTTCAAAATGTAATTTGTTCTTGCTTAGAAGTCATCAATAGATATCCACTGTATTTTTAGGGACGTACTGTATAATTCCAGGCTCTCTCTCTCTCTTCACGAACATGCTCAAAGATTTATCCCTTCAGTTTATCATAAATTAATAGAGAAACGTAGGTTGTATATCTTCTTAGCATAGTCTAAAAATCTCACCCAGATAGGTTCACTGACAATTTCAACTTATCAACCACCAAGATAGCTTTTTAAAGTATATCCCTGGTGAATCTTTGCATCTTATATCTTGCTACTTCTGTTAAATGTTTTTAATGTTCTGTTCTTCAACTTCATGAAGAAGTAATGTTTAAATACCAAAGACCACGATATTCTTTCAACAGGCACTCCAGATAATGTTTGAGGATAACAGACTTCCAATTTTCCTGGCCCTTTTCCACCTGCATGGTGTGTGGGTAGCATGAAAAGGAGCTAACTACCCTCATTATTAAGCTCCTTTTCTATATTTTTGAAACCCTGAAATTGTGAAATCACCTGGCTACAATTCATCTCTGAATCAGATGTCATGATATTTTCTTTATGTCCTGTATGTTTTAATTTTGTATTTATTTGTCATGAAACGCTCAACATTGTTGCATTTTATGTCATGCTCAGAGCATTTCCCCATTTCCATTCATCCTGCATACACTTAATACTTTTAATGTTAAGCTTATTATAATTTTTCTGCAAGTTTAAAGTTTAAACCAATCTCTACTATGTTTAAATTATTTCAGATAAGTAGCTATTTTCAATAATACATACTTCAAATAAGAAAAAAACATACATTTTCTTTGTAATGTCTGCTTCAGTGTTAGTCATACCAATTTTTCTTTGAAGAATTTTACCATTTTTCAATTCAGATTATCAAGAGGGAAGTACATTTTCTTGAAGAGTGGGACATCACTGCAAGAATGCTGAGAAAGAGCAAAATCCATCTTTCTGTCCCTGTGCCAAGGATTATTTTTAACTACCTATGGTTTTTTTCTAGTCAGTAATAGCCTCCAAATACACACGTCAAATAAACCACTGAATAAGGAGACATGAAATAGAACAGATCTATTAAAAACCACACAGTGAAGTGTGTTCACTGCTCTAGTGCACTGAAAAGAATTTAGTTTGAATTAGTTTTAACGCACTGTTGTATTGGAATACTAAACAGAAGATGGTAGGCAATTTACAAAAGTAACTGAATAATGCACTGAGAAAAATTGCAGATCTATATTGACAGATCTCTATCTTCAAAACACTCCTCAGAATGATAAATAACAGCATCTTCAGCTACTAAAATATCCAGATACAGACATTCCATCAGTTACTGAAGAAATAAAATTGTTTGTATTGCCAGGCGAAATGTAAATCCCTGAAGTTTCTGTCTAGCAAAAACTTCACTGTTAGATACAGATCTAAGAATACTGTCAAGAAATGTCAAAATTTGGAATAGCAAAAATATTCCTTCAGTGATAAAATATATTAAAACGGTCTGTAAAATGTTTTTTTCCAGGAGTAGTTAACTTTGTCAAGGCCAAAATTCAGAACCTATCTGGTGAGTATGGGAAATTTATAACACATAATTCAAGGAAATCTGAAATATTTAAAACACTTCTAAAGGAAAAAGAAAGATGTCAGAGAATACACATAGTCACACAGCTAAACTACATTTTGATTTACAACAGGCAAGCTGAAATTCATCCTAAAGGAGTCACAATAAGAACAGTACACTATCTAAACATCAAGTTATAAAAATTTCAGAAAAAGAAAAAAAAGTCAAATTGATACAGAGGTGATACCAAAGATATCTAAGAAAGACATTTTGCACGCACTAAATTTGAGCTAGAGTTGTATGATGTGGCACTGAACTAAGATATGCTACATAGAAATTGGTGTGGGGGCTTTTTTGGTTTTTGGGTTGGTTTATATTAGCAAGCTTTTAAAAATGAAGAGGAAGAAACCAAGTCTTTCTTATTCATCCATCTTAACTTTAACAAAGAAACTCAAGATACAACATTAAGATGGCACCAAAAATGCCAATTATTTGGGCTTTTCAATCAGTAGCTGACAAAGACTTTGTTAAAGGAAGAAAGAAAGAAAGAAAGAAAGAAGATGAACTTCAGACTTTATTATAGGGGTAATGGAATGGTAAAAAAAGAAGCCCTGATTTCCTATTGTTACAGCATCAGTCATTAACTGCTAGAAAATTACCTAAAGAGCATCACATAGAGAGAATGAGATGCAGCAGATGTAGAGAAATAGTACTTCATATATTCTTAATTTTGAATGATTTATAAATAATGGCCTCTGGGATTAATATTTTATCACAGTTAATGACTTTGGGGCAGACTCCTCTGGATTGTCATTAATTGTCAAGAAATGCTGACCTCAGAGGTCATTCTTATGAAAGTGCTGCATAATGCATATAATAGTTATGTAAATGCTGAATATCACTGCAATAAATATTCAAATGAGATGCTTACAGAAAGCTTATAGGTTATTCTTGAGCAAATGCTTTGGCTGGGTGTGGAAAGCTGCCAAAAGGAGGGTGTGTGAACACTTACAGTCAATGGCAACCAAGCCTAAATGTTTTTATTCTCTGATAAAATGTATCTGGGATTAAGGTTTAGTACTAGCAAAGATAAGGGATACTGAGACTGTAGGATAAACTCCAGTTCGAAGCTCTACCCTTTATGGTGTTTGGCTGTAGTTGGAGGAATTTTGCATTGCACTGCAAAATAAATTGAATCCGCTGCCAAACATTCTCAGTGTGTCACAGAGGCACATGTTCAGAACCAGGGCTTTCTATCTTGCTCATCCTCCTTAGATTTGGATGGCTGGTTCAGACACCTCCCTTAGGAGCGTAACTATTATTGTCTCTAGTGAAAGCTATGCATCACCAAAGAGTATCCCTGAATTTTAAGCCCTGAGTCTCCTTGAGTTTGCCAGTCAGATATATTGATGGAGGAGAAAGTTTTCCCTCATGAATTTAGACAGCAGAAAAAGAGGTTGCTATCAAGCGCATCTACTCTGAGTTCAGAGCTCTGGATTCTGTACTGTGGATAGATATATAACTATCACTAGTCATAGGGGGCAGCTGTCACTCTTTTTGAAATGATGATGCCCAGTGTCCACTTTTTGCATGATAATAGCCACTGAAAAACAGAGAACACATGTAAGAAATCAGTGTTCATGGATCATTTCCTTCCTAAATATGAGAGGAATTCAACTTACTTTACCCTCTTCCTAAGTATCTTATCTTCTAGATTATAGCATAGACAGGACTACAATCACTGTCCACAATTTTTATGGATGTAGGACACCTGCATAGGCAAAACCCCCAAGAAGCAAATCCCCAGAAATCAAATATTTAACTAACTCTTCAAGCTTTTAGGTAGAACATTATTCATGGAAAGAAATGTTTGCTTATCTGATCCATAACACAGGTTCTGATTTGATTTCTATGTTAAGACAAACAGTAAATAATAAATCAAATGCTTGGAAAGATCTCCCTATCCCAAATACTACATTATTTAGACGCTACTTCTGTGAAGAAAAACATTGGCTCTCTCTAAGGTATTGGGTATCTGCTCACCATTTATCTGAAATGCAATGAGTTTTGAGCAAAAACATTACTCCTAACTTCTTACATTGATGAACTTCTGTAAAACATTAGACAATACTAAACACCACAATAGGGTCACTGCATAGGATCATTAGAAAACAACCAAATATTCAGTCCTTTAGGATTAGGGTGGAAATATCCAAGTCACTAAATTACTTTGATATAGGCACTACAAACCCATTTTATGCATCAAAAAGCCCGCTTTGGTTATGAATTCTCTTGCTAAACTGCTAAAAACAACAGTAACAGTAGACATCACTGTTAACAATACAGCTTCTAGTCCATGGTATTGTATAGTCACAGCTAAATTAGAATATAAATGCTAAAGGATAACAGTATTGTGTATATATATATATATATATATATATATATGATTATAAGAACTGATAAATTTACAAAAAAGATTGACCACTTCTAAGTAGTGTGTCATTAGTGAATGAACTTAGTTTATTGTTGAGAACTGATCTGGCTTATTAGTCCTCTTAATCTTCGCATCCCAGTGATCTTTGATTTCATAAATGATACTTATACATGTTGCTGCTCTACAACGATTTATACAAGAAATTATGCATATGAAAGCAGAACTGAAATAAAATTTAGAGATAATTAACTGTGGGGTGGCCATCACAAAAGTTGCTGCATTTACAAAAGATGGTCATTGCCAGAAAGTAACTCAGAGATGACAATGTAATTAAAATCTTTGTTTGCAATACCTCTAAGAATGTACTTGGTATGAACAATTGCTATCAGACATCATACCTTCAAAGTAAACAATAGAGAAAAATGGGTGATTTTGATAGTCATTAAGACAGATTTTGTTGTTGTTGTTGTTTTATGTTCTAAAGAAATTTAATTTTGTGTCATATTTTCAGACAAAAATCCAAACTGACTGATGTATACTCCACCTTTTGAGCTTTGACAGGAAGTAGGAACTGCCTTAATCCAAGGCTAGTGTCTGGGATATATTTGAATGTTTTAGAGTAGAGTAGACAGACCACATACCAAACTGTCTGTAAATAAAAATGAAAAAGATGCAATTAACCAGTGTATATATA